>JAGKQE010000001.1:56330-436098 GCA_022609375.1 Xenosphaeropsis pyriputrescens | reverse complement strand
AATAACCCCACGAATGTACGTCGCATATTGAACCCGATAAGTTTTTTTTCGTGGTCGAAATCGAAATAAACGGCAATCTCACCATAACCCCCCCCCCCCCCCCCCCCTCTCAACACACTTCTGCCTACGATGATGGAATCGCGACGAATACATTCTTGACTTCCCCCTACACGACAACAACGCGGCCGACGTCTCCCCCCGTCCCGGCCATGGAGCGCCGGCAGCTCTGGAACTATCCAACTCCCTCGAGTACCACGACGACCTCCTCCTCGCGCTGCACGCCCTTCACCCTGCCGTCCAACGGCGTCATCACCCTCAACGCCTCCTCCTTCGTCACCCTAACCGCCGACGCAGTCTTCCAGCCCGAGTGCACCGGCACCTCCGATGTCACCGTCTCGGCCACGTCGAGCTCGACCGGTAGCGATCTCCGCGATCCCTTCTACGCCTCGACCATCCCCGAGATCTATGCGCTGGCCGCCACCACGATAACGGCTTGGATGCTGGTCGTCATGCTGTTCATCACCCCTCGAACGTTTCTTTCCGGCGGTGCGGTGGTATTGGGCAGGCGAGGCTTCACGAATGGGCCCTCGAGTACGGGCATCGGGATCGGAGGACGGCCGTGGCTGCAGAAGATCGCCGCTGTTACGGTCGCTGTGTCATTGACGATTGCCACGACGGATACGCTGCGTGTGGCTAACCAGCAGTACAATGTGGGATATATGGATGCTACGGCTTTACAGAATGAGGTGGAAAATGGACTGGAATTGAAGATTATACGCGTCATCTCCGATACGTTCCTGTGGTTTGCGCAGGCTCAGACCCTCATTCGTC
Source organism: Xenosphaeropsis pyriputrescens (assembly GCA_022609375.1). Lineage (NCBI taxonomy): Eukaryota > Fungi > Ascomycota > Leotiomycetes > Phacidiales > Phacidiaceae > Xenosphaeropsis > Xenosphaeropsis pyriputrescens. The sequence goes on along the minus strand of JAGKQE010000001.1, from coordinate 435,267 downwards.
TCTTTCCCCGGCAGAGGGAAAAGATCATCATCAAATGGACGGCTTTTGCGCTTATCGGACTGGATGTCATTTTCAGCGTTCTCAACACTTTCGTCTACGCTGGGACTTCGAGACCGAGAAGTTTCGTCGACGCAATTCCGGCCCTGAGTTATCTCTTTCAACTTGCTCTTGGCTTACTCTACTGCGCATGGGTCATGTATTATTCCATTACCAAGAGACGATACGCTTTCTACCACAAACATATGCGGAATATTTTCCTCGTAGCCTTGCTATCACTTCTGGCTGTCCTTGTACCGGTGGTTTTCTTTGTCATCGATATATCGAAGCCTTCTGTCTCTGGATGGGGTGATTATGTGCGGTGGGTTGGTGCAGCTGCTGCAAGTGTTGTAGTATGGGAATGGGTGGAAAGAATTGAAGCACTGGAACGAGTTGATAAGAAGGATGGTGTGCTAGGGCGAGAGGTTTTCGATGGAGATGAGATGTTAGAAGTGACGCCTTCTTCAGAGACAACCTGGTCTCAACGACTTCGACGAGATGGCGGAAACGGAGCCAATGGAGGTAGTGCTGGTGGAGGAGGGAATGCAACAGGGGCCAATGCCAACTGGCCATCAATGGCAGGACTAGCTGGTCGATATGTCAGACCACGAGCAACTCATGACATAGAAGCAAACCGAAATCTTGGTTCACAGGCCGCGGGTCAGCCACCACAGAGTTATCCGCTTTGGCCTGCTCGACCTCCAGCAGCTGCTACGCCAATTAGCAGAACTGATACTGCGAGCGCTGAGAGCACGGTATACGCCGTTAGATATCACCCTATCAGCGAAGCAACACCACCAATACCCGAACATGTTCGTCCAGGTGTCTCTCGATCAACGAGCAATGCGTTCATAACCTCGTCAAATGAGTCGGGCTCGGATAATCCCAAGGAAATATCTGGTGCAGGATCAACGACCGCAGCCGTGAGTCATGACTGGCGGGGAAATGCCATGAACTTATTATCAAAAGCCAATTTCTTCAAACGCCTGGGCCAAACCCCACCCCCTGAAATCACGGCCCAAAAACAAGCCATTCAGGAATCTCAAAGGAGACCTAGTATCAAACGCTGGGACTTGAAATCCAAATTCGACGACCTCGCTGAACAAGTGGGCAAATTGGCCGATAGAGACCGCTCGGATCAGGCAGCTAACTCCCTACCCCGCACGATCATCCCTGCTCCTCCCCGTCGCCGAACCCATGGCGAAGAGCGCGCGCAGACGGTAAGGGATGAGACCCGCGATCCAACATCTCCAAGGGACAGGAGAGAACCGGAAGCCATGGAACCCCCAGTGAGATCCGCACAGCCCGACCACATCATCAGCACGGTCGGTGCAAATGGCATAACCAGACGCGGAAGCCTGTCTTTCGCGGCCGCTGTGCAGGTCAGTCCGCGGGCCGCTGGTGATGATGAGGGCTTTGCTGCGAGACCACGCCACTGCGATGAGGCGCAGAGCCCAGCGTTGCCGCCGCATGGTAGCCCGCTCTCGGTGCACCAGGCTCAACAGCAGAGCCCTGTGTCAGCTCGGCGGGACGGACTGCCGTTTGTCAGTGTGCCGGCTCCGCCGAGGAGGAGGGGGCCCGACGATTGATGCATCTACACGTATATCGCATGTTTAAAAGCCTTCGCACATTAAAGCAGATATATCTATCTGACAGTGCAGTGTACATACCCCATGTACTTTTTTGCAATTCATTACGGAGTACATAAGCGCGGCGTTGGGCGACTATTAGCATTTTCATGAGTCGAGAGACCCGATGCTGGATGGGATTGATGGGATGGGATGGATGGCTGGCGTTCACATCTGGATGGGCTTTTTTGCCATCCTCTGCGGTTGATGGGATGGGATGGAATGGGATAGGATAGGATAGGGGCGGTGGGGGCCCAAAATTCAAAGGAGCACGTGAGGTAGCACAAGACTCGCATGCTACCTAGTGGGGGCTTTACATACTAATTGTATTTAATTTTGTTCTCCTACAACATTGTGGAATGGAATGGAAGCGTGTGAGTTATTCTTGTCGCATTCTGTGAGGATGAGGATTGAATCGGACTGGACATGGAGAGTCGGGGGCCGTTGTGTGAGGATCTGGGGTGTCATCTACCCACGTATAGGAGTCGTGGACGTGAACAGCGAGGCCGTCAAATGGGGGTCGGAATTGGTGGCGTCTGGGGGTTTTGTGTGGTTGTGCGCACCCTGAAAACTGTGGGACGCATGCCAGAATAGGATATGATGTCGCGATTCAGATGGCAATGATAGACTCGACTACTCGTGGTCTTTGAGGGCTTCTGGTCTCTGATGGTGATGCATCATAGAAGCTGTTGACTTCTAGATAATGAACATGAGCTTCTCCTTTCGGCTTTATTGTGTTTGTGAGATGGATATGGTTTGGTGAATGCGGTGGATGTTGCGAGATTGAGAATGAGAATGAGATTTTCTTTGAGTTTACCCCGTACTGCAGATGGGCGTGCACAGAGCCGCTTGAGGCGTGTGGGTAGAGCATGAGTAGCCCATCTCGCCCTCGATGCACCAATGATCGTTGCGTCCTGGTCCGGCACGATGGTTTCCCCGAACTTCCGGTGATTTTCAATCTAGAGCACGGAGTACGTCGATGAGGTTCACGAGTAATGTTTGGACTCGCATCCATCACCTCCTCAAAACACTCCCATCTCCCAATTGTCATCCATCCTCTTCAAATGACACTCCAGACCAACCTCACAGCCATTTGAAATCTTAAAATCTACGCCAATCTCCCCAAATCACCATTCAATCATATTCCCCCGAAAATGACAGACACTGAACCCTTTCCCGATCTCCCAGAGATTCCAGAGCTGCGTGAGCCCGTGGGCATCCCCATGCGCGAGGCTCCACGCGAACAATTACACCCGCTGAAGACGGCCGCCGACGACATCCGCCCCAAGCCAAGGCGGAAGTCCAGCGGCCTGGGAGGAGAGATCAGGGCCGGCGACACGGGAGCTCCTGCCGTCGCGACGCTTGATTCCCTCCCGGAATCCCCTCTCAGCCGAGTAAGCCCCCTCCATCCCCATCCCCGTCTTCATTCCATCCTACGACCAAGCATCCATGGCCTCGACTGATCAGCAAAAGACCCACTCCGAAGAATTCGAGCGCAAGAAACCGTACAGCAAGAGACGGAAGGCCCGCACGCTCTTCCAACGCTGGAAACGATATGCCCTCAAGAACACCTGGGTCACGCCGCTCGTCCTCCTCGCCGTCTTTGCGTCCCTCTTCGCTATCAATCCGTCAGAGTCAAACCCCATCCACCACTTCATCTTCCTCTCCTATAAGATCCCGCACGCCGCTGGCGTTGCTGATGATGTGCCGCATCAGTACGGCAAGGGGCCCTGGGACTTCGCTTTCGTCTCGTTCTACATCATCGTTCTCTCCTTCACGCGCGAATTCATCATGCAGAAATTCTTGCGGCCATTGGCGCAGCGCAGTGGGCTGAGAAGTCGCGCGAAGCAGTCGAGGTTTATGGAGCAGATGTACACGGCCATCTACTTTGGGGTTTTGGGACCTGTTGGCCTGTTCGTGATGAGTCGGACACCAGTATGGTACTTCGACACCCACGGCATGTACGAGGGTTTCCCGCACAAGACACATGAGGCGTACTTCAAGTTTTACTATTTGTTTGAGGGAGCGTACTGGGCGCAGCAGGCGATTGTGCTGATGTTGGGAATGGAGAAGCCGCGAAAGGATTTCAAGGAGTTGGTGGGACATCATATTGTTTCCCTTGTGCTCATTGGGCTCAGTTATCGATTCCATTTCACGTACATGGGTATTGCGGTTTTTATCACGCATGACATCTCGGATTTCTTCCTCGCTGTAAGCTCCCCTCTATCAGTGCACCAACTGAAATCGGAATCAAAATCTAATCATCACAGACCTCCAAAACACTCAATTACCTCGATCACCCTCTCGTCGGTCCCTACTTCGCTCTCTTCATCTTTGTGTGGGTCTACCTGCGCCATTACATCAACATTAAAATCCTCTTCTCCGAATTTACCGAATTTAAGACCGTGGGTCCTTACGAGCTGAACTGGGAGACGGAACAATACAAGTGCGACATCTCGCACTGGATCTCCACTGTGCTCCTCGCCTCCCTCCAGTCCCTCAACCTTTTCTGGCTCTTCTACATCATGCGCATCGCCTACCGCTTCGTCTTCGCCGGTGTAGCCGAGGACGACAGGAGCGACAACGAGGAGACGGAACTTGCCGAGGAAGCGCGCATCGCTGAGCTCGAGAAGGAGGCTGAGAGGCTGCGTATCAAAGCGAAACCAAGCCTTATGCTCAACGGTGAGGCATATCCGCTCAGTCCTATCAATGGGCTGGCATCTGGGACGGAGGTCTTGACGGATCAGTTGACGAATCGGAAGGTGCAGGTGCGGAAGTGAGGCCGAAAGTGACGGGCTGTATCTCAACTTGTCACCGCGTGAGTTGAGTTGGTGATGTCTTTCGGGGTCGCGGATATGTACATTACGTTAGGCTATTTCTTCGTCTTGCTCGGCATGGTCTGGTCCGGTCTGGTGCTGGTTGGGGAATAGAACGGGGTGCGAACGGGCCGAGGCGGATGGGGGCTTCGTGGGTTGTCATATGCATTACCATTGGCGTCGTTGTCGTTTGTCCTTTCCCCTTCTGTTTCCTTTCGTTTTCATTTGCATATTCATGTTCATGTCGGTGCCCCCCCGTCTTTTTTTCCGTCTGGAGTTTGCACGTCTATGTAGCATTATCACCTTCGTTTCGTGTATCTGTTGTTGATGGGATTGGATCTGGGGATTCTTGGATGAGAGTGTTAGATGGGAGAGGCTTAGATTGGTTTGTGGGGGGCCTCGGAAGGGGGTGGGGCGGGGCGGGACTGAAATTGGCGGGGGAGGGAATCCGGGAAGTGTGAGGGTGATGGGGTGATGGTTGGTGTTGATGGTGATATGCTACGATATGTATGTGGCGGGGAATGAATCCTGTGTTGGCATTATTGGCTTTGTATATGTCTGTGTGATGGGTGAGTGCTGTTTGTAGGAGGATAGGGGTCGAGGGGTGTGGCTGCGATCAGTGCTTGATCATGACCAATAGTGCGTGTATCGGAACAGTCATAGCAATACACATCCGGCTCTACATCCTCGTACGGGCACACCAAACTGCTTGCCCATTGAATCGACCGAGTTTTGACCGTTCGTGCCCGACACGCTTGTTGAGAGTCCTGTGCAAGCTGGACGACTGATAGAGCTGAGAAATGTGTAGACTTGGAGTTGTGTTTGTGCTTGGGCTGGATGCCTCATGCAAATGGGAGTCCAACTCGTGACTGACACCATCTCCTCGAGCGTCATGACTCGATGTGCCTACGTGCATGTACTTTCATGGTAGTAAAGTTGCAAGGCGTAGCCCGGGTGAGCTTAGAATCGTGTGACATAAGTGCCTGTGGACATGCATTGAGCGGCCATTGTTGCGGCGGACAAGAGTGATAGCGAGTCTCACTCTCGGGAACATGATGACTGATGGCTAACCTGTGTCTGAAAGACATGCACCACAGCCGCATCAGATATCGAGAATTCGGTGCTTTGGACGCAACATGCAACTCCGACTGGGCATACGGCAAACAAGGGGTATCATTCAATCATTCGTCTGGATACAAAGACCACTCAAGAAACCACATTCTCCCTCAACCCGCTCGTGCGCAACGTCATCTGCTTCCCATTCGCAAACGACAGCTCCTTCCTGCCCCCGTTCTCCAAGACCTTGCGCACCGTCTCCCCCTGATCACTATCCGTACTCCCTCGCCTACTCAGAATGGGCGTGCGGCCTGCCAACAGGCCTCTGACGCCACCGGCCTTCCTCGCAGGCAGTTCGCCCGCTCCCGCGCTGCACACGTACAGCAGGTACTTCAGGTTCGGCAGCGTGTGCCGGATATCAATGACCTTGAGGCCCTGCGACTCAGCCAGACACTCGATATCCTTGTTCAGCAAGAACACGGCGTAGTCGAAGCGGAAGCGGATGACGGAGCGCGTGTACAGCGGGAACGTGCGCTGGCTGTCGGGCAAGATGGAGATCTCGTCGCGGATGAGGCTGCGCGAGCCGTACGAAGTCACCGGGTACGGCAGCGGGATGGCCAGGTAGTACTGCAGATGGTCGACGAGGCGCGCCACGTGTCCCAGCGCCGCGGCAATCACCTCCTCGTTCGCGTCTTCGAACGACGAGTTCGGCAGCGTCAGCCCGCAGATTGTGAACAGCAGCGTAGAGCTCGTCGCCTCGATCGGGAAGATCTCGAGCAGCTCCTCGCAGATGCGCCGCCGCTGCCCGTGCATGCTTTCCAGTGTCGTGCCGTGCAGCGCCTTGCAGTGCGCTAGCTTCTCCTGCGCATCCACCACGAGATCCTGTGCGCGCGCTTGGTTCTCGGTTCCTTGGGACATTGCCGACCGCCGTGCCGCGAGGGAGGATTTTAGCTCGTCTCGTCTCTTGACTGCGTTCTTGAGGAGCTTGGTTTCCGATGTCACGTAGCGCTTTGCGAGCTGCGCCGATTCGGCTGCTGAGGGGGCGGGGTCGGGTGTGTGTAATAGGGTGCCGATCTGTGCAGCAAGCTGCTCGCGTGTGCGTAGAGCATCTTGGATTGAGTCGTCCAGAGTGGAGAGGCGCATCAGGGCGTTGTAGGAGGAGGTAGGGAGGGCAGGGGCTGATTTTGGGGCTGGGATATCGGGGGTCATGTCGGTTGTGTAGACTCCGTCTATCAAATGGATCATGATCTTATGAGTGCCGGTGGTGAGGTGCAGTTCGCTGAGATGGATTTCGTGCTCGGAATGGAGGGTCCATTGTGACTTTTTGGTCCATATTCGAAGGCTGAAGCTATCGAGGCGGGAGATTGAGGGGGGCAGAGTTGTAAGGTCGAAGAATCGAAAAGACGGGTTCTGGATATATTAGCTATGAGAGCCATGTAAGGAGATCACTACTTACCATGACTTTCTCGACGACCTCACTGATGTATATGACTTCTTCGCCAACGTGCAAAGTGAAGAAAGTATCTACCATGCCCTTGCTTATGACATCCTCCAACTTCTTCTGCCTGATAGTGGGAGGGGCTCCAGCCCACACCGTACTTCGTCTTCGCAACTGCTTGGGCCGAGGCTCAATTGGAACGGTAGGGGTTACATCTCGTAAATATATGCCCTTGAGATGCCGCAGTTTACGGTTGGCGGGGAGGAGTAGTGGACGGGGAGTTTCGTTGGCCATGACATTGATGATGTATGGTTGACGTTGTTGATAATGATGTTGTCGGAATTGTTCCGTGCACAGCTACATGTGTTGACGTCGGACTGCCGCTATGCAGCGAGTGATACACCAGTCACAGTACAGACTTTACTCATGACCATCAATGTATAAAAGATTATATCGAAGTACATGAAACAAGAAAATTCGAAGTTTCAGGATTATTTTCAATGTAGATTCCTCTTCTTCCAACGATTTGTGCTACAAATATTGATAAGTGAAATGTCTTGACCTCGTGGTTTAATCCCTTTCTTGAAGCGTGATGAACTTTTCAAGTTTGACGGCATCATCCACAAGATAAACATCATCTTCTTTATCCAAGTTACTGTCTCCTGGTATCTCTCATTACTTTAAGCTCTTATTCTATCTTACTGCAACTATCACCCTGGTTGCATCATCATCACACAAGTATGGTAGCCGTTGCAAGTCGTGGCATAAGGGACCGTTCTTCGGAGTGTTGAAGATATTGCAAACATTGTAACATAAACCATCGACTGCACTAGTAAGAAGTACCCAGGTATCTTATGGTCAATGTGAGTTTTGAGACTCGAAGCAGTCTTCAAACGTCAGTTTATACCCTTGTATCTACAATCCCCAATGTGGACTTCGTTCTTAGCTGGCAACAGATCACTTGAACACCCCACTACATCCAAGCCACTTTCACATTATGTTTCTGGCCGAATTTATAACTTACAATCCACTCTCTTTAAATCTATCTGGATAATAGTAAGGAAATATCGTTGAGAAGACACAGTACACATCAACTTACCATCCCCGCAGAGTGGCCTGTACCCCTAACTGTCAACATACCAATCTCACTCTTACAAAACACAAAAGAGTTAGCTCCTCAACGTCCAGAATTCTTCTTGGCGTGAATATACATGTTTAACACAGTACGTATGACTAAATATTTGTGTTCTACTCCCACCATTGCGTCTCGCGATATCTACCCACGCCCCGAAGCATATCCCAGAAGCCTATCTCAACATGTTCAGGACGACGTCTCATCAACGAGATGAAGGCCGAGTGTGCCAGCTCAAAACCCGCAGCGTGACAGCAATAAGACTCCATCCATCTGCCCGCGACAGTAGCTCACGAACGACCATCAAGACATCAGTGCCACAGCCCGTAAAACCCAACCGCAGATCCATACTCGCCATTCGTTCCCTCAATGACAGCTGGGTCCGACAGTCCAAGTCCGCCATGCAAGGTCATACACTCTTTCACAACGGAAGCATCGAACAGTTGATGGAAAGCTAGCTTCACGGCACAATCCACATACGGAGCAAGGTCCCCAAACGACAACCATCCAACATCCCAGGCAGTGAACACCCGCCCCGCCCCAACGCGGTGCCGGCACAGTATCGCGGAAACCCCGAATTGCGTACCGTCACACGGGGAGAAGCACATCGAGATGGAGATATCAAGACGGATAGCATCCACCATAGCAGGGAGTAAACCACGCCAACAGATCACGAGCACGACACATGACAACGCATAAAGCAGGATATCAGACATATCTCCATACACATATCTCTACACTAAGCCCCATCATTACAGTCATTCCCATCCCACCGCCAAAGACATTACAGTACCGACCAACCACCCCACCTCACCCCGTTTCCATTCCCAGCAACCAGCAGGCAGTAGACAGCTCAAATCTCGTGGCGCGACGAGAGGAATAGAACGACGGGTAAGAAATACAGGAAAGACGACGAGGAAGAAGAAGAAGAAGAAGAAAGAAAAAGAGGATGGAGTACAGATGTAAGGAGTGCAAGGAAAGGGTGACAATGGGAGCCAGCGGTCCGAGACTCAGGTCGAGAAGGAAGCAGGAAAGGAGCGCCGACGTAGAAGCGAAACGAGGAGTAGATACGAAGTAAAATTAAAAAAAACGGGCGACGAAGAATGAGAGGTTCGAAGATGGAAATGGAGCAGAGATGCAGGGAGGAGAAGCATCAGAAGAGAGAAAGACAAAGTATACAGACAGGGGAGGGAAAAGAAGAGGAGCAAAGCACACGAGAGATGATTACAAGAAGCAAGGATTCACACGCAGGACACAGGAACAAACAAATAAATAAGCACAAAGTGTCGAGGAAAGAGGGGGAGGAGTTCGCTATCGAACCCCACGAATCTCCCCGCCCAATCTCCCATCCCTCATTCCTCCCCGCATCAATCCATCCATTCATCGATCCACCATCAGAACAAACAAACAAAAAAAATGAATGAGAGCAAGATGAAAACAACAGCCAGAGAGAAATAAATAAATGAATAAATAAATAAAAAAAACACGGATTGAAAAAGGGTGGTCCCGCCGGATATATATGCAAATCCCTCCGCCCAAGTAAAATAAAACAAAAACGATTCAGATCCAATCCAACTTTCTCCACAAACGCCTTCCCCCCACCCCCCCCTCCTTCCCCACCCCTCCCCCTCCGTATTAAGTTCGCCATCGGGAAACGGGGGTTGGAGAAACATTATACCTTGCCCCCCCTCCCACAAAGCAGGACTTGATCTCATGCACAGCGCCAGCTGGGTGTGTCTTTTTAATTGAAGCCTATCCAGTAGTAGTATCGAATGGAAAATCGTGCAGATTTATTCATTGTCCATGGTGTTCGGGACTGAGGCTTGCATGTACATCATCGAAGGAGACGAGGCTGTTCATGTCGAGATCAGCTTGGCTGTGGTCTTGGCCCATGAAGGCCGGGGAATGGGAGCCGTTTGAGAAGGCCGGGGAGTGGGGGTGCATGGGGATGTTCAGGGTGTGTTTCGAGTAGAGTTCGTTCAGGCCTGAACCGTCATCGGACATGGCAGCGTGACTGTTCGCGTCATGATGCGACATGCTATACACATCTGCCGAGGCGCTGCGGTGCATCATGTTGAGAGGCGGTGACTGATCAACAATGGCGGGATCACCGTGGGACATAAAGGAGAGAGGTGAAACGGAGGGTGGAATCATGTGTTGAGGGTCGACCATCGGTGACAAGAACGGAACGCTATACGGTGTGTTGTAGTTGGATGTCGGCGGAAGAGCACCGGTATCTGGACCTTGTGGGAAGAAGGATGGAGAGGAGTAATCGGATGGGGATGTAGTTGTCGCGGCGGACATTGGGTATTGTCGGTAGTCCATACCATAACCTGAAGAGGTATCGATGCGCAAGTTCGGTCCTAATGGGCCAAGATTGTTCGGTTGTTGTGGCACAGGCGCGAAAATGTTTGGGTTTTGCTGCTGTTGATGTTGTGTCTCGCCTGGGTGTTGGATGAGGAAGGATGGCATCGGGTTGTTGAACATGGAGAAGTCGACAGCCATTGGTACGGAACGAGACCTTTGACGTCTGTGACCCACAGGAGGACCACGAGGTTGATGTTGTGGTGCAACGCCCCATTGTGTCTCCTGGAACATACCAACATGTGCTTGAGCGTTGTAATTGGGTTGAGATGCTGGGCGCATGCCGATTGGTGATACTGGTGCGGACATGGACATCTGGTGTTGATCGTAAGGGTTGTGACGGTTCATGAAGGAATCGAGGGACACGAGCTTTGCCAATTGACCGCTAAGTACCTTGGGATGACCGCCAAGTTGATGGATCATGACCTGCGATGCTTGTTGGTCCTCGGTGAAATCACCACATTGGAAGAAACCTCCAGATCCGGAAGAATCCATGAAGAAATTCGGGGGGCGATTGAGTTCCACGACAAGACCGCCTGGCTTTCCAGACTCGGCATCACCATTTTCCAGGTAGATGTTCTTGATGAAGGCGAAGGGGTACTCGATCTTGTATCCGGCTTGGTCGTTGTTGATGTAGTATGTCATGCAGGCCTTGTCAGGTGAGTAGAAGATGATCAGATCCATAGCATTCTGACCAATGCGTCTCCATGATCCAACACTGAGAGAACGGCACGACAAATGATGAATGACTAGTGTATATTAGCAACAGCAGAAAAGCTCCGACAGGAACATTCTTTCACATACCAACTTTGCCTTGTGGGTTTTGGTCACCGCCCATCATCATTGAGCCGCTTCCATATGGTGCGAGTCCGCCTCTTCCGAGGAAGTTTCCTCCCAAGGACTTGCCGGATTCCATAGCCTGGATGGCCAGATACTGTCGCATGGATTCTGGAATGGCATCACAATCCTCACCGGTTTCGATGCTCTTCTTAGCCAAAAGCTTTATCTTCGCACGTCTTGACTATTCGTCAGCCTCTCCTATATCACAACGGTCAGGGTCACGGGCGGAGTCGACCAACCTATTTTGGAACCAGATTTGCACCGAACGCTCAGTCATGTTGATATCCTCAGCAATCCTTTCGCGTACAGTGGCGGTTGGGGTGGGGTTCTTGTTGAATTCCATTTCAAGGGTGATCAGTTGGTCTTGAGTAGCACGTTGGCGCTTCTGGTTCTTTTGTTGTTGGGTGAGAGTGCTCTTTCTCGGTGGGCGACGTGATGCAGAGCCACCGGCGGAGATTGAGGCTGGGGGAGATGGGGTGGAGGACATCTTATTGCCCTCGTCGTCTTGTGACATGTCGGACATTGTGAATGGTAGCAAAATGGTGACGAGAGGGAGGTGATGTTCTTTCTATTCGAGATGTCTAGGCAGATGTGATTCGAGGGTCGAAGTCGAGTCGGCCAGTATAAGAGAAAAAAAGAAATAGTATAGTCTTTTGTGGTTTATTGCGCGTCGATTAAAGTTGATCTTTTCAAGTGACGAGAGTAAATAAATTGTGGACGGGTATTGACTGTAGGGGGGTGGGGGGGGGTTTTTGGTTTCGCTGGTAAGTGACAGTGAAAATAGAATAGAATGATAAGAGTTCGAGTATCTGAAAAGATTCAAATGACAGTGATGATTTATACTTGGACGTTTGTTGCTTTGCAGATGAGGATCGAATGAATGTTGTAGTGACTGTGATGGGTTGAAAGATTGTTGTGAGCTTGATGATTGTTGATGTTGATATTGGTGGTGGTGGTGGAGGTAGAGGTGGTGATGAGTACCAGTAGTGAGTGAGTGAGTGATTGAGTGATTGAGTGTATACAGACAGCCTCGAAGGAGGGGGAAGTGATGGGTTCTGGAGTGAAGAGCAGTGATTTTGATAGACGAGTATTGTCAAGCCGTTAAGGAGTGTATTGGACCCGGAAAGAGTGACGGGTGACCGAAGATGGCCGAACAAGTATAAAGTAAAAAGAGAGAGGAGAGAGGAGAGAGGAGAGGGGGTCGAGAAAAGGAAGAAGAGAGGAAGTATCACACTGAGGCGACGATGAGGTAGAATAGACGACGATAATGTTTGAGAATTGGGGGGGGGGGGGGGAGGGAGGAGGAGGAGGAGGAGGAGGGAGGGGGGGGGGGTGAAGGGTAGAAAGGGAGTTAGACCGGTCTGGTGGTCCAGTCAAGTCAATGCAGGCAGTCAGCCAGTCAGCCAGTCAGCCAGTCAGTCAGTTCAGTGTACAGAGGGTGATGATGGGTGAGGGTGAAGGTGAGGGCGAGTGATGGATGATGGATGGATGGAACGGGGCGAATGGGTGGACGAGCAAGGGCCTTGGGGTGGTGGAGTGAGTGGTGGATGGTGGATGGTGGATGGTGGATGGTGGATGGTGGATGGTATGGGATGGGATGGGAGGGGATGGATGGACGGGCATGGAGAGAGGATGGTCATGGTACTCATGGTGTTGCTCTCTGCGCGGCCTGATCCTGATGGAGACAGGGGGTCTAGTGCGCACACTCACTCTCTAGGACCGGCCGTTCTCTTCCTGTTTGGATGAGGATGAGGATGAGGATGAGGATGAGGATCAAGATCAAGAGCATATCTGTGAAGTGGTGGATGGAGGGAGAGAAGTATACAGCCGTAACAGATGGATATTCACGAATGATACATGTACAAGTATATACTCCAGGAACAAGCATCATTCCACCCATAAGTGGCATGCACACGCCGATGAATGGAGGAAAGGAAAATCCAAATAGAGCTGGAATAGAAGTAATAGAAGTAATAGAAATGATAAAAATAATAGAAATAATAGAAGGAATAAAAGAAGCAGAATGGAACAGAACAGAACAGAACAGAACAGAACAGAACAGAACGCCTATCCAAGAAGCATAAACTTCATCTCATCATTCAATCCAGTCCAATTCCATTGATTCACCTGCTTAATCTATACATATTGGACCAGACAAAGTACAACAGCATTCATTATCCCCCTCGATGATGAACAACTCCAACAACGACTCCTCGATGATTATATATGTCTCAAGGAACACTCTCACTGTTGCTCTCCCCACCTGTCTACCAAACCTTCAAACCTTCAAATCATAATCATCATCATCATCATCATCTCTCAGTAGTATACGCCCAAGTAACAAAAGAGCATCCTACTTACTCTACTTACTATGTACAGACCAAGCAGCTGAATACACACACCACAGACACAGACACAGACACACAGCGATCACCATTCATTCCCTCCCCACCAACCAGTAAACCCCATCATCCACATACACAAGTACAAACGTGTACCTACAAGTACAAGAACAAGAACAAAAACGAGGAGCATAGGTACTTAGCAGCGCACACACGCTACCATAACTAGACAGGGTGAAAGCCGTCCGTCTTGGGAGTACAGCCGCTGGAGAAAGGCTGCCCCTGTCGACAGGGGCCGGTGCGGAGACTTCGACTCAAGTGGCTCTCTGGCAAGCCGAGTGGTCGAGACGAATGGAGGAGAGGTGGATTGGATGAGGCGAAACAGAGTATGTACAAGTATGTAGAGAAGAGCAGAATAGGCAGAGAAGAGTAGGTAGAGGAGAGTGAGAAGAGAAGAGCAGAGCAGAGCAGACATCTCACACGATGAGGCATACTTGTATATACTTGTATATACTTGTACAATACAATGTACATACTACCTACCTGACCCTTAAGTACGAAATACTACCTACACATACCAAAAGCACAAACCTCGAATGCGCACCCGCCCCACAATTCCACCCATCCATCCCTCAAGCCCTACCCTGCCCAACTACAGCACAACGGACAAAGACAAGACGAGAAGACGAGAAGACGAGAAGAGCATCCGCGTCGAGCGATGAGACGTGACGAGCGACCAGCGGCCAGACTTGCCGGGGGGGGGGGGGAGGGGAGGGGAGGGTAATGTGTATGGCTTTACGTCGCTAGGTACGGGGGTGATGTCTGCCTTTACGTCGTCACCGGGGGTATCTGAGCATACGGGGGTCATTGGCTTTACAGGGGGAGAGGGAGAGGGGTCACTGAGCTTACGATTTACCGGGGGTCATTGGCTTTGCTGGGGACCTGGTTGTTGGCTCCTAGCTCTTACTGTAGCTCCTGGCAACTGGCAACTGGCAACTGGCAACTGGCTGGCTCCTGGCTGGCTAGTTTGCCTTCTGGCTCGGGTTCGGGTTCAGGTTCAGATTCTGGTTCAGGTTCAGGTGAGTTCTGCGGGAGAGGGGCGTTTCTATGTGTAGTAGTGAGTGTATGTACGAGTACAGTACCTAAGTGTGTGGTTTCGGAGCGAGAAGCTGAGGTGAGGTTGAATTGAGTTGAGTTGGTGGAGGTATGTACTGTATGTACATAATATGCATGTATGTGTGTACAGAAGGTAGAGTGGCACGAGAGGATTTGAGGGAAGGCAGGGTGGTGTGAGATGTCTGTGAGTTGAGAGGGGTGCGGAGAATGGCGAGGGTTCGAATGAGGATGAGGATGGGCTCGGCTGCTACGGATTGTGAATCTGTATGTACAATGTACAATGTGCTGATGCTGCGATGATGTACGACGAAGGCAAAGATGAAGACGAGTGTTACTGCTATGATACTTACACAACTGGATAACTACATATGATCATAAGATGCGAAGGGCCACGCTGTCTCCTTTGTCAACAATGGGACCTTGAAGAATCGTTAGCAGAGCGCAGGAGTAAATACCTACCTACTTATTCATAGAAGAGTCGCGCGAGGTGATGCATTGTTCACGTCAACGCCATCCCTGGCCGCGTCTCTGGCGGCTGCTTCTTGAGCTCGACCAGTAATACATGTACTTGTAAGTGCATGTAGAGTAAAGCATGTACAAGTATGTACGTACTCTACCTCCTAGTATCATCCCCTTGAACGTGTACGGTACCTTTTGCATGCAGATACATGTATGTACAAAGTACATACACATCACATACAACCTGTGCCTTTCATGCTGGTTGTTCTGCTGCAAGAAAATAAGCTTGGCAAGGGAGGGAGACGGCAAGCAGCACGAATCGAGTGAGCTGGTGATAAAAGAAAAAGAACCATAGAAAGAGCATGAGCACTACCAAGTCGGATGTAGTATGTAGGACCGGCTGGGTTAATATTAACTATTGTGATACTTTCGAGTCCTTTAGTACTTGGCTAAACATCCTATTTGAGCAGGCGGATACTTTTTGTGTCAATGATCCAGCACAAGACTTGCTGGACAGGAGATCAGAGACTCTCTCTCGTAGGACCTGAAGAGCGACAACGTTCATTTGCACGGCTGGCTGGCTGGTTGGCTGCATTGGACGTCGAGGTAAAGTAAGATACCTTAAGCCTTTTCGTCCGTGATACAGGCATAGAATACCTAGGCACTTGCATTGCACATACAGCACATCGCATCGCATTGCATCGCATCGCACGACTTCCTGGTACCTTGTCACATTAGCAGAATGAGTGAGAATACTCCGTGCCGTAAGGCCACTCACTCGTGAGAAGGGGAGAAGAGAAGAGAAGAGACAAAGTCGTTGTTGAAGCCGCTGTTAGTCGTAAGGGTCCAGGGGCTTTTGTCTCCGTTGCAAGAAACGGCACAGCATTGAGACTGTGGACTTTGTGAACCTACTCACTCACTCGCTCCTCATTCCTCCTCACTCACCACTCATCCAAGAATTCATCCATTTGTTGCATTATCCACATCTCACAACGGACCGCTCCTAGAGGTCTCACGGGCTTTGCTCTCCAGTCCCTGATTGTTCATCCACCGTTCCCCGTGCTGAGAATCGAGGTCTGTCTCAACAAGGCTGACTGCTCTGAGCGAGATGAGTGAGATACCTGAAGGTAAGTCGCAAAGTAGCGCGTCCACACTGCCTGGCATGCGATGTCCGTGTTCCGCTTGCGCAAGTGCTGGGTAGGTACGTAGATACCTACTTACTGTATGGCATGGAGTACGAGTGCTGTACTGTACCTGACTAACGTTGTACTTACGTTGTTAGTAGGATACTCCGTCCTGACGATGCAAACACTGATACACTGATACACTGATACACTCACTGACACAGATACGGAATATGAAAGAGTGAAGAGGTACCGAGTATCCACAAGGCGCATCATGGGCAGTAAGCAGTATTGGGCATTGATAGCATGCTGATTCTTCACATGCGCTGGACGCGCAGCTTATTTCGTCTGCTTGATGCCATGGGTTAAGTTGTATCTTCCTTCCTTCACGAAGCTCGGTTTGTCGCTGGACTGTTGGATACGTGAATCTTTTGCTTCGATGGGACGCGCTGGTCTTGGCTGTCGGTCGGTAGTAAAGGGTAAGATAGAGTGCAGATGAGGTATGGAGTGGTCATGCAGAGTTTGGTGGTGAAGTATGTTGGTAAGATGCTACTGTAAGGTACGCGGACGCTGTGCACCTGTGTTCTGCGCGGTAGTTCCATCCACATCCACATCCACATCGTGTTCAGCGTAACAGCCCGCTTCCTTTTCATCCTCTCGACTTGTACGCTTTTGTATACCACTCCGAATGTACACGATGTTTTGATTGAAACAAAAAATCAGCCAAGGTCGAAGACAAATCCTCACGAGTGTTTACTTTCGAAGGAGTGCAATTGGGCCGGTAGCACAGGAGTAAACATCTACACTTGCAAGATCTCACATGCACACCTACCTACCTATGCGGCCCCATAAAGCATCTATGGCAGCATGCATATCTAAGTAGCAAGAGTACAGACTGAGACTCGGAGTATGCGGCAAAGCTACACCGAAGGAAGACCTTGCTCCACCGACTTTCACAGCCAGACAAGCAGAGGCAGAGGCAGAGGCAGAGAGAGGCAGAGAGTGGCACAGGCACAGGCACAAGCAACAGACTGAACGACATGCCCTCCAAAACAGGCAACATGGGCGTGTACGAAGATGCACGATAATCCATAACGTGAAGCCATCAGCAACCCAGACCGGCATGGCGCCACTCAAGGCAAAAGACGAAAGAAGTGGAAAAGCAAGCAAGCGATTGTTTCGACCCCTGACCCCTAAGCGGAAATCGACACACAGGGGACCGGGGTCGTCCGGTAGTGTACACGCTACGAGCGAAGAGGAAGACGAAGAATAAGATCGGGGAAGACGCTCAGCACGTCCAGCACGCCCAGCTACTGCTTTTCATCAAGTTCACACCTATCCGTCCTCCTCCTCAGACACGCGGAGCCTCAAAGAGGCGTCTGGTGGGAAGTCCAGATAGTACTAAGTCGCTTTTGTTCGTGAGGCATTGTTGCATGGCGTGCATTGGCAATGGCAATGGCAATGGCAATGGCGCGATAGAGCAAATCCATAGATACCAGAGTCAAGGTGATGTGCATAGGTAGCGAAAGGGCCGCTGACTGGCACAGCACACGCACTTGGATATGTCGAGGCGTTTGAGCAGACATGAATATCCGTGCTTTCAGAGGAATACATACAAGTCCGTACTTGACACGCCCGTTTTTCCTTCTCTTCTCCTTAGCACGCGGTCCGCTGCCATCAGCCTGTACTATGTACTCCGGATGAGGGGGCAGCATGTTTTCAATGACGATGGCTTGCAAGGAGGCATACTGGTCCGCTGTGCGCGGAGGAAGAGGTGTTCATCCCATGACTGTGCCTACATGTGTGCATATGTACATACCGTATGCACTTGGACCTCATCGTCTCTCGAGATGTGTTTGTACCGAGCATCCATGGATGATGGCTGTACTCTGACTGGAGTCGCTGAATGTCATGCTCGTGGTCGTCGTCGGGTTGGCAGCGCGGAGACGGATGAGCATCTGGAGACCATGGACAGGGCATCTGTGCCTCAGCCTAGAAATTCCTATTATTACCCACTGTGCCTACATATTCTTGCCGTACTACCTTCTGCCGACGGCGATGCTCGGTTGAGATATGCTAGGTACTGCGTGTATGGAAGATCTTCGCGACTCGGAAGGGATATGCCTTCTTCGCCCTTGATTGCATCAGTCTGTTTTGGAGGATAGACACACTGCCAGATGACGATGTTCTTTTGCTCATGAATACTTCATGGCAGATGGTAGTATAAGTGAAAGTACAGTTATATTTTACATCACGCTTCATCCCATCTGCTACGATTCTCGCTGAGAGACTCGCTTCTTGCGGGAGGGAGTGAGCCCTTTCTTTGCCGTTGAGTCCACGTTACATACGATACTTACGACTTACTGCTGCGTGCTTGCAAAATACTCCTCTACAATCCAGCATCACACATACAATACACATCACATCACGCTCCTGTATGCAGCATGTGCATCATCCACCGAACCACGCTATCAGAAGTGCCATTCTCCCCCCTTCCGGATCTCTATTTTTATTCTCCTCATGCATTTTGTCTTTTACCAAGGGGCGCAAAGAATTCCGCCAAACCAACACCAACAAGCACCACGAGCCTGTATCAGCCTTCGAGTCCCCCACAAGTGTACATTACTCGAACGATATTTCCAGCCATAGTCGTGTGGTACGCAGTCCAGTGAATGCTTAAGGCGCATCGCATACTCACCAACAGAAGCCATGTCTAAAGCGTGCCTACTGTACTTCGCACACCGAATCAGGAGGTCCTGTAGGGAGTAAAGTAGAAAAGTCAGCGCGAAATGGGCAGGTCAAGTACAGTGATACGGCGCCGGCGGCCTGCGGCCTTTGGCCGTGACTGTGGCCGAGGAGGCCTGGCGGGCGTGAATCGAGATGCGCCGTCCGTTCATGCCAATGCGATCGTCAACGGCACGGGGCTCAGTTGGGACTACCTATGAATAGTAACACTCGAAAGGCTCTCTTCTACTCTTTGGGTACTTCGTACATACTCCTCGTCTGTACCTTGAGAACACAACACAGTCTAAGGCGGAGACTACACACGATCTCCCCCTACAATGGAAATCGTCCCATCAGCACAGTCTGCCATGCTACCATGCATACCATACTACTTAACATCCCTATCCATCGTCGCATGACTCGTGCCTCCAGTCGGTGCACGATGTATATACATATGTGCGTATGTACGTATGTACATGCATTCATGCATACAGCCTACTCCCCCCTTTCAAACACACCAATACCATCTGCCCATACTGTACCTACATCAAGCGTGTAACATCCAAAACCTCTCAGCTCATCGTGTCAGCCGTACTTTGTATCTGTACCTGTACCTTACATAGCGCGCCCGCCTGTGCCGTCTACCGTACCACACAGTTGTATTAGTAGCACACCTACTCTACTCTGACGATCGAGGACTGAACACTGGAGGTGCAGTGGCATGGCTCCGCGTGCTACGCTAAGCCTGTTCCTGGTTCTCCTGGTCTGCTAGTCAGGAACCGACCGCTGAGGGTTTCGGGGGGTGTGCATAAAGGGGCAGGGAAGTGTGGATGGTTTCCCTTTGGTTGAGAGGGAGGGGGCGTGAGGTGTTGATGATGACGGTGATGATAGTGGTGGTGATGGTCATGCTGATGTTCTCTCGTGGTTATTGTCAGTTTTGTTTATGGGCGGTTGTTGTTTAGGGGGTTGATGATTGTGTTTTACATGTAGCTATATACTTCTAGACGAGGTCTTTCTATGTACGTTTAGGTGTTCATCTACCTATGCTCATCGTTTTCCCTTTTTCTTCATACATAGATCAGACTTTCAAGATCTAGATATGCCTTATGTACTCCGTGTATACAAGTATGTATATGTACGTGAGTAACCAATCATGCATAGATACCCTCTTGTCCGTGCTCTCGCTCATAGGTAATCCATATCGCTCCGAGCAAGAGCAACATCCTCAACCTGATATTCAAAACATCATGCTATTCTTCCTCGACCCTCATTCCCCCCCCCAAGCATCTCACTATCCTTACATGACAGTATCTTACCCGCTCAACTTCCTCCAAATAGGTATAGAAGTCAAAGAGCAAAGTCTATTGTGCTCTGTTCTATTCCCTTCTGCCCTTGATCCCCAACTACCTACCCATCATCCCATCATCCCAACACCCCATCCTATTCCACAGCCGCCGGACATGTTTCCGCACAGCAGACTGAAATGACCACCGTCAGTCCCAGGCTCAATAGCATCGCGTCTATATCCAAGCCCACCGGTCTAAAACATCCTTCCTGTCTCCCTCACCATCCTGACCTCAGAGCCCACAACACAACGCCTCCGCATCCGTGAAAATCCCATACATACATGGCCGTATCAAACACACACGTCCTCTCCACAGATCTCGAGTTCTGTCTCTTCCATCCAGAATTCATGCTTGCATGCATGCATGCGCTCATAAGTACTGCAAGCACGATAGACTTCGGCGGCTACGTATGAAGGGATGGCCCACGAGAATGCTCTACTCCACTCCCACTCCATGCTGGCGCTGGCGCTGGCACTGGCGCCGTATGACCTCGAGTCACGGCATTGATTCTTCGGGAAGTTGGGGTTGGAGTTGGTTTGGTTTGGTTCCAAGGGATGGAATTCCTGGTTGAGGATGGGGCAGGTAGAGTAGAGTAAAGTATAGTATTCTGTTTGACGATGGGATGGCCGGTCAGCTCTTGGGTCGTAGATCGGATGGAGTAGCTAACTGCGTGTGCTGTGGGGGGATTGAAGATGTATTTCTGCGTTTGATAAACTATCCACTTGTCTTTGTATCATTATGAAGTCTGGGTATTATCTTATGTTGGTTTTGAGTGCCTTCAAGCGGTAACATTCTGCGGATCTCCTACAGTGTCTATCATCAATTCCATTCATACAAGTACTCCGCACAATGGAATTCTCCTCCCTCCTCTCCGCCCATCTCTCCCCCCTCCATTCCAGCATCCCCGTCCACGCCCAGTTCATGTCAGCTTGCATCTTCACATTCATCTTCACAGTCACAGTCATATCCGCGTCGAATCTACATTTACTTTACATTTACATTCACATTGTCGCATAAGATCCTCACAGGGAATGAGCGGCACGCAACTCTTGGCATCAATGCGCTCGCCTGATCTTCTAGTACGCCTCTCGAAGTGCGCGAGTACGTACTGCTCCCTCGATGGCGTACGCAGAATACGAGCTGCTTACTTGTACAAGTACCTTAGTATTCCGTAAACTGCCCACCTACCTAGCATGGTTTCACAATCAGCCTTGCGTGCCTGTGTGCGGTGTTCTGGGCTCGGTTTTCGCTCTCGACCTCGTCCATTGACTCTTGAGCTCGTCCCGAGTCGGGGACTGACCCTGCCCTGCCTACAACATTGTTCATTGCCTATGCCTATGCCCTGCCTTACTACTGCGAAGAACGAATCGTCTTGTTGAGGGGAGGTTACTCCGTTCGTGCTCGGGAAACACGGGTGTGTCGTCATGGATATGGATTGCGGGAGTACAGAGGTGCGGTACGGGAGATGATAGTTTGATCAGTCTAGGTATCGGTGTTGGTATTGGTTTTGAATCGTGTTGGATTTGTCTATGTGTCTATGTATCTATGTACATGTGCACATACCTGTTCTATCGAGGGCCTTGTTCGCCAGCCGTCATTGTAACCATGTGTGTGCTCATCGCATGAAGCAATAAAACACATACATAAACACATACCTTCGGAGGAAAGATATACGCGCATATAGCGCGACAAGCTCGCACGGAACATGATGTGCAAAACAGAGTAGATACAAAATGCGCACACATCTGCACGCAGCGCTCTGCAAAGTGTGCTCCCACGCAAGCTGTAATATATGTGCCACAGTCACACGAATCCTAGCGGTGGCCAGGTACTCATGCAATGCTTATCAGCCACGCATACACAGTATGCATAAGCTTAAACGCATCTTTGATTTGCGCCTCACACTCTTGCTTCTGCTTTGGTGCTTGGTGCAAGGCTTGGTGCAAGGCACTGTATATGGAAGAGTATGCGCGTGCGCGCCGCTGACTGCTTGTTGGAGATGGATGCCGATGCGGTGGGAGAGTAAATGATGGGAGAGGGGTGGGATTGGCTGAACGTGTGAGAGGGGTTGGGACCTGGGACCTAGGTCGGGCAAGTGCTTGTCGGCGTATAGTATGGGAAGGATCATGATTCTTGATTTGAACAATAGTCTGTCTAGGGGGTTTTATTTTGTGCTCTTCTCATATGCGCCATACCTCTTGTGAGAGTCCATACAGTGGGAAGCATGCTTCCTCATGATGCTGATCTTGGAATGCTTGGATGATTCAAGACCCTGCGGAAGTTTCGGGGCCTGCGTAGTTTGAGTCTTGTCAGGACTCTGACGATCACCGATATGCCGGCAATGAAGGTGAATGACACGATACTGTAATAATCGGCAATCATTTCTCAAAGGGGCTTTGTGGGGTAGGAGGAGCATATCCACGACGCGTAAGGAAATCTGCGAGGGAATGCTCGAGTCTTGCAAACTGTTTCTATCAGCATTGATCTCAGTTTGGATAGCCAGGGAATCAAGTTTGACTCGTTCCTCCAGGGTATAATTTCCCGGCCATCCATACCCCTTTTTCAAGAGGATCCAAAACTCACCAGATTCTTTTCCTTCATAGGCACAACACCATCTCGAATCCAAACTGCATAAGCTCCCATACTATTTGCCATCATAACGTCCGTCGTCAATCTGTCTCCTACGACTGCGATCTGACTTGGATGCGTCACTTCGGTCTCTGGGTGTTTTCTGAAGTATTCCATGATTTCTGGACCACAGCCGGGTTTCTTAGTAGAATGGGAGAGAACATGGACACCTGTATTCGCAGTAAGGAGTTGAGCATCTTTGAGGGTTGGATCAAGAGATGATGTGCCGGAGCTATTCGATACAATCAGGAGACGTGCGCCGGGATAAGTTTGCCGGAGGTGAGCAAAGGTTTTCTGGTAATATCAGTGGACTGAATGCTAGAGAATGGCTCGATCGAAGCACCTTGAGAATACGGCATTGAAGAAAATGTAGCGATGAAGATAATTGGAACAATTCTCGTGTGCTTTCGGTAGTAAAAGATATTTGAAAGTAAAGAAAAGGCAAAGGAGGAAGCAGCACGTGAGACTTGAATATTGAAGCATATCCCAAATAACCAAAAATGAATCCAACATACCTCATATGGTTCGTACACGATGTTAGTCTTAGGCACAGCAAAACAATCGTCCTTATCCAGTACCACAGCTCTGATATCGGCGCCTCCAAAAGCCTTACTCAACGGGATAGGTAGCCTGTTGAAATTTGACACTGTAGCCTGTGGCAAACACAGTCCAGGCCTCACCAGCAACTTGAATACATTCAAAGTAGCCGAGACATTAAAAGCATTCATTTCCATACCTCTCAACCTCAGTAAAGGCGTGTCGATGTAGTGAAGAGCGTTGAATCGATGATGAAATGCAGCGGCTCACGAGGCGGATACGCAGCCTCGCGAAGCTTCAGACCGCTAGCGCCAAACTTTTGGAGCTTTGCGCGACGTCCACATTCATGTGCGCTGCGGTATCTGATTGACCCCACGACGTCGACGATTATACACAGCACATCTGCGAAGTACTCCTACACAAACAAATCGCAATCATGACTAGCACTATTGGCATTCCGATCAAGCTCCTCAACGAGGCTCAGGTATGCGACCCGGCGCGCTCAGGTGATCCCGACTAATTTGTATAGGGCCATGTCGTTACTCTCGAAATCACATCTGGTCAGGTCTATCGTGGCAAGCTTCTCGAAGGTGTGTTTTTTTGGCATCGGCGCGCGCATGCGCATGGTACGGCGTGTATTAAATGATTTCTGACGGTTGCAGCTGAGGATAACATGAACGTTCAACTTAAGGATATCACGGTTACGGCGCGCGATGGACGAGTCAGCCATTTAGATCAGGTCTACATCCGCGGTTCCCACGTCAGATTCTTCATTGTGCCGGACATGCTGAGGTTCGTACACCTTCCTCGATATATACATGCATAAATACGCAGATAAATGGATAGTGCTTGGATTGAGTAAATGCTAACTGTTTCTGCAGAAACGCTCCTATGTTCAGAAGTCGCGGTGTCAAGGGTAGAGGTGTTGGTTTGGCAAGAGGTAGAGCTACGGTCAGCAGAGCAAGAGCCAGTGGTAGAGGTGCTCCAAGAGGTTAGATGGGGATTTGAGTCCGGGGAATATGGGTGCATACTGAAGGAAGTGAATTATTTGAGATGGCGTTTGGGAAAAAGTCATGGCAATTTCAGCCTTTGAATGGCTGCGTGATATGAGATTAGAGGCAAATGAATGAAAATCTCCTGTTTTCATTATTGTATGGGAGTGATGAGTTCCTAGATCAAGAGTCAGCTTGCATTGTAAAGTTCTCTTGTCGCTGTCATCCTTCTTTTCCTGCATCATCAACCGTCCAAATTTATGGGCATTTCTTGCTCTTCCTAGATTGCGTGTCCAACGATAATATGGAAAATGCTCTGGTCATCGAGCTCTTGATGGGCTGGAGCTGTAAGGGTCTAGTTATAAAAGTTGAGCAAATCAAATCTGAGCTAAAAAATGAAAACATTGTATAGAATTAATATCTAAGAGTGTAACAGATTTCTAGGCTTCTATAAGTTATAGGCTTCTATATATCCAATACGTTCCTTGCTATGTTTTCTTAACAAAGAATAGGTATCAGTTCATTGTGACATGTTTAATTTATCCCCTTGAGAGCCATCTAATTTCGAGGTTAACATGTAGCATTCTCTGTCTAAAAGCAGGAATCTAGTTATTAAGATAAGTATGTTTTACATTTTTTTGATTGCATTTCTCCTTTTTTCCTGTCTTTTGTTTTTTCGGTTTCTACAATGCGAGAATTATTATATTATTTTCAATTTGAAGATACAGTAATGTATAGATTCCATAGCTTCTGAATGACAGAGAAACAAAACGATAAAAGGAAAAATGCAAAAATAATTATGCTCACAACTATCCTTTTAGGCTTCCATAAAATCCCTCAAATATAAATCCGCAAATTCAGTTCACACTGTCGTATGCGCGGGCCGTATAATATCACGTGATATAATATAGTCGACGACCTCTCAACAAACTTCTTCATCGATAATAAACACAAAACAATGGACATCTCAAATCCACGTCGAATCCTGGCTGTAGGCCATGATGATAGCGGTCTCATTGACTTATTGAAAGGTCTATCCCTCTACCTCCGTTATGTCTCACCAAAACTAACAACCACAGGTCTCACGGGATCCGCACCCGAGCCCACCGACAACAGTATTGCCGGCCTCTCGCATACGTTCGCCATCACTACACAGTACTACACGGCTACTGTCCCCATATGGCTTGACGAAATTGCCGATGCCTCTACGTGGAGCCAGGAGTTTCAGACCGAGGATGCCAAGGAGGTGTTGGGTGTTGTGGGTGCGTTCATCGTTGCCTTTAGAAAACCTGTCGATCAGGCTGGCTTAGAGAAGGTCAAAAATTTGATGAAAGCCGTCGGTGAGGTTATCAAAGAGGGCTGTGGATTTTCATGGGACGGGGTTGCCCTTGCGGTCGCTATGCCACAGAGTCTTACGCCGCATTTAGAGCTAGGAGATGAGTGGGAGGACATTTGTCAAGATGAGGGGTTTGAGTTCGTGGACTGGGAGAAGAAGGGGAGAAATGAGTTTGGTGGTAAGTTTATCTGGTAGTTTTATTTGATAGACTGTGCTGATGGGGATAGAACCTATGGGTGTAGAGAGAGTTAAAGAGGCGCTTGAGGCTAATGATTGGGCGGGTGCTGATGATGACGAGCTTGACATGGCCGAATTTGATGATGATGATGATGATGATGAGGGAAGTGTTGGTCTCAACCTTGAGGCTGCTGAGATGATGGGTGAGGTCTTCGATATGAAGAGGGCTATCTATGGAGACGGAAATGCAGATGAGGGCGAGGAGAAGGAGGATGGAGAGGATGATGAAACATCTGTTGAGCAACTTGAAGCTATGATGTTAAGACTACAAGCAGTGAAGGGTGAGTAAACCGGCAATTATGTTGTACATTACTAACAGTGGTAGAAATGGGGGCTGATTTGCCAGAGGCGGAAAGAAGACGTTTCGCTGCGAAAGCTGTCAACGATATCATGAAGAACGTTAAATAGTATGGACCAGGAACTACTTTTATCCGTGTAGAAGTAACGAAGAGTGATCATAAGACCTGTAGTTCGGCTCTTACCTGAACCATTTCTTTGATTCGTGGCAATTGAGAAGTGCCAAATACAGTCACACAACCACATCTGGGCAATATAAACTCCGTTTCCTTCTACCTTCATGGCCTTGTTACTTTATACCATATCGACATCCAACTCTACCACGCCAAAACGCCACATTGCATTTACTGCACAGACCCACTAGAACCACGTAAACATGGCCAGCTCTAGTGATGACAAGCAGTCCAAAATGGAAAAGCCCGTCTCTGGGGGTGCAGGCGGCTCTGATCATAACCAGAAGTTCAAAGAGGCGGCATCCATCTCCATGGCTTCCTCGGATTCTAATGCAATACCGATGGGAGACAAGGCCAGACCGTCAGTGAAGCAGCTTACCGTTGGGGATATCCACCATAAGCCCGTCTATGCAGGCGTCGACGAAACTCAATATTCGACCATGGACTCTCAGCATCGAGTTGTAATGAGGCAGTGGGATAGGACTTTTGGAAAGTAGAGATTGAGAAGTTTGCCGTTATAGGCTTTAGTTGGCGATGATTCAAGTGAAGATTAGATAGACTAAAGGGTTGCAATAGATACTGTATTGTTTATGTTTGAAGCCGTTCCCTTGATTCCTGACATTCTGAGGGTGAACTTTGATCAACACGGATTTTCTTCAAATTTTGAGGAGCTCGTGTGATCATCAGTCTGCTACACTCAGCCCACGAGTTTATTGAAATAATATGCCTCCTCATCAAGTGAGGCACTAAAAAGCATGCTAGTCTATGGATTCATGACATATAAACCATGCTTCATTAGACCTCGACATATCTTTCTCCTGTCTGTATAAAAATAAAAATAAATAAAAAGTAGTAATTTGAGAATGATGGTTGAGGTTGTGTCAAGTAAAAATAAGTATATAGATACTCTGCTTTGCTTCACTTGATACAAAATTGGGCATATATATACTATAACAAGCACTTTCCTATTATCACGTTGGATGTTTGTCCTTGTCCATTTCTTCTAGTCTAAAAACAATAAAACTCCAGTTTAGAATATCAAAGCGGTATCTACAATGCTGCATACCTTTATCATGCTATCGCATCTATTAGCACAAAGCAGTAGCCGGCAATGGATATAAAGAAAACGTTTTCGGCCAGGTGAACTGTTAGCATAGCTTTTACCCAGCATACTGCAGTCGGAGGAATCCAAAGCAGCCGCACAGATGTCATAGGCTTTCCATGAGTTAGGTCGGGGGGCTGTGTGGTGTGTTTGCCTTTATTGTCAGAGCTATTATCGTGCAGTGAATCATTCGGTGAGTCAAGTGAGTCAAACGAGTCAAGTCGCCAGGTGTAGACGCCAAGCAGCTGCGATGAGCGTTGACGATAAATACGTCGTTGATTTCACAGGAATAGAATCAAAAACGCAGACGTTGCAGTTGCGCCCTTGCTTTCGCATGGAAGTCGTGTGATTTTCGTGGAGTGAGTTGGAGGATATCTTCATCATTCTTGGCATCGCCATCATTCATGAGACCGTCAGCGAGTCGACCAAGGCAGACGAATCAAGCGAATGGTCAAACAACCGACGGCTTCCAAACTCATGATATTCCTTCTATGTGCCCATCCAAGCAAATCTATGCATACAATCTACAACTTTGAGAAAACAGTACCGACGACTCCACCGCCCTCTACGAGCGTGCTCTTATTCCTCACCCATGCCTCGATTCCCCTGCGTCCATTCTCAACGCCAACACCACTCTGCTTCCACCCACCAACAGCCATCTCAGCCGGACTCTCACCCCAAGTGTTGATCCACGTAATGCCGGCCTCCAGCTTTGAAATGATATCATGTGCTTTGTTCAAATCCTTCGTGAAGACACCAGCCGCAAGTCCCAGCTCTGTATCGTTAGCGCGACGCACAACCTCCTCCTCGCTCTCGTACGTGAGGATACACATGACCGGCCCAAAGATCTCCTCCTTGACGATCTTCATGTCGTCCGTGCAGTCCGTGAAGACAGTGGGCTGCACCCAGAAGCCCTTCTGTAACTCGGCGCGGATGCCAGCGGGCTTGTCGGCACCGCCGCACAGCAGCGTGGCCCCGTCGCTCTCAACACCGTGCCGGATATAGCCCAGCACCTTCTGCATGTGGACCTCGCTGACCAGCGGGCCAAAGTTGCTCTGCTCGCTCATGACATCGCCGCCGGCAGAGCGCACATACGCCATTTTCTCCAGCAGGCACTTCTCGAAGGCGCCCTTCATGGCCGCCGGCACAAACACCCTCGTACCGTTCGTGCACACCTGACCCGTGCTGTAAAAGTTTGCCATCATGGCCCCGTCGACGGCGCTCTCGACGTCCGCGTCCGCAAGCACAATCAGCGGCGACTTGCCGCCCAGTTCCATGGTCACGTACTTCATGCCACCGGCGGCACTGGCAGCCACCTTGCGGCCCGTGGCGACCTGGCCCGTGAAGCTGACCTTTGCGATGCCTGGGTGAGCCGTGAGGTGAGCGCCAACGTCGCCGCCGCCATTGACGATGTTGAAGACACCGGGCGGCACACCGGCCTCGGCGTAGATCTCCGCGAGCACCTGGCCATGCAGCGGCGTGACCTCGCTCGGCTTGTAGACCATGCAGTTACCGGCCGCCAGACATGGCGCCGACTTCCACAGCGCGATCTGGATGGGGTAGTTCCACGCGCCAATGCCAGCGCACACGCCCAGCGGTTCCTTCTTCGTGTACACCCAGGCGTCTGGTCGCAGCTGCACCGTCTCGCCATTCAAGCCACCGCCCGAGATCAGGCCTGCGAAGTACTCGAGCACGTCGGCACCCGTCACGACGTCCACCGTTGATGTCTCTGTAAAGGGCTTGCCGGTGTCGTGGGTTTCAATGGTTGCGATATCGTCGTTGCGGGCGCGGAGGAGCGAGACGGCTTTGAGGAGGATACGGGCGCGTGCGAGTGGTGGGGTCTGCGACCATGAGGGGAAGGCTTTTTGGGCGGAGGTGATGGCGCTGTCGATATCTGAAGGGGAAGCAGAGTGGATGGTGGCTATTGGGAGGGAGGTTGCGGGGTTGATTGATTGGAAGGTCTTTCCTGAGGTGGACGGCTGGACCTTGCCATCATAGTAGAGCTCGCGATCGGGGTAAGTAATTGACATTTTGGAGATGATTTGAGAGTGATTTTGAGAGGGAATTGGTGGTGATGGTGGTCTGAGTTGTGAGGATTTGGATTTCGATGTTGATGTTGATGATGATGATAAACGCAGAGCAAGATTTGAGATGGTCGGTGCAGCCGTTATCGATAGTGGGACTTTGGTGGATATGCAATTCAAAGCTGTTACCGTTACTCTTGGTCTTGGTCTTGGTCTTGGTGTTGTGAATAGTATTTTGTGCATATTCATATGTGTATGTATATGTATATATGTATGCACTTGGAATTGTGAATTGGATCGATGACACACACTTGCTTTGTTGTTACAGTACGATATGCCAATCGATATGATAGATACCGCCACCAATACCTACTAGATATCTCAATCAAGCGGCCGACACGACACTTGGGTCGAGTCTCTCTGATCCAGATCCAGATCCAGATCCAAATCCAACAATGAGGTGATATGGCAAAGTGAGAGTGAGACCATTATCTTCACCAAGTGGATTCCCCTTCCGTAATACGCCTCAAGTGTCGTGTTTCGTGTCAACAGTTTTGCGTCCATTTCACTCCCTCACCTCTTGTTGTCTCCCACCCGGTCGTGCAAGGCTTACCACGGTGATTATCCACTCTAGCCTCGTGCCGTACAGGCATATCCTTTCCCCGACCCACGGGAATGTTATGCAAGATGAAGGAAAAAAGAGAAGAGAAGAGGAAGAGAAAGAGGAAGAGGAAGAAGAAGAAGAACGAGAAGAATGTGCAGATGTTGGTTGGCCAATGGAGATGAAGTGATGATAGGCGTTTTCTCTCTGCATATGTGTGTATCTCTGCATATCTCTGCATATCTTTGCGTATATTTTTGTCAGCTTCTTTTCTCTTTTCTCTTTTTCGTTTCTCTTTCTCTTTTTCTTTCTGTTTTCCTTTTCCTTTTTCTTTTTCTTTTGCCTTCGTCCTCTCTTCCCTTTCCCCCCCTTTTTCGTGCGTACCTGGGTCGGTTGAAGATCGGACGGTAAGGCTGTCACGCCGGATGCTGGTGGTGGTGGAGGTGGCGGACAAGGATTAGGGGGAGGGGGAGGGACAGGAACAGGGCCAGCCTATTCTCCGCCGTAATGGCTCCGTAACGGGTATGGTTTTGCGCAAATCGACCAGGGTAGCCGTGGACGGCCGGGTACGGGGTAGAATATCCGACCGGGTACCACGGGGTATCTATCCCGGATACGCCACGGAGGGTTCCGGAGCGAGGATCAAGCAATCTGTCGGACATGATTGGCTGTATCTTGCATGTTGTCACAAGGCTGCAGAAGACTACGACTAACTTTTCCTTCTTCGTCTTCTTCTTCCTCTTCCTCTTCCTCTTCCTCTTCCTCTTCTTCCTCTTGTTCTTCGATTTGTCTTCCTACAAAGACGCTAAAGTCCGAGCAGGAAAAGAAATCCGCAGTCCAAGATGGCCGAGCACCGGATCAACAAGTGCCAGCAAGTGTCAGCAAGTGCGACGAAGAGGAATTTCACCCTCATCTCACCTCACCTTCATCTTACCCTTCACCAGAGATAGGCCAATCCTGTAAGTATGACATGGCTCAAGTCAAGAGCAGGCCTCACAATCTAATCGTTCGTTGTTTGTTGAGTTGTGGTTCGTCAATGTGCGTATAAAGTATGAAAACAACAGAAATAATAAAAATCCCCCTTTAGGCCATCCATTGATTTGTGCTTCTCTTTTGTATATTTTGTTTTATTTTATGCTCTCTACCCTCTTCTCTTGATGGTACGATTCACCAACATCCGCTCTCCACTCTTGACTTTACGTAGTCCTCTCGGGATTAGATTAAGGTAGGCCCAGTGCTTAGACTAAGTCAAGTCCGTATCGTCCACATCCGTCACCATGAGAAGAGAAGCAAAGCAAAACAAAGTAGAATAGAGTAGAATAGAGTATAGTATAGTAAAGTAAAGTAAAGTCAAGTCAAGTATTAATACAGTAAATTAGAGTAAAGCAGCCAATCATATTACATCCTATTATATTCGCTCCTATCCTATCCTCTTCTGTCCTCATCCCGATCTAAGCTATCCCAAGTCCCAAGTCCCAAGTCCTAGTTCTTGACACAAAAATCTTATGAGTATTCTACTTGTACATAGTAGACCGACAAAACATCAGTCTATTAAATTCTTTCTGCATTGACCTTCTTATCTTTCCCATTCTTCCCTCCAGAAGTTCTTCCTCTCTTCCTCTCTTCATCCTTCTTTTAGACTGTCATCTTATCGTCATTCTTATCATATATCCTTCCATATACATACACGAATAACTACACATAAAATCCCACTTGAATTCCCTCAACCAAAGGATCAACAGAGGTGAAAGAACCAAGAGAAAGGAAATAGAAAAGGAAAAACCAAAAGAAAAGGAAGAAGACAAAGACGAAGACGAAGACGAAGAAGAAGAACATATCTACAGCAAATCTAGATATTTAAACTCGAATCCCACACCAAAAGTTGGAATAGAAAAAACCCGCGACACTTCTTTTTCTCTTCAATTTTGTCACAATGACCACCCCAATTCTTTCTCCTTCACAGGTCAATGACTTCGACTATGTGATTGTTGGAGGAGGCACAGCTGGCTGTGTCATTGCTAGCCGATTGACCGATTATCTCCCAAACAAAAAGGTTCTTCTCATCGAGGCCGGCCCCAGCGATTTCAATGACGATCGCGTCCTCAACCTGAAAGAATGGTTGACTCTTCTTGGAGGAGATCTCGACTACGATTATGGCACCGTTGAACAGCCAATGGGTAAGTTTTGTCCAGAAAACAAGAAAAAGAAACAAGAACAATCCCCAAATCTCATAGACTTCATGCTGATTCTCTCTTTTCAGGAAACTCCCACATCAGACACTCTCGCGCCAAGGTGCTTGGAGGCTGCTCTTCACACAATACCCTCATCTCCTTCCGCCCTTTCGAATATGATTGCAAGGTCTGGCAATCGCTGGGTTGTGATGGCTGGTCCTTCAAGGAGTTCATGCGCGTGCTGGACAACCTGCGCAACACCGTACAGCCAGTGCACCCACGCCACCGCAACCAAGTATGCAAGGACTGGATCGAGTCTTGCTCCACTGCCCTCGACATCCCAATCATTCACGACTTCAACAAGACCATCAAGGAGACCGGTAACCTCGAGCAGGGAGTAGGATTCTTCTCCGTTGCCTACAACCCAGATGACGGTAAGCGCTCATCTGCGTCCGTGGCCTACATCCACCCCATCCTCCGCGGCGAGGAGAAGCGCTCCAACCTCACCATCCTCACCAACGCCTGGGTGTCCAAGATCAATGTCTCCGGTGACGAAGTCAAGGGCGTCAATGTCCTCCTCCAGGACGGAACCCCTCTCACCCTGACCCCAAAGACAGAAACCATCCTCTGCGCCGGCGCAGTCGACACGCCACGACTCATGCTCCTCTCCGGCCTGGGACCCAAGGCTCAATTGGACGCCCTGCACATCCCAGTGGTCAAGGACCTCCCAGGAGTCGGCGAGAACCTGATCGACCACCCGGAATCCATCATCATGTGGGAGCTGAACGCGCCAGTGCCACCGCAAACGACCATGGACTCGGATGCCGGCATCTTCCTGCGCCGCGAGATCAAGTCCAAGCGTGCGCGCGAGACGGGCGTCGACGACGGCGTCATTGCCGACCTCATGATGCACTGTTACCAGATCCCCTTCTGCCTCAACACGGCGCGCCTCGGCTACGAGGCCCCCATCAACGCCTTCTGCATGACGCCCAACATCCCTCGCCCCCGCTCCCGTGGTCGCCTCTACCTCACGTCCGCCGACCCCGCCGTCAAGCCCGCCCTCGATTTCCAGTACTTCACCGACGCCGAAGGCTACGATGCCGCCACTATCGTCGCGGGCCTCAAGGCCGCGCGCGAGGTCGCGCAGCAGGCCCCCTTCAAGGACTGGATCCTCAAGGAGGTCGCCCCGGGCCCCAAGATCCAGTCCGACGAGGAACTCTCCGAGTACGGTCGCCGTGTTGCGCACACCGTCTACCACCCGGCTGGCACTACCAAGATGGGCGATGTCGTCACTGACAAGATGGCTGTCGTCGACCCCAAGCTTAAGGTCAAGGGCCTCAAGGGCCTGCGAATCGCTGATGCTGGTGTCTTCCCCGTCATGCCTACCATCAACCCCATGTTGACTGTGCTTGCTATTGGCGAGAAGGCTGCGGAGATGATTGCTGCTGAGGCTGGCTGGAGGGGCGATGTCAGGACGAGATTGTAGATGATGGGATGATCAGTCGGGGTGAGTGATGGAAATTTGGCTTTCAGCGGCATTGCGGGTGTAGGTAGTTAAATTGTGAATATATTTCGAGTACTTGTTATTGTGTTGTATATGGTGCTTGGTGAAGGACCATGAGCCCGAGTTTCAGTTCCTCAAGAAAGAAGCAATCTCAATCTCAATTGTGGAATATAAATGCATCTTATGGGATAAGAGCTTGTAATACTGGTACATGGGGTTAAATTGGACTGGGACATGACTACATGAGTGACCACCAGAAAATCGATCCCAGCTCACGAGACGCATGTTTTCTTGTCATACAACACACAGATCATCTCAACACTTCAGCGTTCACTTTCGATCTTCGTAATCCATATGATTCATATCAGAGTTTTAAGCATCTCAAATAGAGCTCTATCAACATCAACATCAAAATCAAAATCACCATCTCCCTCCACAAACACCTACAACTTCCCCCTCCTCGCCAACCCCGCAAGCGCACTCCCACCCCCCCTCGTCCTCACCAACCCCTCCTGCCACGAGCTCGCCACATGCACGCCGTCAGGACTCCACATCCAACTCTCGTGAATGCCCCTACCGCCCGCACTACGCGGCGTCCACGCCTCCTGCACCCACCATCTCCCCACCCCCTTCTCCGCTCCCCTTCCATCTCCCCCACCCTCCCCCTCAAAGAGCACCCCCCTCCCCCCAACATGGAAAACAACGCAGTGACTCAGACTCGCCACCTTGCCCAGGCAATCGCCGACGCCCAGCGCATTCGAGATCACGAACAGGCTGTTGCGGTCCGACGCCAGGAGGTGCGCGCACGCGTGCATGTTGGCGCCGGCGGAGAGGGGGATGGGCGCGCTGGGGAAGGGCGCGTAGAAGGTTAGCTGGCGGTGGGTGTGTGGGTGCGGGGGCGCGCTCGGGGGCATGGGCATGGGGGATTTCTTGATGGAGAGGGCGGGGAAGGGGGTTATTGTGATTGGGGTGGATGTTGAGACTGGTGGTGTTGCGGATGAGGAGGGGGAGGCCGAGGAGTTTGTTGCGAGCCAGTTGTTGAACCTGCGTGGTCAGTCAGTTACTTTCCCGAGGAGGAGCGGAGAGCTTACCAAGGCGTATCGATGTCCGGAGCTTCTGGAAGGGAATGGATATCCAGGGAGGTGAGGAAGGGGTAGCGGGCGAGGAGGTCGGCGGGAGGTTGATGGCCTGGCTGGGTGAGCAACTCGTCCTCGTCGTCCCTCTTGAAGGAGGCATGGGCCGTGAAGCAGATTTTGCCCGGCGGACTGGCCGCGTCTTCTGGAGAGAAGGTCGGTGATGATTTGCTGCGGGTTGCGGGCTGGTAGACATCTATACTGCGAACGCTGTAGGAGCGGCCGTTTGTGATGGGCGAGACGGTGTAGATGAATGGGCGGTCGGTTTGGCCCGGGAGGGTGAAGTAGCCTGTTATGTTCTGTGGGAATTAGTTAACGTGGGTGTAAACTTTTGAGGATTTCGAGAGATTGAATATATGGTTCATGCTGTCATTGAACAACAAGCTGGGTGTATAACGACGGCAACGGAAATTCCAATTTTGTTTCAAGAGGGTAGCATCATTTTCATGATGCGGAAGAGAACCCCTACCCCTTTATCAAGTGCAAGTGCCCATTCCCCCAAAAGCAACTCTCAAGAGCCAGCGACGAAAGAATCAACAAACTCACATGAATAACCATCCCTTCATCAACAGTCTGAGATGCAGCCCAAGCAGCCTGTGCAAAGACATGACCTCCATACGCCGCACCCCCCAATGGTGCCCAGGCCGATCTTCTACCCACGAACTGTCTCTTTTCTTGGTCCCGACACGGGACTTCGAGAATCTCTATCATATCCTCGAAACTCATTGGTGAGGACATGGTGCTGTCTAGGTTGGTGCGATGGCCGTGGAGCAGGACACAAATACAAGTATAAGAAGGCAAGTGTATACAAAGTCAGGAGATCAACAGGAACTGAACGTAAGTCTATGGATGATGAAATAGGGAGAGAGGAGGCCGGTTGGAATGAACGAGTGATAAATGAGAATTACTTCTTCTATTCTTCTGACATTGGAGAATCTTATCTGATAGGATCATGGAAGGCTGCTTAATGCTCGGAATACTATTCGGTCCCTAATAGGAATCTTTGTCCAGCTCGTGATATTGCTGAGATATACATACAATCATAATCATTTTGGCCGAGTGACATTACGGGAGGGGTTGAGCCAATCCTAGACCTCGGCATATAGATGTCACGTTATATCTCACGTGGTCAGTAACCAGTGTGTTTATATTAAAATGTATATCGAATTCACTGTTTCAATCGGAGGGTTCTTGAACTGACATATATTGGAACCTTGAAACTATGGTTCTATTACATATTTTATGTTGATTGTATGGTCTAAGATCCAAAGTTACAAGCAATTACTCAGTGTTAGTAAACCAACTCAATCTGGAAATCGATTCTGACACAAATGACTCTAGATCTCGTCTTCAGTCCTTTTGCAGACCAACCCTATTCCTCAGCCTCACGCTTTCCCACCTTCCCACCACTCCCCTCCTCCAAGCCATCCGTTTCAAACGCAGAGCCCCCAGCCTCGAGGGCGCGCGTGCGGGTGAGCGTGCTTGCGTGAGACGTGACATGGCAACTTGACAGATGTGCATCAAAACCAAGCCAACACATAAGACCAGCAGCAACGCAGCTTCAAGATACGACATATGCACAAGAGCAAAAGCAACTTACCTAAGCTCGAGCGCAGATATAACCATCAGAGCGGCGGAAAGAGAAGTCAGAAGAGACTCCTCGATGCGGATGTTCAAACCTTATTCGAAGTTGCAAGAACTAGCGATGCTGAGATCTAGACAGGAGAGATGGAATGGAAGAGAATGAGAATGAGAAAATGAAATGTATGCGTCTGTATATGTACATATGTAAGCAGTGTAGTATGTACATGCTCAGTAATCCTCTGTACTCGGGAGCTTGTCTTTGAAGGACGAGGTGCATATGTATGGAAGAAGATGATAGGAGCGAAACAAAGTACCTAAGCACAGGCAGAGGCACAGGCAGACAGCAACAGAGACAGAGACAGAGATGGAGACAGAGATGGAAGCAGATACTGCAGACAAAAGCGTTGACGACAGATGACAGACATGTGGCGAGATCAAGTCGGCGATTGAGATGTCCAGAGGTTGTGAAGAGTGCACCTGCTACGAGGCGATGATGTGGGTGCATGCAGACGCAGAGACGCAGAGACGCAGGAGTTGCAGTCAAGAGGTCTACGGCGCAAGGCTCCAAGTTCCCCGTTCCTCAATACGACAATCACCACACACACTCTTCAAGCGATACAGACTCCGTGCCTTATGTACCTTGTGTACGTACATAGATATGTACATATGTACACTGCCTTGCGCCCTGGCACTCGCACTCGCCCTCGCACTCACAGCCGGCGACGAAGTGCGAAAGCCGACGAAGAGATATAGCCTATCCCACATGTGCGTCGTCGGTGAACATCTGTGGCAGCAGGCAGTCCGTTTGTTCGGATGAGAGAGTATCATCGTCGACACCCACAACCAACCCATCAATGCGGAGCCCTTGGCATGATATAGTCGTTGTCTTGCGACTGTGGCCAGGTAGAGACAGTCGGAAACGGCGCAAGCCACATGACGGAAATGGACAGGGCAGGGCAGAGCAGGGCAGAGAAAAGGCGAAGTCAAGTGTAGTGAAGTGAATGTTGGGAGTTCGTGTCGTGTTTGCGTACGCGTAAAGTGGGAAGTGGATGAGATGGACGTTTGGTGGTTCGGTATGGATTGATGAATTGATGGATGGATAGAATTGGTAATAGGTAATAGGTCTGATTATTTGAGGGCTCGTAAGTTTCAGTAGGCTTGTGTCTGGGTGTCGTGCAAATACTTGTACATGACATGATATGTGTCTCGGAACGAGTGTGATATGACTTGGCCTTGGCCTGCGACGTGGATGTGGATGTGGACTTGGACTTGGATACAGACGCCACAAGCCTTTCTTTGCTCATGATATGTTCATTTGTCGCTGCTCCTGTTGAAAAAACGATTATCATTAGAATGGAATATCACAGTGATGGTGAATCCAATCCAATCCTTGGTTGAGGGTGGTATGTGCCTTGTGCGAGTCTGACTGCCTTTCCTCCGTATGGAGTAGATCATCCTACATCATTTTGAATTGTGTTTGGTGGAGACGACAAGATTCATGCATCTGGGTATGTATGTCTATGTGGCTTTTATCTTTTGTCCCCTTCAATGTGCTGACGCTGACGCTGATACTGATACTGATACTGATAGGGAATATGTCATTATTCTTGTTGATCAAAAAAATGGAAGACGTTTGAATGAACCATGACCATGACCATGACCATGACCAAGCAATCTAGAACTCTTTCGTGTCCACTCCTGTCGCTAAAGCATTTGTATTTGTTCCAAAACAAATGGCGAGTCGAGATGAGATGGGATCATCTGGAACGACGATTGTACTTGGACTTGGACTTGGACGAGCACTTGGAACTGGGGAAGGGTGAGAGCTGTGATTGATCGAGGACTTCCTCATGTATCAAAATGTCTGTTTTCAACCTGTGATGGAGGCACCCATTAGGTGAGTGATATTGAGTCAGTGACAGACATACGATATCAATGCGTTTCGTTGACGTGAGATGCCAAAGTCGTGTCCGCTTGGATGCTGGTCTGGTTGATTGATGCCGTCGGCTGCCTTTCTCCTGCTTACCGCTGAAGAAGATCGGTTGGTATTTGGTGTTGTCGTTGATGTTGATGTTGGTTGATTGTCCATATCCATAGACACCTCAGCTGAACCAACCCAATCCTTGAAATCATTAAAGTGGTAGAATATACTTTCCCCGAGGACAATGACCCAGACATCGTTTTTTCTGTTGTTGACCGATGGATTGATATTGATACGGAAGCATGTATTTCATTTCACGGGCTAGAGTATGGATATGGAGATACTTGTACTATGTACATAGTAGATATTTTGATCATCACTCGGGCTACCAGGTAAGACGGGAGGATAGTTGCTATTCTACACAAAATACTATTTAGCTTGGGTAAGGTATTGTATCGCACGGTTTGTGTATCAACACTCTCCGAATGCCTTGTCTTGGACCTCGTCTTGGACCCCCTCCCCCCCCTCAACAACGGGCTTTTGCTTGTCCGGCTGATGATGATACGAAAGTATCAAACCAATGAGTGAATCTAGACGCATCCTCGAGTCAGATCCGTTGAATGTATGTATTCACGGGCGTGACTGGTAGAGCATGAAGGAAGTGGACAGAAATGAGTGACCGAGAATAGCACGAAAGCAGGCCAGCTCCACGGTCGTTGTCTAGTCTAGTACATATCGACACAAGATGCTTGCTGATGAGACTATCAAACTCTGTGTTGATACCAGGTAAGTGGAAGAAGAAATCCATCCTAATTATTGTTTGTATCCATCGGTACATACCTCCCTCACACAGCTGCTCAAGGAACGGAGATGAAGCAGCCGACTGAGTCTCTTCTGGAAGCCAAGCATCAGAGAGTACATGCACCTTGCATAGTAGAACACGCTGTCGCCTTTCCAAGCTGGCCGGTAAGTATATAATTGTATATGTATTGATCAAGGATGCGTGTAAATCACCATGCCCTCTCGGTTTCCTCATGGGACCCGGCAATAGAATTCACCTTGTCGCTGACGCTGTAAACATAATACGTACATAGGGACATAGGGACATGTTGCCCGACCCAACCTGGCCTAGTCCACCTAGTCCACCTAGTCTTGGCTGGGGGTTTGCACACGAGGGGTCATGAATGGATGATGAGGATTCTTTTCATATTCATAAAAGACGAGCCAGAATTATACTGTAACTATTACATGCTCCGTAACATCAAGAAATTGGAAGACTTCTTCAAACGAACAACACACAGACCCGAGTAGTGCAAAGAAGAGAAACGAAGCAAAAGAAAGCAGAGAAAAGAAAGAAAGGAAAAGAAAAGAAAAGAAAAGCTCATAGGTCATGCGGTTTGAACTGTCTCTCCTCTCTCTGCCGTAATGCATTGCGTTTGACATGCCCGGCTCTCTTATTCCCAAGGAATATGTCGCCGGGCTGCACGCTTCAAGGGTTGACTTTTACAGGGTATCTCCGCAGCTCTGGGTTTCTCTTTCTCTCTGACTCTTTTCTCTCTCTCTCTCTCTTGATTTCTGAAATGATTGTGGAACAAGTCACGGCTGGAACAAATCTTCCACCTAGGAATTTCCCAATTAAGGTTCTGTAAGGTAAGGTGAGGTAAGGTAGGCAAGGTGAGTAGGGAATATACAGGAAGAGGGACAGGAGTGAGGACTTGAAGATGAAGAGGAGGAGAAGTACATGCTCTCTAGTCCACGGTACTTGGATGACTACGGAGTATGGTCGTCCAACATTCCCCTATCAACAAAACCCTGTGAGATGTCATTCGTCCTCATGCCCCTCAATATTAATCAACGCGGACAACGACAACACACCTGGCAACAAATTGCTTATCCATATCCATATCCATATCCATCGCCATGGCAGAAATACCACAGTTACTGTACGAGCGTGCGAGCGTGTGAGGTGAGCTTGTCACGTCGATAGTCTGATCCACCGCTAACCTTCTGCCCGTCTATGGATACAACGCGCTTGAACTCCCTGGCTCTTCGCCTTCGTTTTCGTCTTCGGTTTCGTTCGCCTTTCCTGTGTACTATGTAGAGTAGAGTATTAATTGATACGGAACAGAATACCAGGGATATATCCGACCTTTAGGAATCTCCTGTTGAGTACCGTTGCACCAGAAGCTACGTAAGGTACGGATACGGATGTACATATGTACATCCATGCCTGTCGATGATATGCCTTCTACTTGATCCTCCCTACTCGACTTTGCATGGTTGAAGGGGTGATGATGGAATGGCATCAACATCCAAGGAAACTCCGTATTCAGTATTCCACAGAACTAAATAACAGCCCCTCAGACGGCATATTCACAGAAAGGATCAACTCACCATTCTCTTCCCTTCCCTGCCTTGCCTTGCCCCATCCCGCTGACCGAGCCATCGGATTATCATTCTCAGCTTCTCATCTCCAATGCCCAACAAGATAGGAAAATCAAGAGGAAGATTCAACCCCTCTATGGAGTACTGTGCACCTATGCACTTGTATCCAATGCCCCACCCCCAGCAGATTATGCAGCAGCGCAGCAGGGCTATTTTGTAAGAGTAATCATAGTTGCTACCGATGATGACGGCGATGATGATCGAAATCGACACGGCGGTCTTTTTTCTTCTTTCTCTTCTGCTAAGTTTCCCAGATAAAGGACAAGCAAGAGAGAGAGAGAGAGAGAGAGAGAAGGAGTTTACACATCCATTTCGATTCCAGCCAACTGTGAACTAAATTGTGTTAATTACGTATTTGTGTACTACATAGAGAAGATCAATGCTTGCAATTCGCGTTTCTATTCTATGAATACATCTCCCACTCTTCGTACCTTCCCATCCCATATCTTGTCTTTGCCCTTGTTAAATAATGGAGTTTTATGCACTCTGATGAATGCAACACCAACATTTTGTTTCCCAATCCAGCATTTTGAGGAAAATGGCACCGAGGAACGAGCAGCGGCATCGAATCCTTCGATGAGAGGACCTCTCTTGCCCGTGACTTCATATCCAGTCGATCATTCGTTCAATTGGATTTACTACATGTATCAACCATACTAATCCATATTAATATTAATCCCACTCAATAATGCTTCCCCTCACTATTCTAGAATCAGCAGAGGATAGAATATCCAAAGCCTCTTCGAACATCCCTCGCTCTCGTTCTTTAAATTCTCGCCCTATCAATCAAGCACAAACGGACCAGGGAACAATCTCCGTATCACCTTATCAACAAGACCGCAACAGACATCTTCACGGAAACAGTAAAGGCGTGAATGCAGGGTTCGACGTCTCAACTGGCCGGTTCGACTAACTAGATCAATTCCATTACATTCGCATTCAACTGCCTCGTCTTTGACCTTAATGTGCCCCTCTTGCCTCATGCTGCA
Organism: Xenosphaeropsis pyriputrescens; assembly: GCA_022609375.1. Classification (NCBI taxonomy): domain Eukaryota; kingdom Fungi; phylum Ascomycota; class Leotiomycetes; order Phacidiales; family Phacidiaceae; genus Xenosphaeropsis; species Xenosphaeropsis pyriputrescens. Next base: position 393,172 of record JAGKQE010000001.1, on the reverse strand, counting down.
CTTAGAATACACAGTACAATATCGAACTCATGATTGAAGTACGATTGAACTGGTGTCGTTTGTCATGCTTCAGCACGCGACCTTACCTCGATATCCGCATTCATGGTTACATAGGTACCTTGTGTCCTACCTAAAGACGTGAGGTCCAGCCGCGCCGCATGCCTACCGCCTGGAAGGAAACACAAGTAGAATACCTATGAATACCTAGGCACATACTTGTATTCATACATACATAGTACATGCGATTCCCATCCGTTATCCGGCCGTCGTCCAGCAAGTACAAGTGCTTGTACAACGGCATACTCCATGCAGAATAGGTACATACTGTGCAAGTGCAAGTGCAAGTGCAAGTAGAACACCCCCCATAGAGAGCCAGGCGTGCCAGGCACCGTAAATGATAAATTCCAACAGCGTGACGATGGACGCGGTAGTAAACTCTGATAGATTCGAGCCTCTGGATGGGGGCTAGCGCACGAACGAGCTAGAAGCAGCTCATTCGAAGCCTTCGGTCGGACTGGCCAATGAAGATGGACATTTTTGGAGGGCGTCTAGAGTGCACTGAGTAAGGTGTTGTGGGGTATTCGAACAGGAACTTGGCGCCCTCTCTCTCTTTCTCTCTGATGCGGAATGTCCGTCCTCGCATTCTTTCGTGTCGATGGGTTGGGCTGTTGGGTTACTTGTTGCGGTAACGACGGAACGCCACTACTTGGTGGTGAGAGAGAAGGGGGGGGGGGGTTTGTGGACTAGAATATCATTGTTGACTTGGTTAGGGAGAACGAGGAACGGAGATCGTCTTTGATTGAAGGACGACAAAGCGAGAGGAGAGAAAAGAGAAGAAAAGAGAAGAGAAGAAAAGAAAAGAAAAGAGGCTGTGTGGTATGTCTTGTGTCCCTATTGCTTCTGCCTTGGCCGAATATAGGGATTCGTTTTTATTTCTTTGTAGGACAGAGGGAGATGGAGGAGCGTGAGGAAATCAATGATAAAATGGTCAAGTAAATAGTAAATAAAGAAATGGAAATAAGTAATACTACATTACCTACCTACGTTGCCATTCGGGAGCGGGAGTAAGCAAGCAAGCAAATCACGGCTATCCATCTCAATCCTTCATTATTATCACCAACACCCAACACTATGCACGTAGACGCCGGCCATGGCTGAGACTTTCGGGCATGTCCAATCCTGACAGTAAGAACAGTATGAGAACACCATAAAAACAGTGTATTCCATCCGGCTGAATGGCTAGCTATAAGATAGTGACTATTAATTCAAAGTTGTGTGATTTTAGACAACATAAATATTTCAAGTGTAATTCGAGATATAATAATAAATATTGCTTCATTCAAACACTATGCCAACTTAAAACATAGACAATAGCTACCTATGTAGCTGTGTTACATATTTACATATATTTATATATATATCTTGCTTTGAAAACCTTATATATTCCCGCTTAGATACTTATCTATCCATTTATAAAGGACCCATTTCACTTACCCATCTGATTATCTTATGAATACCTACCTATGGGCATCAAGACATTCATTCATTGGCTTGGAACCGCTCTTCTCACCCTCTCCGCCCTGTGCCTTATTCTGCCCACCACGCTCGCTCTACCTTGCTCCGCTGCTCTGTTCTATGCACAACCTTGGCGAACACAGTCGCCGCCGCTACTGCCTACGTCCTCATTCTCATCCTCACGTCGGTTGTCGGTGTCGGTGTCTGTTTACACACGACGTAGATTGCGTCGTGCCCGACCATCATGCACCGCGATATCTACTCTACCAGCATATCAACATGCTCTCCGCATAGGATCTCAGGATAGGAATGCTGCAATTGGTCATGGAAACACTTGGATGCGGTCCATCATGGTTGCAGAAATGAGGGCTGTAATGAGGGCTGTGAGACTGAGAGCCCAGTCCGGACGGCAAATGTAGCGGCGGCCGAGGCATGGAGATGACTATTTGATCTTCGGTGCATTGGCAGCATGCCTCCCTCCATTTCCACCTCCAAATGAGGTCCTGTCTTGTATTCGATCCTATTCTACGATATGTTGAAGGAGGCCTTGAAGGCATGGGATCTCGTATATACGGGGTGGAATATGTACTTATCTTGTGCTTGAGAGGAATTGAGTATGCACATAGTACTGCACTTTGGTGCTTCTCCCCGAATAGCTCATCCATATTACCTTTCGTCTCCCTTGATGGCATCCCTCACGGTTGAACCGGCTCACTTCCGCGATCATGTATGTCTGTATTTAAGTACATATTACAAAGAAGCTAGTAGGTATTATAGGTATGAATACTCCATACTCCATACTCATACTCCATACACATTGAACTCTGCACCTTAAACCTTTCCTCTAGGTACCTTCTTCTCCATTTTCCCTCTTTTCCCTTTTTCTTCTGGAAAGCAAGAGCAAAAGCAAAAGCAAAACCCCACTCCACCATCTTGATCGACTACTGATTTTGTTCTCGGCACGGCTGGGAAGGGCTCAGCGATGGACTATGGTGTTGAGAAAGGATGAATGATTCATGGTCGTCCGGATCCTAAGGACGATAGTCTCATGGTAGGTATCCTAGGTAAGATCGGAAGGTGATGATTGAAGGCTGAAAGCTGAAGGTCAAAGGTCAAAGTTGGAATGGAATAATAGGTTTAATTGATGATTGATGATTAGTCATTGGTGATTTTTATCAACATCCATCCATAAACATACTATGTAGTACCTTGTTCGGTGCGAGTACAAGTAGTCGAATATAAAAATCACCAGAGACCAAAGACTATGTCTCCTTCAGCTAGAATATCACTTGGTATTTTTACCTGTGTATTTATGGGACCTAGTTTTCCTGCTGAATACTCTGCATTCTATTCTATGTAGAATATGAATATTAAGATATTGTATTAATACAGTATTCCGTAGAGCACGGATATGTGGCATCCACTACCTAACATCTCCAACTGATCTGTTAACTAACATTTGCCCATGCACAATCCGTACACTCCACCCGCCTGGTGTCCCTTCACCCTTCACGGAAATCCCGACTCTGGCACAGCATTCAAGCATTTCTTAGGTAGCAGCCAATCCTCAACGCAGACCAAACCGTGTTCTTTATTCGGAAACAAAAGCTCATTCCTTCGGGCACCATCTGGTCTTTTCGACTTGCTTATGAATACTTACTACGTACTTAGTACTTAGAATAGCCCAGAAGATGAAAGGGACTTTGCAGGCAACGAAAATCCAAAGGTCTCAAGTCTCAAGTCTCGAGTTGGAAACGTTCGAAACTAACCACACCACAGTATGAATACATATCCCCTGAATTCCTTCGTTGGCTTCGCTGCCGCGCTGCGTTGCGGATCGAGATGGTGATGATGAGATGAGATGAGATGATAGACCTTGCACCTCACGCACCATACATAGTACACTCGTCCATGCTCACAGCATCAAAATTGGCATGTTTTGCCAGCTAGCTGCTACAGCTCAGCAAAGCAAAGCAAAGTACAGCCGCCGGTGGAGGAGGAGGGGAGGGGACATGGGAGATCGAGAGTCGAGCCTTGGAGTATCACCATGAACATGAGGTCACACACACTGATACCGTAGATTGTGACAAAAAGGCACCTTACACCTTACACCTTGCACCTTGCACCTTGCACCTCGCAGGCTTTCCTCCTCCGATCTCAGTTACTCTAGGATACCTAACGTAGTACTCAAGCCAGACCATCCATGGCCGTGTGTGGTCGTTGATGCATCGCAGGCCGAAGAAGAGGGAGGCAGTACAAGTATTAGTGAGATTGTGCGTACCTCCGTGCAGGCCGGGCTGGAATGGACTCGAGCGATCCTTGAAATACATATGTGTATACTGTAGGTATTTACTGCTGTTCTCGACAACATGCAGTATTAATATTCAGTATCACGTGTGTATTCTACTCTACACCGGAGAATAGACATCGATGAAAGCCGGGTGTGAGCGCCTTTGTTTGGGATATGTCGTTAGCAGCTCTCTACCCACTATACTTATTAAGGGAACTTTCCAGGCTGATGAGGTGAGTATTCATTCATGCCTTGGATTTGTTCTTGAAGGAGAAGCTCTTCCGCTTTTTGCATTTTACTGTACAAGTACTAGTCACTGGTTTATCTCAAGAGAGACATTCGTTTATGGCATAGAACGCATGGGAACAGCGCCCATTACTCCTTGACTTCAACTGCAACACGCACACAATGGCTTGGCCCATTTACGGTACTTACGGTACATGCTATGTATTCATGGACTAGAATATCACCGCAGCACACTCTTTCGTGCACAAACGACACCAACTCAAGTCAACTCAATTCAGCTCGAATCACCTCGACTTAACGCAACACAACTCAAATCCACTCACTCATTCTGAATCTTTCGCATTTCTCTCGCACTCTCGTGTTGACCCACTCACTGTACGAAAAGACTATATCCACTCTCAACGCCACCGCCCATCAGAACCAAAACAACAGCCTCAAGAGCTCCCAAACGAATTGAAAAAGAAAAAAGGGCCATGACGATTCAAAAGTGCCTCTCCACCGACTGCTGACCGTCGGACTTTGTCTGGAGTGGACTGGACCACTCACACTGCCACTTTTGAATAACTGATCTCCTCTCTCTGGTTGCCGCTACATACCAATACCGGAGCCCATTCCATTGCCATTCATATGCTCACCCCCCTCCCCAGCAGCAATGCCAGCGGATTCGTACCACAGCAACAACTCCCTTCCAAAAAGCACCTCGGATGAGTCGCATCGCTGGCGGATTGCAATCTGGTTGTGTAGTTATATGAATACGGAGTTTCAGTGTGCTGTACGTATCACTTGGCCCTCCGCTGTGAGAAAAAGGGACGGCCAGCCAACCAGCCAACCAACCAGCCTGCTCTGCTCTGCTCTGCTCTGCTCTGACTGCTTCCCCTGCACCCAGCACCCAGCACCCAGCCCCCGCCCCCTCTCTGGTCAACCCAGTCCAAGGGCAAGTCCCAGTTCAACTCTTGGTGCCTGCTCATGCTCGTCTCGTCTCGTCTGCAACAAACGCTGCCAGCTGCCAGCTGCCAGCTGCACAAGTGAAAGCACGGTGCCAAGACCACGGAACTCCCTTTGCATGACCATCCTTTTTCCCTTCCCTTTCTCTCTCTTTTCCTCTTCTTTTCCGCCCATTTCCTTGGGTTGGAGGGGGAAGGTGAAGGGGAGAGGGGAGGGGAGGGGGGGGGGGCGCCAGCATGGTTCGATTGAGATTTTCTGGCTCTGGCTCTGGCTCTGGCTCTGGCTCTGGCGCGGGCTGTGACCGGAGACGGAACTTTGGCGACTTTGAGACTCGATCATCAGCCTCCACTGCATGCTACATGCTACACTCTTACAAGGTCTGCCTCTGCCTCTGCCTCTCTCCCTCTCACCCTCTGACTCTGGTCAGGAATGGTGGAGTTGTCGTGTTGTGTTGGGTGCGTGCATGTGCCGTGATTTGTGTGTTGTGCTGTGTGCTTGTGTGTGTCTGGAAGGCAAAGCAAGCCAAACCCAAGCAGTGCCAGTTTGAGCCAATCCCAGACCAGACCAATTTACTTTTGTATATGTTTTCGCGCCTTTCATCATCTCATCATCTCATGGTCTGCTCGTCTCCTCATCTCATCACATATCCATAAGGTACGTAGTACTTGAAGGTGGAGTAGCTTGTATTCTAGTCTTCGAAGGATGAGAAGGGTAAAGGAAGCTGAAAGAGAAAGGAATCATTGTGTTGCCTAGGGGGTAGAACACAAAGGCAAAGGCAAAGGCAAAGGCAAAGGCAAAGGCAAAGGCAAAGGCAAAGGACTAGAATATACGTATTCACGTTCACGTTCATACTTGTATTCTAATAGTCATGTCCATATTCTTCCAATTCCGTACAGCAATGATACTTCAGTATTATTGGGACTACCTTACAATCACCTTAGCCACGACTAGAATACATCACCACACGTTTCCGGTTATAGATCAAGCGTCGGTTGGTGATAGAAACACGCCTCTCCAGACAAACGCTCAAAGAAAGCTTCACCGGACCATCAAGTGAAGCACTCCGCACCTACGCACACTTGACCCTTCCCTTGTCTTGTATCGTGTCGAATATGAATGTCCTTGTACTACTCTGTATGGGATATCGATACTCTCGACCTATTCATACATCCATCAAAAGTCTAGAGTCCGAATCATACCCAATATGGTAATTGTATCTTACAACAATATCCATCCATACCTAAGTAATATTCATAGGTACCTACTCTCTCACTCTCTCATTCACTTTAAAGCGCTACACTACTCAACCATAGGTACGGTCCATGGTCCACGGTCCATCATCATCGTACTTGTAGGTAATCATACTCTCCCTCTTACTCTCTTACTCTCTTACCCTCTTACCACGTATGTACTCTCTTATTCTACTCTCACTCTCACTCTCACTCTCTCACACACACATTCTCTCTCTCTCTTACACACTTGTCGTGTCTCTCTACTTATCTGCTTCTGCTTGTCTGCTTCTGCAAAATGCTCGGCCCCGATCCTCTCTCCACGCTAGCCTTTGTTTAACCCGAATTGGTTCTTTCATCATAATTCCTTAGTTTCTGCCGTACCGTACCTACCTGGGTAGCTTTCATTCAAGCACGCCCACACACGCCTTACGCGAACGAGACAGACAAGAGAGCCTTTCGACATCGAAAACGCATTATCGAGAGCGAGAGCGAGAGTGACAGTGACAGTGCGAGTGCGAGTGAGAGAGGGAGTGAGATTGAGAGACACTTTCATAATTGCCGTACCTGCTGCCCTCAATATAACCCACTCACTACCTACATACAAAAAACTCTCAAAGACCTTTCTTCCAACAAAAAAATTAAAAATCTTTTCAATTTCACAATCGACGACCTCGATCACATCTCGAGAAAGAAAGGGAAAAAAAAAACAGAGAAAATCAGAAGAAAGGAAGATTCATCAAACTCTTATTCACCGTTCACTTCTGCAACTTTCCTCTCACCCCTTCCACTTCGCTACCGCACTGGATACTATCACTGGTGCTTCCGAGACTGTAATGGCCTTGCAATGAGGTATAGAAGTCGTCAGAACAACACCCATTCTTCCGTCGAAACCCTTCCAAACCCTCTCGACATTCTCTTTCTATTGTGAGAGACTTATATACAAGTAGTCTTGGTCAACAGAAAAATATTTCCTCACTCCCGTCGACATCGGTGTCCCTGCAGACTATCCGCAATATACACGCATACTCACACAACTCACCCACCTTGCTACAAACATTCGCTCTCCATGCATCGAGTTATAGCAGCTCCTCAGCCCCCCAACTTCTTTCCGACTCCTCAAAGCCTTCCACCCTTCTTCAACGATATCGTCGATCGAAAGTCATATACAGGCCACGCTTCGGCACCTTGGACTGAGCTTTCGAGTTTGAGTTACAAGGCGCCCAGCACGAGAAACGGGCTCAAGACCCCCCCAGCGGACGACATGAACAGCACTGCTCTACATCACTATGCCTCGCAAACCGCTCCATACGGCAGCTATTCCGGCTCAACGGCTGTGTCAAGACCATACAATGCCGTCAACAGCTATTCGAGATCACAAGTCCCTGCCTCGAGCCATTACTACGATGCTCTGGCGAATTCGACCGCTCATATTGCAGCACACAGCCCACGAGAATCGAATACGAGCTTGATGCCTCCAGAGGGATTGGCCAGGAGAAAGAGCTCGACCAGCAATGCTATCCAACCCAATCTGCAAATTCCTAGAACCGTCAACAATAGTGGTGGAAGTCTAGCACAATTCGCCGCGCAGGTCAGTACAAACAGCTCCCAGACAAATTCCGAGTTCTCAAATCACTATGAATTTTTCTGACTGTTTTGCAGCTCACTTGCTTGTTTTGGTTCGAATCTCCAAAGGTCTTGGATATAGCCGAAAATTTCACAGAGCCAATGCAACACAACACCGTTCAACGACTTACAAGAGATGCTATGCCTGTTACGGGTTTCACGAAATGGGTCGTTACGATTTTGTCGACAACACAGGTCACTCAGGAGGTTATTTTGTTGGCATTGCTGTTCATCTACCGCCTGAAGAAAAATACGCCTGCTGTGGATGGAAAATCGGGAAGTGAATACAGGCTCTTGACAGTGGCATTGATGCTTGGAAACAAGTGTGAGTATTTTGGTTGTCATTTTTGGAGACCATACTGACGTCAGGGTAGTTCTCGACGATAACACATATACGAACAAGACTTGGGCCGAGGTGTCAGGAATTGCCTGCGGAGAGATTCATGTGATGGAGGTTGAATTTTTGAGCAACATGAGATACAGTCTTTTGGCAACAGAAAAAGAATGGAGGGAATGGCATGTGAAGCTGGGTAACTTTGCCAGATATTTCGACAAAGCCTCGAAAGTACCAGCTCATCCTACGTTACCCTCGCCTCCATCGTCAATGGAGTCTTCACCCCCACATACGTCCACACAATACAACTCGACTCCCTACAACTACAGCTCGAATTTCCCACACCAGAACTCTCAGAGTTTCAACTCAAGTCTCCCACCCATGCCTGCGTTGGAAGGACAACAAATTTATTCACGAAAGCGAAGCCATGATGAAAACTCTGAAGAGCCTTCTGCCAAGAGGATTGCCCGACCAACGACAGCACAACTGATCAGTCAGTCTATGCCACCCAACCAAGCAAATCTTCCACGTTTACCGGTTCCGAACCTTTCTATTTCCACTGGGCAGCCACCAAATTACTCGTCTCCGGCACCATATGCTTCTCAAACTGGTCCAGTTCTCCCACCGCTCGGAGGAGGTCGATCCTTGTCTTCCGTATATCCGTCGACACCAACGTGGCCACCAACCTCATCCCTACTCACTCCATCTGGACCACCGTCGGCATCTACCCTTCCTCGATCAAACTTTGGCACTCCATCACGACGACACAGTCCACGAACTATCCATGATCTGCAGAATGGATCCTCCCCAGTTTCCGCAAATTTCCCACCACACATCCAGAACAACTATTCCCCATCTTTCTTCCTCCAGCAACGACTCTCACCATACCGACCTGTTCGAAATGTGAATACTCTCCTCGCCCCACCACCTTCTTCGTCGATGCATAATTACCATCTCCCTCTCGATCAGATGCATTATCAACCCCTGGGCAAGCGAAACGATTACCGTCCGGGAATTGTACCGGATTACCAAACACAATCTGGATCTTACAACCCATACGCTAGTCTACCTCAGCCAAACTTCCATGGTTGATTCGACATTTCGTTCGAGTGCTATCCAAGCACAAAACGACTAATTCAATGAACAAATTTTATTCTTCTCCATACGACGACTGGTAACCGCTGTCCAATATTTCTCTTCCTTTTTTTCCTTCTGGGAAAACAAAAAGGATCACTAGGGGTATACCATTGGATCAGTCTTTGGCTCTTTTCTTTCTTTTTACTTTTTACGATTAAAAACCCTTTCTGCGGCAAACTATTACTTTCGCTATAGAAGGAACAAACACCAGCATATGCATATCCAGGATGGAGTCTTGTCTTTTTTACTGGGAGCGTATGTACGCAGGTCAGCATTCGGCATTATGAGGCGCTTATTGGCTCTTTATTTATTTCTTGGGAGAGCAGAAACAGCGGCAAATCCTACCAAGGGGAGCGTTTTGTGTTGGAATTGTGCTGCGTGAAAGAAATTCATGGATCATTCGAAGGACTTGAACCATTTCGGAATTCCCTGAGCTTTTCTTTTCTTTTTCCGGCTCTCCATTTGTGTTTTTATTACAATTGATGCTTTGATGTTAAGCTTTTGGGGGGTGGGGGGGTTGGCGTTGAATGGGTTGATTGGAATGCCCTTTTGTAGGGGGTCCCTGGAGAGTTTGAACTGAACTGAGCCGAGCTGAACTGAACCGAACTGGACTGGGCCCATTGATTGAGATGTCGGTTTTGGGACTTGGGAGATACCCGTCGCGAGTGTAATTTGTAGAAAATTGATCAGTTGAACTACAGATTTTTCTTAAGGATTTAATATCATGTGACGTGAGGTTTGCCGATGTGAACTTGAGATGGGTTGGATATTGTACTCGTTATTGCGTAGTCGTTTGTGATTTGATGGACGAGGTGATACTCGAAATACATACAATACTTATGGTCCATACCCATCTCTCAATTCCCCAATAATTGATGTGTCAATAGCGAAATAACACCTTCGAAGATGCCCTAGTCTTCTTAGATCCCAGATCTTGAAACTTGGACTTCTTCGTCACCAACTCACCATCTCTCCCTTGTCTTTCCCTCCTCGTATTATCGAAGAATTGCTCGTGGGTTGCTGGTCACGTGTGTCACACATTGCTATTTATATAGGTACATATATTTCGTTCTCCCGCTTAGATACATTATTGCCTCAGGCATTAAAGCCGCAATTAACCTGCAGCACCAATGCGCATCTCGTTTCGCCGCCAACGCCGTCGTTATCCCAGTCCCAGTCCCGCTTGTTGCTGGCGCTGTGCTGTGCTGTGCTGTGTTATGTTGCTCCCTTGGCTCATATTTACGTTAGCGACAGCGACATCGACAGCAATATCGATATCGATATCCGTTCGGGTTCTGTGACTTGACTCCGCCTTTACGTCTTCTGCTCGATTCCGTCGTCGGTTATTGTTGTTGTTGTTGTTGTCGTCCTGTTCGCGGCTTTCGATTATCTTCTCATCCATCTCATCTCGTCTCATCTCGTCTCATCGACATAAACATCAACATCAAATCGGCCCGCCCCCATACCGATCTCCACCACCACCACCTCCTCCACTATCTCAACCTCTCACAATGGCCTTCGGTGACTTCGACGCAATCTGTAGGCAGGTGCCGCTGCCGCTGTGCGCCAATGTCGGCTCGTCCGTCCCCACAGAGGCCAACTGCTATGCGCGCAACATCGATGTCGCCAACACGATTATCTTCGAGGGCGCGGCTAGCTTTACGCATATTGCGGCGTTGATTATGACGGTGGTTATGATTTTGCATGTGAGGAGTAAATTTACTGCTGTTGGTATGTTTGTTTGTTCTTTGTGAGGGAGCGAGGGATGGGGGAGGGGATGTGAAGGGATGTGAAGGGGAACGAGAGGATGGGAAGAGGGGATTTAAGATGCGAGGTTGATGGAAGACGTGCTAACAATCCGACAGGCAGGAAAGAAATTATCGCTTTCTTCTACCTCTACATGGGCCTGACACTGAGCTCCCTCATCCTCGACGCAGGCGTAGTACCGCCGGGCTCATCGGCCTACCCATACTTCTCAGCGGTACAGAACGGCCTCGTATCGGCACTGTGCGTGTCGCTGCTGATCAACGGCTTCGTGGGCTTCCAGATCTACGAGGACGGCACGTTCCTGTCGATCTGGCTGCTGCGCATCCTGTCGCTGGTCATGTTCATCATCACGTTCCTCGTGTCGCTCGGCACGTTCAAGTCGTTCGCCGGCATGGCGCCCGACAACACCATGGGCATGTTCGTCGTGCTGTACATCGTCAACGCCGCGTTCCTCGTCGTCTGGGCCATCATGCAGGTGCTCTTGGTGCTGGGTACGCTTCAGGATCGCTGGCCGTTGGGCGACATTGCGTTCGCGGCTTTCTTCTTCATTATCGGGCAGGTTATCATGTATGTGTTCAGCGAGACGATCTGTGATGCTGTGCAGCATTACTTGGATGGGCTCTTCCTGGCTACTATCTGCAACTTGCTTGCTGTCATGATGGTCTACAAGGTATGTTTTTGCCCCCTTTTCTTCCGGCTTTGTTCGACATCCTGGACAGATTGCTAATGCTCCGTAGTATTGGGATTCCATCACCAAAGAGGACTTGGAGTTCTCGGTTGGCACTAAACAGAATAATTGGGAGGTCAAGGAGCTGCTTCCCGAGGAAGACAGGAGGAATACTACCTACATGGATACCGAGTATTCGCATGGCACGTACAAGAATCAGAATAGGGAGAGCGGGTATGGTTATAATGGGTACTAGATGGATGAGAGAAAAAAATGTTTTGGATCATTGGGCGTTGGGTAGCGATTGCGTTTCTGTATTTTCTGTATTACGGCTTGAAAGGACTAGGCTTGAAGGATTAGAGAGCTCATATAACAACAGAAGAACGAGCGATGAAATTGATGATTTAATGGTATACAATTCCATTCGACTTGAGTAGAACTGGAGCTTTCCCATGGGATAATGTCGTATCATATCAAAGAACTTTCACATGCGTGACAAGCTGCAACTTTCAAACTTCAATTTGAGGATTATGCTCTATTTATACCTAGCCCATGTGCACCCATCCTTTACAAGTTGGAGTTGATGATATCAGCGAAAGCTGGCTTCAAGGAAGCACCACCGACAAGGAAGCCATCGATATCCTTCTGCTTGGAGAGCTCCTTGCAGTTCTTCTCACTGACGGATCCACCGTAGATGATTCTCGTCTCCTCAGCAGCCTTCTCGCTAACCTCCTTCTTCAACCAAGCACGGATAGCCGCATGCACCTCCTGAGCCTGCTCAGTAGACGCAACCTTACCGGTACCGATAGCCCAGATAGGCTCGTACGCAATGACGACCTTGCTCCAGTCGGAAATCTGCTGAGCAACAGCCTTGAGCTGCGCCGTCACAACCTCGACCGTCTCATTGGCCTCGCGTTGCTGGAGCGACTCTCCGCAGCAGAGAATGACGTTGACGCCGCCACTGAGGGCCGCCTTGGTCTTGGCGGCCACGAAGCTGTCGTTCTCCTGCAACACCACGCGGCGCTCCGAGTGGCCCAGAAGCGTCCACGTGATGTTGCTGTCCTTCAGCTGCTCGACGGAGATCTCGCCCGTGAAGGCGCCGTTGGGCTTGTCGAAGACGTTCTGCGCTGCGACCTCGAGGCCGGGGCGGAGGTGCTCGCGCGTCAGAAGCAGGTAGAGCGATGGGGGCGCGATGACGACCTCTGTGTGCATTGTCAGTAGAGTTCTCCTTTGCTGCTGTGGGTGTGGTCCGTGGGTAGCTGGGCTTTGTGGCAATGAGCTGTTTCCCTTGAGGGGCTGCTCCGTTGAGGGGATTTGTGCTTCGTGCTGCTGCTGCTGCTGCTGCTGTGCTTACCAGTCTTCTCGTCGAGCTTGGCCTCGTTGAGGCTCTTGACGATCTTCTTGATGGACTCCACGGAGCCGTTCCTACCCCGGATCAGCATAGCTCTCTTGTTGATGGCTTTCTTGCAGCCCGCTTCGTGCGGTGCTAGGGACTTACATCTTGAAGTTTCCTCCGACGAAGAATTGGCGAGGCATGATTGCGGTGGTTTTGCGAAGGAGATTGAGGGGATAGAAAATGTTGGTGATGATTGAGGTGAGTATGATGTTGATGTTGATGTTGAGGGTAATGCGGAGGGGTGAGGGGTGAGGGGTGAGGTACATAAGGTGTGTTTTTGTCGGGCAAAGCGTGTAGTGGGGTCGGTTGTGATGTCAGGTATGGGCTCGGAGCGTATGATGGGGCCTGTGGGCCTGAGTAGTGCCGGAGTTGTCCATTTTGTTACCATGTGCTTCGATTCGACTGAGATGCTTCGACAACACATATTCTATCTTCCCGACTCCATTGAAATGTCACGAGTTTGGCATCTTTTCCATTGACATCTCCTAGTCGGACCGTCGCAGTTTATGCAGATATACGCGTGTAGAGATGGTAGACATTGGATTTAAAGGTAGGAAACCAGTAAGTTGTTTGCTTTCTTTTGCGTTATTCGTTGCTTGGCGATGCCAATGGGCCCCTACGCAAGTATCTCGCACTCATGCACTCCGAAGGATTATTCTAGGGGCAGTGTAGAGTGCCAGCTGTCGAGTGGTCTCCTATTCCTTGACGACGATGGGCATCAACGCATGGCTACTGTCGCCAAATACATAATCCCACCATTCATACCTGTATTTTTACATAGTTCGCTGGGTATGTTACTGCCATAAATGATTTATTGACCAGAAAAATGACCCTATTTCTGGAGGGACAGCATATAGCTGAGGCATACTGCTCATGGCATATTTTGCACTTCAGACCAAAAGGCAACAATCAGAGTGGCATTTTCTGTTCAATGAGAAATATCATTGCTAAGACTTCAGTCAAAATTGCTAAGGAATGCCTAGCATCTGGGAAGAAACAGTGTGTATCAAGCGACCATCAAACTTTTCGCCATCGTCGTGAGAGAGAAGTTCACCATAAAATGGATCGTCAACTTTTAGAAAGGAACACCATGAAGGGATATGCGGATCGCGGCCTATAGAGCCATGAAGAAGTTTGACAAGGAATACAGGTATCATGGTCAACGCTCAGCCAAAGAACTCCAATAACAAATACAAGAACCAGTCAACGAACGACCAAAGAAAGTTTTATGGGAATCCTCGCCCGAATCTTCGACCTGGAGATGGTGCCTGTCTGAGCGGTATATCTCTTGTGAGAGGAATATCTCTTGTGATGGGAACGTCCCTTGCAAATCGACGAGGAGCATTAACATGTCTGATACTCGCGCGACGACCGAAGTCATCTTCCTCGCGCTGTCGAAGACGTGCCTCTGCCAACTCCTCCCGAACGATCTCTTGGTCCCTCAGTAACCGCTCGTCACGGGCACGTCTGTAGGCAGCTTCTTCAGGTCGACGCTCAATATAGTCTTCTGCCGCCAGCTCTTCGTGTCTCCTTCGTTCCGTCCCCAGTTCACGAGCATTGGCCACTGACCAGGAGGGTTCCTCACGATATCGTGGCTGAGGAACACCCATTGGCAACTCTCTTTCGTTGCGGTAAATTCTTTCGCCACGGGGAATCCGGAGCGTACCTGCCGTTGCAACATTGCTGAGAGGTGCTGTCTCATAGCTGTACTCACCCTGAGTTCGAGAGATGGTGTTGATTGGACGTCTGGGGTGAAGATTCTCTGCCTCAGCCAAGCCCGCTTTGAACCCCTGGAGCAGAGCAGCATCACGGTCTTGGGGATGATGAGGATGACGATGAAGCGGTGATAGAGATCGCCGTGCAAGATTGAGTGGTGAACGATGTGGAGAATGAATGTAACGGCCACGCTTGTCTTGTCCTTTCCCCTTGCGAGAAGGATCCGACAAAGTGGAGGTTGAATCATCGGACGAGCCATCATCCAAATCAAAGACACTGTCATTGGAACGGCTAGAGTCCGAGGAAGATGAAGAGTTTCTTCTCTTGACTTTGCCTCCATTATTTTTCTTGCCCTTTGGCTTGTCTTTCCCAATTTGGATGAAACCTTGATCACCGCTTCCTCCTTTACCTGGCTTTCCTGGACCACCTTGGTCGCCTCTCGGCTGAGGAAAGGCTCCCGGACCACCTTGGCCACCTTTCGGCTGAGGAAAGGGACCTGCACCTGGGGCTTGCCCCATTGGTGGATGCATTCCCATAGGTGGCGGACCTTGTCGCTGGGCCTGTTGCTGTGTAGTAAAGGGCCTTTGCTGCTCATTCCTTCGGTACAAAGCAACGCAATCAGCACCGGATCGTGGAGCTTCTTTCAAGTACAGGATCATAACAGCTGTTTCAACTCTGGGACCAGCTTTCCTCGATAGCGGAGGGTGTTTGACAGATCGCTTGAGACTATCATACTGGGCGATTGTCCATTCGAGGTCAGGATTCTGTTGCCCAGCCTTTAGATCGTCCAAGAGTTTGTAGACCTGAGCATGCTGTTTGGGGTATAGAGCTCCTATCTTCTCTGGAACCGACCGGGTTTTGCGTTGTGATTCGAGCTCGCGAATCTTCTGCTTGATCTGTTCCTGAGAATATGACTCTTCATTGCGATCAATAAATGCCCATGTATCGGAGCCAGCCTGTTTGTTGAGCGTATAGACCGTATAGTGAGTAAGGGCCCTTTTACACTCCAATTCCGTGAGAGGAGTTTCAGTTCTGATCTCTGATATGCGAGAGATTCTTTGTGGTGGTAGACCAGGACCACCCATCATGCCACCCGGTGGTCCTTGTGGTCTCCCCGGAAAACCTTGGGGAGGTGGGAGTGGAGGTTGGCGTTGGCCCTGATTCACGATTGGATGATGACCACCGCCGTGACCAAGGTTGTAGAAACCCGGGTTCCCCCCCGGGGCGGGAGGAGGTGGAGGTGGGCCTGCCATGTGAGGAGGCATCGTGAGTCAGGTGAGCTCTCGCTTTTCGGTGATGGTGGCAGTGTAGGGAAGCGTTATATATCCGAGACACCGGTATAATCAGTCTTAGTATATAACGCCCAGACAGAATTGTTGTTGGTTCTTGAAGAATGGAAGTGTCTTGACAAAGGCGGACAAGGCTGATCCTTATAAGCGGATGACTTGAGATATGTGTTTGAGGTAAATGATTTCAAAGTATGGTTGGGCTGACTCTCGAGGCGCAGGATTCAAGAAGGATCAACAGCTAGATATATAAGAGATGGTCGAGCTGCAGGACACGGAACTGGATTTTACTTTAACGACCATTCAAGCACGTCTGCCTTTGATAGATCAGGTAGTGTTGGCAAAGCCTTCGTGGCTATCGAAACAACAATGGTATGATAAGACGCCGCTATATTTACAAGCAAGGCTAAACAGTTACATGGTTGTACATCTCGCCAAATCGACAGATTCCACGGATGAGGTCGTGTAAGGCAGGCCAGACAAGCTGAACAGGCTGTGCAGATGAATACAACCCTTGTAACTAGCCTCAAGGGTTCTACAACTTGCTGCGACAGATTCAAGCTGTTTCTCCAGTGTCAGCGACAATGTCATACGGCAGCACGTTTTGGTATGTGGGTGAGGAGACCGTTCAAATTAGCACTGAGCTGGATGCATAAATATGCAGAGTGGGAATTGCATCGCCCAGAAGCTGTGCTTGATGAATTACCCAAGCCTCAACCCTCCCTGTCAATTTCCGCTTCTGCAAATATTTTGAGGCGGACGGCTGAGCCGATTGGGGTCGACAGAATCAGGCTAAGTAGCGTAGGTTCTTTACTCGACTGACCCTCTCCCAGGTCAAGAAACCACAGCAAACATGCATTGCCACACACACAATCTCTACGAAATTTTGCAGACGAGACATGTTGGCTTTCTCAAACACCGGGGCACGACTGTGTGATATGTATAGACGCGCGCTGCGATAGACTAGTAGCGCCTACTAAGCGCCCGCGACTCTGAAATGACAGACACAAGAAAAGTACGATGTACCTTTCTATTATTACTATTAATTCTCCTCAAGGTAACACGCTGTGATAGGAACAAAACAAGATGAAGCTCTTAAATGCCTTGTTACATTCCACAGTGCGACTACTACGTACACTCACAGTTACAGACTGATTGAAGAACGGGATGCAGGACAGAGGGATGGAGGATTGAAATTCTGTTGCCTTATCAGGCTCAAGCGACTCACTATTGCTTTCTGAAAGCGACGTTTTGCGAACCACTTCAACTCGGCTGAAGGCAAACAGAACATGACCAAGTATCCGTTGTTCATCGGCTGTAATGCAGATCCCTATTGGTGCCGCTGGAATTTGAAGAATCATTTCCATGCTCTGTAAGTACATACAACTCACTCATAAGCATCGCGGCTTCGATCTTCAAGCATGAAAACCCAATAGCAGTCCCCGCCCGACCTCTATTGCTTGTGCTACCACTTCCACGCCCAGGTTTGCCGTCAAATATAAGGAAGGGCAAGAGGATACCGAAGAGAGCGTTACTCTCTCTTCACATGTGCCACTGCATAGCATCATTAGCAACAACCGAAAATGCAGTTGATGCAGCGTCAGTTTATGCGAAGTAGGCCTGCCATACCCGGTACCATTTGATCTTCAATTACTTTCATGAATAAAGCAATTCCTCCGGTCGAAAACTGACAACACACGAGAGCCTTATGGTAACAATTACTTCTTGGTCCCACAAGGCCAGGGCCTCGCAGAGTTTTGGAGACGTATGAGATCTGGCTTGCACGTCTCTCTCTTGCGGTATGTTGTACATCAAGTGTCAACTATCACACGGTAACAGGACGCTTTAGCTCGGGCATGCTCGACTCTCAACATGTTACCAGGACAAAACTGCTATCTTCATCGAACGAGACACGAACAGGCAACGATACACTCTGAAGCATACTCCAGCTTTCAAATCCTGTTTAGGTAATAGGCCTAACGCTGCCGATGTCTGACAGGCTGTCCCTCACAAATATGGCGGCTCGGCTCTACGAGGTGATCCAATCATAACACCATTCGCGTTCACACCTGATCAGAATGATCTGCGCCATACCCCGAGGATCAGAGACGAAAAGGGCCAAATGAAAGTTGCATAGTTTCTCATGAAAGGTTGGTGTTTCATATGAGGAACAGCCGCAAATCTCCTTGATCTTCAATTCGACACTTCGACAATTTTCGCCGTCCAGGACGAACACGACCGTCTTACCAAGCTTATCATTGTTGGAATTGCCAACTCATAAGACTTCGCCCCGTGTCAACAAAAATGGTGTGCATCATTCTGTTGCACTTCCCGTCGAGCATACGACTTTTTGACATATGATCATCAAATGCGTCTTGCATCTAGGAAAGCAGACTTGAAGTTCCAAGTCGTGAAACAAGGACTCGAACGATCAGGGTCCAGAACACGTTAAGGATAATAACCCTGGATCTATCAGAAAGAACTCAGAGGTCGCAAAGATTATAATTCGAGTTTAGTGATTCAAGTAACACTTTGGGCAAGAACGTTGTGATAGTGCACAAGGGCATGGTAGTAGCCGCATTGTGCCGATTACACGATGATTCTGTGGACAGCAGCAGTCTTGGGTTACCCCGGATAGATTAGCTGTCACATACGCACGTGGAAGACTGGCTGCCAAGAGGTGAACCGATCATGTGGGTTGATATTGCAATCTCGATCTCGATCTCAGTTCATGCGGAAGTGAGATGCTGTTCATGCTCAAGAGCATTGAAGACGTCTGGAGAGCTCCGAGACGCCCCTCGGCAGTTTGCTGGCACCCCGTATACTCCGATGTTTTCAAGAGTGAACCCCAACAACTTCGTTGTGTCGTAGTACGGCGTTTGTCTTACAATATCCAACGAGTATCTCCTCTACATTGGGTAGGTAATGCAGGTGCCAGGGGTCTTTCGAGGTGGTGTTAGCATACTAGCTGCCTAGGTGACTACCATGTGTATGCTTACATATTCAAGAGTGGTAGGATAGAGTAGATAAGAGACGCAAGAAAGCATAAATGGAAGATATTCAAAAATGTCAAGTTCGGGACCGTATGTATATGCAGAAGCAATAACCCGTGAATTGCTTATTGCTGCCTGTCAAATCGCCACATTGTTCCGTGTCAACTCATCGAACCATTCTTCTTCCACACCCAATTCTATCATGCACAACGACTCCCTTGGTGAAAACCATAAGTCGTATTCCTAAACGCCATATTATGCCCTAGCATACATCCCACGTCAATTATGACCTTACTCCCTCACACCCCACTTCACGTTGCCCTCGATCTTTCCTGTGTTTTCTAGAGTTCCGTCGCCAAGTTTAACACTTGTGAATTTGATCATTCGAGGATCCAGACCGAGTGTAGTTCTGACATTCTTCTGTGTCTGGCTGGAAGCGTCGAAGCGCATGAGGAAGTAGTGTCCCTCAGTGTACTGAGCCTGATGCTTTCTGGTTCGCTTTGGAAGACTGGAAATTCCCCAATTGGTGATGCCGCGAACGATGCCGCCTGAGTTGAGGATTAGAGAACCCGTCGTTCGTACGATTCTGTTGAAGTCAGCCGTGCGCTCAAGTGAAGAAGCTGTGGAGGAAGGCGTACTCTTTGACCTCGGCGAGACTGCCGGGTCGAACCTGTAATCTCATTAGTGAATGTAGAAGACAAAGCGATTGATGTACTCACAATCGCTATAAGTTCATACAACATGATATGCGCATTAACGTTGCTATCCTCCTCGTCAACGGAACATTCGAAGCATCATAAAATCTCGCTTACATAATCATAATGAGGATTAGCTGCGGCCGCTAGCTCAATCGCTATCAGAAAAAGTTCAAGATCGCGTTCATATGCGCCGAGCTCATCACCCGAAAAAAAGAAAATCCCAATTCTATTACTCGACTTCCACGAACGCCGAATTTTGCTTTTCAAGAGGAAATCATGTCGAAAAGACCAGCGGAAGAACTGGAGGGGAATCAGGTCGCTTTAAAGGGTGGAGAGAGACCCGAGAAGGCCGACCCGGAAAATGAATTTGGAGAGTTTGAGGATGAGTTCGAGGATGAATATGAGAGTGAGGACGAAATTATTGAAGCTGGTGTAGATGGACGACCTGATGCTGAGCGCGAAGCTGAGGAGAAAGCTGGTAAGTTTTATCGAATAACAATTTATTTTGTCCCCTTTGAATGCCTACTAATGAATGATAGAATCTATGGATGTAGACCAACAGACATTCATTGTTGGCCGAAATAAACTCGAACCTGGCCAGACTCTTTCTCCCGATCTCACAACTTACGAAATGCTTCATGCCCTAAGTACGCCTTGGCCATGTCTTTCTTTCGATATTATCAAAGATGGGCTCGGTGACAACCGCAAGACTTATCCAGCGACTATATATGCAGTTGCTGGTACCCAGGCCGAAGCTAAGAGAGAGAAGGACAATTCTATAATGGTTATGAAGTTCAGCGGATTATCACGCATGGAGCGTGATCAAGAAGACTCTGATTCGAGTGACGACGAGGACGAAGATTCCGATCCAATCCTCGAATCCACCTCAATTCCTCTCACAAGCACCACAAACCGCATTCGCTCGCATCAGACTCCAGCGAGCGATTCTTCAAGGCCACCAACTACCCTGACAGCTACAATGACCGAGGCTGGCCAAGTCCTTATTCACGATATTACTCCTCACTTGACCTCTTTCGATGTGCCAGGAACAACCATTACCCCACAACAAAATAAGCCCCTCTCTACTCTACGAATGCACAAGGCCGAAGGTTACGCGGTAGACTGGTCACCCCTAATTTCCACTGGCAAGTTGGTCACCGGTGACAACAACGGTGATATTTACATGACCACCCGCACAGGTGGAGAAGGCTGGGCCACCGATTCCCGTCCATTTGCTGGCCACACAGGCAGTATCGAAGAGCTCCAATGGTCTCCGTCCGAGCGCAACGTCTTTGCATCCGCCTCATCAGACGGAACGATTAAGGTCTGGGATGTACGAAGTAAATCGCGCTCCGCAGCACTTACCGTACAAGTATCCAACACAGATGTAAATGTCATGTCCTGGTCCCACCAAACATCCCACCTCCTCGCCTCTGGAGACGACGCTGGTGTCTGGGCAGTCTGGGATCTCCGACAATGGAAGCCAAACGCCAATTCCTCCGTTCCAAGCAAGCCAACTCCAGTCGCATCCTTCGACTTCCACAAGGAGCAGATCACTAGTGTTGAGTGGCATCCTACCGATGACAGTATTGTGGCTGTGGCCGCTGGTGATGATACTTTAACTCTTTGGGATTTGGCCGTTGAGTTGGACGACGAGGAGAGCAAGGACACTGGTGGAAACGGCGATGTTCCACCCCAGTTGTTGTTCGTGCATTACATGGAGAAGGTCAAGGAATGTCATTGGCATCCACAGATCCCCGGTGCGCTGGTCGGTACCGGAGAGCAGTTCAATGTTTTTAAGACGATTAGTGTTTAAGTGGCTGGCTAGGAGCATAAGGAATAAAAGTATACCCACGTGAATTTCAAACTTGATTCTGAATTTTTTTGCCTTTTGTTTTATTGTGAAGACGGACTTTTTCTGTGT
This sequence comes from Xenosphaeropsis pyriputrescens, assembly GCA_022609375.1. NCBI lineage: Eukaryota > Fungi > Ascomycota > Leotiomycetes > Phacidiales > Phacidiaceae > Xenosphaeropsis > Xenosphaeropsis pyriputrescens. Next base: position 371,403 of record JAGKQE010000001.1, on the reverse strand, counting down.
TGATGATAATTATATCAATGTGCATCAGTGCAGGTCGAGTTCATGAAAATTCCGAGCTGTTTCAGAGAATACTGTGATCGGGGATGTTTTTGCCATGTTCATCCAAGAATCAGCAGGAGGATGTACTGGTTGAGATTTGATTCCACGTTCTCATCTTCACCCAAAATGTCTCTATTCTGTACGAATTATCTATCGTCCTTGAATAAAAAAGGGGGGAGGGGGGGTAAAGTCAAACAGTCAAAAAAGTTTAGGCTATTTGGGCTTTTTACTTATCTTTAACCAGAAAATTCTAGTCAACTATTTAGGGGACTGGGATAGCCTAAAGGTATTGTGCTTTTCCTTATTAAAGAGTATAGAATCATTATCGAGCATAGAATACTCTAAATGTGTAACATAACTGTTCGTCACTAAAGTCTTAGAGTTTTTTTTATGTCAGTAGAGATAACGAAACATTAGATGTATTTTAACACTCTAGCCTTAAAACAACATTTGCCAACAGCGTCTATCCCAGCTCCAAAACATAAGTATTCAGGTCAAAATCTTCGACGTGCAGTTACGCGCCCAGAGATAACGAAGATCTAAAGATATTACAATCTTGGGGCATTATGCTTCCACCCTTCTGTCTCTCTCAAATCAAACTTGTATCTTGCATTTCTTTCCTCCCTGTCGGGGAATACACCGACTCTGTCAGGGCGCCATCTCCAGAGATCGGTCCATTCTTCATTAAGTGTTCCTTCTAGAGCCTGCATTGTGTACTTGCCTATGTTGGTCAGATTCTTGAAAGTATAACCAGAGCCTCCTGTGGCAATGAGGAGAGACTTGTCCTCGAAGTCTGTGTGGTATCCGATGATCCAGTTGTCGTCATGAGCTATTCGAGCCTTTGTTAGTTTGTCCCATTTGGGAAGCGTAATATCTCAGCTCTTACATTCAACATCCCAGCAGATCCTGAGGAAAATATTAGCTTGATTCTATTACCGTGGGATCTTGATATCAACTTACTTGGAAGATTCCACCTCCGCATCACCAAATTCTGGCAGAATATATCTGGCGAATTCTAGAGTCTTTTGTCGTCCAACACGTGGCTGAGTATCACTTGGATAGTATGCTGCATCTCGCGGAACTGAGACTACTCCCCAATCCTTGCGAGGATCTTGAAGACGCTCCATATTGACACAGGTTATGTCAAGACTGGGAGGATTAGTCTCGACTCTCACCAAGTAGGTTGTAAGGCTGACTCACTTGCAGATCTTGAAAATCCGGTCTTCGTTAGGAGGGAAGCTGATTATAGTTAGTATGTCTTGTGAACAAGTAAAATTGAAATTCTTACCAATAACCTCTTCTTGAACTGTGTTATACACACAGTCAGCGTGCAATCTCTAATATGATAGCTAGGAAAGATTTTTAATCATACATATTAAGAACCGGGATGTTTTTGTATCTTTGGTATTGTTCTTCACTCATTTGTATATGAGTGACACAATAGCCAGACTAAAGGCAGTAAGCTTGAGTTTTCATATGGCATGGAAATGGTAAAATGGCGTCTTACCGCTTGAAGTTGACCCTTGAAATCGATCAAGGTTTCTGAGTAGGCGCCAGCAGCAAGAACGACTTTCTGTGCACGCCACTCATGTCCATTTTCTGTCTTGACACCGATCACCTTACGTTCATCTCGCAGCAAGTCAACCACAGTGCCACTTGGACCAGAGATAAATTCCACGCCAAGACGCTGACAATCCTGCTTGATGAGAAGCATGGCGTTTGAGGACTCTACCCATCCCGCATTTCCGTTGAAGATACCCCTGAATGTGGGCTTGCCTTCTGATTGAGCATCATATTCCCCTTCTTGAGCACGTCGACGATCATGTTGGAAGGCAAGAGAAGGACAATTTTCGAAAGCGGCATTCCAATCCGGCAGATCAACCATCTCAGATGGATTTCCGAAGGCTCTTGTGTTCGAAATTGCATTATCGAAGTTCCGGGCACGTCCTTGATCGATGGATCCGTCTGTGCCAAATATCCAACCAGTCTGATGGAATACGTCCTTGAAAAGTGGATCCTTCCAGAGCTGAATTGCTTCCTCAGACAATTTGGAGTAGATTTCATCGGCGTATTCTGTTCGCACGATTTTGTTTCTGTCGTATCCTGCCGAGGATGGAGAAGGAACTGGCCATCTGTCGAGGACTTTGATATTTTGATAGCCACTACGAGACAAGTACCACGCGGTTGAGAGGCCAAATACACCTGCTCCAACGATGACAATAGAGGTAGACTTTTCCATTTTTCAGTAAAAAAAGACAAAAAGATTTCTTCAATATGAATGACAAATTTACCACGAAAGAAAACACAATGATAATCGGTAGGGAATATGTCTAGTGAAGTCTGTTCATATAGGGATTTACTACATTATTTATAACGTGGACGAGACTACACTATAAATCTTTCTTATTGTCATATTGCAAGTGTTTAAAGACATAGGTTATACGATTTTGCGTACAAGTCGCCGCATTATTTCATTTGACGTCGATGATGCTGACTGGACACCCCTGCTCATCGAACGTCTATGCTGACTGGATGTCCATGCAACATCATCTTCGCGAGCAATAACGGCATCAATGACCCTGCAAATCATGTGTCATTAGGCCGGCAAGACAAACCCCAGAGTCGATCCTGTCAGCAAGATCTGCAACTAGCCGTCGGCACATGGTCACCAATTATCGTACAGTTTTAACTTCAACGGGGAAATCTTGATAAATAGACCCCTGCCTCTGCAACTGCATTAGACGTGAGAAGGCCTCATCTTCCTGGATTCCATTATATAAAAAAAACTCATAGTGCTGATGCATTTTATAAATGTCTGCTCGAATTCCATGACCTGTCGGACTAGGCTTAGAAACCTCGTGTCAGCATTTGCACGTACGATTCGAATATAGCCACCGTGTCAGATGTCATGTTGCGCCCTTCTTATGCAGTTGTGATTTCTGTTGCAGCTTGGCTCTTGAAGATGCCTTGAATTACTATTGGATTCGGAACATCTTACCTAGGCTGGGCTGACGATATGACAATATGGACCATGATGATCGATCTACAAGCTCGGATATCCTGATCGGTTCAATGCGCAAAGACGTGATCTCATCTTAACATATTGAGATATGGCGGGATCATAGCAGTCTAGCCATAAATTCGGCCAATCTTTCGTCATCTGGTTTGTGAAGGTAGTATTGAAAAGATATATACAAAGGTCTCCTACTGTGAAATGTGTTAACCACAAAATAACTAGAACTTTATCCTTACTCAAAGACTTGACACATCTACTACTTTCCTGTTCTTGGAATACCTCTCATCATGTCTCCTGCTGCACATCATGAAAATAAATCTGTCGACACGATCTACATCCGTAGTGACAATGGCACCGCTACGGGTAGATCACTAAGGGACGAGGTATTAGCGTCTCTTCGTGGTAAAAGTACTATGCAGACCGTGGAAGAAGATAACAAATTACCAATACAGTGGACCAAGAGTATACCAACAAGTAGGTTATTATCTACCATCTTGGCATCGACTTGAGCTTACAAAACCCTTTCAAGGTATCCTTTATGAGGGTTGTGGAATCGATCTCTACAATGAAATCACCAGAGATCCATCCTATTACCTCTATAGGGATGAGTTTTCAATTTTCAATCAGCAAGCCGATGATATCGTGGGTAAAGCTATGTCATAACTTAAGTGTATCTTGCTGATATCCCGGATTAGGCGGCCACATTGCTCCATCTTGACTCAAGAGGCAAGAATGCATATGGTGAACCCTCTTTCAAGAGTATAAACCTGAGCATGATAGATCTTGGTGCAGGGTAAGACATTAAACACAAGTATAATTTGAATAGGATCTAACATGACTCTAGACGCATGGAAAAATCCACCAAACTTCTCCAGTCCTTAGCAAAGTTGACCAATCCGCTACATAAAGTCAACAACATCAACATCTCCACAACCTACTGTCCGGTAATTACTTTCCCTGCTCTCTCCGAGGTAGCAAACCCTAATTCAAGTCCAGGTCGACATCCAATATAAGCAGCTTCGTGAGCGTATCGCCGAAGTGCTTCAGTGGAACCACCGCTATGTCAATGGGAGACACCAAGCACCAGCAGCGCACCGAGACGGTAAAGTGGCGATACGTGGAATCTGCGGCTCGTATTACGATACTCTCAAGTATCTGCGGGATGACGGGCTGGTGAAAGACACTGCAATATTCAGCAGCGAGAAGACGACGACTGTGCAGCACAAATGCCTAATGTGGCTGGGCTCGTCGTTCACGAACCTGAAGCCGTCAGAGGCGGCAGATTTCCTGCGTGAGTTCACGAGCGACGATGTCTTCTTCCCTGGCGACACTATGCTCGTGGGCATCGATCGCTGCAGAAACGTGATGAAGGTGAAGAATGCGTATTCTGACGACTCTGCTTGTTGGCAGCGGTATGTCAAGAATGGCATGAAAAACGCCATCGGTGGGGTACTTTCTGCACCAGCTGAGGCGGCTGCAGATAACTGGGAGTATGTGGCTAGGTGGGATGCCCAAGAGGGAAGGCATATTGTGAGTTATATCTTTAATCTACGGTGGATTATCTGCTAACCAAATACCCAGCGGTTTGCGCGTAGTGCGAAGAAAATTGAAATCCCCGTGTTACAGGAAGGGGATGTGTTGGGCGAGTGCGTCGATCATGAAAGTATCACCATTGATGAAGGGGAACATATTTTCATCGCTCAGTCATACAAATATACTTCGGAGGATGCAGAAGATCTATTCAGAAAGGCAGGGTTGAGGATTGAAAGAGAATGGATCAATGGAGAGGATGATTGCTCGCTGTATCTGCTTGAGAAAGCCGATCGTTGACCTCAGATAGAGTAGACGAATCCTGTTAGATGTTAACATGCAGACGTATTGGCTGACTTGACTTCTTGTTACTGGTAAAACCGTAAACACGAAGAACCGTATTCACCATGTGACTAAGTTTTGCCCAGGGCTGTGTTGTGTTGACTTGAAGCCAATCACTTGAATTGAGGCTGATCAATGCTCCCTAATAATAAGTACATGTCGATCGACAGTCACATCAGGGCATTTAGATGACACATAAAATATCTTTAACCTGCAGAGTTCAGAGATTAGTCATGCGAAACAGATTTATGATTAGAAATCCGAACCTTAGACATGATTTCAAAGCAATTCTGTTGGTTTCCGTGTCAATAACGCAATAGGGAAAAGTGACCAAAAAGGGCGCATTTATGAACTAAAATTATGAACTCAGAAACCTTCTCGCTCGCTGTATGCAAGTTTACTTTCAGTATATATATATATAAAAAACTCCGCCCCCAACATTTCCCAAATTTTCTTCATATCAAGTGCCTATTATTCTACTTATACCCCTGGCCCAAATCATCACGCAGCATTAACATCCGCGCCATTTCTAATGAGTAAAGCCACCATGTCCATATTGCCCGTCTCTGCCGCAACCTTTAGCGGCGTCCGACAAGCACAATCCTGTATCTCAGGGTGTGCACCGCTCTCTAGCAACAACTCTGCCAACGCCACAGCTTGAGGGTCCACGATCTCCCCGCACAGGTGCAATGGCGTCCGGTGAGCGTCGTCAACAGTATTAATATCAGCACCACTGAGGATCAGCATACGCGCCACGGAGAAGTGCCGGTTGCGCACGGCAGCGTGTAACGGCGAGCGCTTCTCCATAGCGCGCATACGCTCCAATGGGCAGGCGGATAGCAATGACGGCTCAGATTCTGTTGTCAGCCCTGGATGTGTAGGGTTTGATGGTGGATTGTAGGTGTGATTTTGTGGATTGCGGTGGCTCTCTATCATTGAATCCATCGACGATGGTGATGTATAGCCATAAGGTTTCGCTCCCGGATCAGATTGAGGAGTATAAGGTGCGCTAGGAAGACCCATTGGGTGTTGTGGTGGGGTTGGCGACTGTGATCCTGTTAGTAGTGCTATATTCCCGGGAATCAGGTTCCATTTTCTTGGGAAGTTACACAACATACCGCAAAATCTCGCCTGTCTTCTTGGGTCTCATGGTATCCTTGCACGGATTGTTGGTGCATATGTGCTGCAAGATGTTCCTCTGGTAAGGAAGTGGTGGTTACATTATATGGTTCCCAGAGGTATGACGATAGCTCTTGAGCGGGTGTTATAGATGTGCCATTTGGACTTATCCTGCCCATTTGCGAGCCTGGATTCCATGAGCTATCGCCCTGATTGTCGACTGGAACTATAAGATTCCCGTCATGTCGAGCTGTTGGATCTGGAGATATGTAATGGTCTGCTGCAGGTAGAGTGGCATTGCCGTCAATACCCGACGCATGCAGATTGAGGAGAGTTTGTGCTGGTGGCGGATGCGTTGATAAGTCTTCAGTTGCTGTAAAGTCCTGACTCGGGGATGTACGCCGTCGTAACTCAGATAGTGCATCGAGAAGTTCAAAATTAGTTCGTTCAAGAGCTGCTAAGCGTAGTTGATAATTTTGACCTATGTAGGAACAAGGCTAAGTATGAGATGCTGATGCAAGAGAATCAACGCGAGACTTGAGATCGGTGCCAAACTCGACACTTGGCACACATGAGTTGAAATCTTAAATAGAGAAATTTACTCACGGTGTTTTCGTTGAGCATGGCGATTCTGTTCTTTCCTGCGCTCTGAGTTTCCACATTTGGGACTTCCATCAGGGAATTCATCTGTTCCCACTGTTGCCATTGTCGCCATTGCCGCCATGACTCTATCACTTTAGCCGTTTTGTAAAATTCGGTACTCTGTCCGCGATGAAGAAGGGAAAGGGGTTATAGATGACAAAAAGTTTCCATGGACGCAGCGATATCTTATTGAGCAATGAACAGGCAGCATCTATAAGACTGAGATGTATTCACGTACAGCGGAATCAACCGTCCTTGTAAACGAACCAACCTCATACATCTGCCACCGGGTTTTGAGAGCTCTCAATATCTCAGCCGCAAGTTGAAATCTTACAGCCAAGCCAGGATCTTGGCAGAAGCACCCTCGTGAATCTGCGTGGGCGGACTAAACCCTTCATAAATCCCGGGTATTTGCAGTCAGGTCAGCTAGAGGTACCCCATACGCCCGGAGCGAACTCATGCTGATGTGGTACTGTAGCATAAGAACCTGGTCTAGCAAATACTCTCAGGCGCATTGGTCTCGGGGTAGACTGCTTGGACCCGCGAGTCTAGAACAGAAGGATAGACAGCCAACCAAAGGACCACGAGACATATGGAGCTGCGTCGCCTCGATGATTCCTCCCCTAGTGATAGGGTTATTATGCGAAGCTTTCTCCCAGGGGCATGTCGCGACCATAGCTGAGCCTCTAATAGCATGCGGGTATGGCGCATTAGGGGTCTAGGTACTAATTCCAGGTTGTCGTGGCGGGGATATCCTCTCAAAACTAGGTATGACAGATGGAGTGAATTGACGAGGAACACGCAGAATTCCAGTCCGGGAGGAAGAAAAGGGCGTGAGAAGTTGCCATCGGTATTGGAGAATTGATGAATAAATCCAATCATTCACCAGGACGAGTAAGCAGACACGCTAAATGACAGAGAGTCAAGTAACTCATGTATGTAAAATCTCACCATATGCTTTGCACGGCCTTCGAGTGGAGTTGACGTAGTAAGATTCAAGAGCACGTCTTTGCTGTTATGGAAATGCCTTGCGTCTTGGCGAAAATAAACTCTACGGGGGTTAGTGTGAGGTGGAAAAATGGTTTCGCAAAATGAAATGAAATGGAATAAAATAGTAAAGAGAAAACAAGAGCGAGCCCACGACCCCGCCGCTATGTGACAGATTGGGGACTTAACGAATAAGATGCATTTAGCCAAGCTAAGCTCAGTGATTTTCAAGCTAAGCCGTGACTCCATTCTGTTGAGTACCAGATCGTTTGTGAAGTAAAAAGACATCTCTTGAGGAGCCTCTACCCGTCTCCTCATGATGATTCTATGTACTAAACCAACATCGTAATCGATATCGAGATCAGGGTCCCATACCAGATAGGGAGTCCTATCCGCTTTCCCCTTAAAGCCGACGATGAGAGTCAAAAGTTACACCTCGGAAGGGGGAGATGCCTAGCCGTCGCCCATCTCAGCGGGGTGTGGAAGTAGAGTGGATATGATCAAGCACGAGTGGCGTAAAAACGGTCGCACCCGTACCGAGCCGGTCAGTAGCAGGGGGAGGGGGAGGGTTATCGCAACAGCAAGACCCCACGACACAACACTTGATGGGAAACAAAACAAAACAAAACAAAACAAGCCAGGGCGAGGCAAATGAGACATTTCTCCGTGCAAATGCCTTTGCCTTTGCAGCGCCGCACGGCTGCAGAGAAAACGAGGCGTCCGATTGTAGAATGCAATTCGCTGGCGGTGGTATGCAACTTGCCAGACCGACGTAACGCATATCGCGCAACTATGTAAGTACTCTCGGGACCAGCCCTGCCGCCCGCTTCGGCTTGGAGTTGACACGCAAAACTACTCCTACTCAACAAATACACACCTTAGCGAAAGCGAGCAACACCAAAAAATATATGCAACTTCACCTCGACGGTACACCAGCAGGACTTGACTATAAGCTGTAAGAATGTGTAGGATATGTTCTCAGATGACAATGGATACTTCATCCAGGTTTTAAGACCTCCCGGTGCACTGTACGTGGGCTGGAAGTGTTCGAATTACCAGACGTTCTGCTTGTGCCGATCTAAAGCGGATTCGGGTGCCCACTGTCAAAGGACCGGCCAAGACTCGAGATCTTCGGATTGGTCTCGACATGTCCCCAGTTAACGTTTCATCGGACCCTCTCCTTGACACATCTTTCAGCTAGTAGTATTATCCATCCGCCGCTACCCTACCTTATACTACTTGCTAGTACTGTTCTTTTCCGCATCTGCTCTTCTGCAGCAAAAATAGCCACACATTCCGTCTCATGCAAGCAAACGTCTCTCCAGTCGGATAGAGACATGAAATTGTACTTATGAAGAGATTATGGCGAATTATGCTGCAGAGAAAAGACTCGCCATGCGGGAGAGAAATGTCGTGAGTATCATTCAAGAGAAAGAGAATGAGGAGCTGTAAAAAAAGAAAAAAGAAAAAAGAAAACATGAATCTCATCTAAGCAATATATACCTGTGATGCATAACGCCACAATATCTGAAAAAGACAATCTACACATCTAAAATTAATGCTGTTACTTTCTAATTTACTAGTCTCAAACAATGACCGCTTTATCAAGCTTTCGAAACATGAGCCAAAAAATCGCAGTGACAAACACCATAGCCCCAGTAAAACACGCATACATGATGACCATATTGGGATCTTTGGCAGCTGGCGAGATGGCAATACCAATGGCATAGCTGATACTCGCCGTACCCACAAAGAGAGCCTGAACAACTGATTTAAGGCTCTTAGGTGCGCGAGAATAACAGAACTCAGCACCGGTAGTGACGCAGAATATCTCCCCAACTGCCATCAAAATATACACAGGGATCTGCCAGAATATGCTAACATTTTGTGGGACAGTTCCATTCTCAGATGCGTCACAGGCAAGAGGATGGCTATGACATGGACCTGCGCGGTAGATGAAAGCTTGAAGCCCTGTAGCCCAACCGATGGACGTGGCCATAAGAACAAAGCCGACTGTGATGCGCAAGATTGGACCGAACCGAATCTTGCGCCGATTCAAGAGGGGGAAGAGCCATTGCTGGATGATGGGTCCGAACAAGATACATGCAATGGGATTGAAATTTGGCATAACATCATTAGGAATATGAGAGTTTCGCATTTGGCCTGCTTGAGAAATTAGGTTGTTGTAGGTTTGACCCCATACAAGCCAAACGATGGGGAAAGCGAGGCTATAATTATCGATTAGACCATTACACATGTATAAAGAAATAATCGGCAGCACCTACCAAATTCGACATGCCAGTAAGGCATCTCTTAGACCGCTGATGAATGTATCATCCCAGCTTACTAATCGATTATGCTTTTCTGACTGTGTGCTGGGCCGAGCAGCGTCTAGGGAAAAGCCGGTTTTCACAGCAATCCATAAAGCTCGGAGGACATCTACCATGACTGTTCCAGAGGGTGGGACCTTAACTGCTCAGACTGTTAGAGTTTGAAGTGATTGTGTTGATTTTAATGCCATCATACCATAGTGATTTTTGCCAAGTACCATGAATATCATCGAAATCCAGAGAAAGCAAAAACAGAGCAAAAAAGCCGACCAGTAATTCACATAGTCCTCTATGAATGTTGTAGCAATCCCCGAAAGTGATGCCACATTGATGAACCTTAGCAAGTGTTAGTAATGCACGATGTCTTTGCAGCGATTGTAAAACATACCAGAAATACCAATTGTACATGAACTGAACGGTGAGTGAGCGATCAACTACTACCCTCTCCCCTTTTGCTGTTGTTCTGATAAATGGTCGATCTGGAGTATACTGGTCGGCGATAAAAGGATAAATGCTGGCCTTTACTCCTCCGATACCAAGAGCAATGAGTACCATTGCTGCGGCTAAACCCCCACCAGCCGCCCCATTTCGGATAGCAAAAGGTAGAGAAGTCACAAATAGTATTGTCAAACCAGAAAGATAGACACTGAAAAGACAGATTAGCAAGACTCACGATACAGAGCTGCAGTCAACGTACCTTGTCGAACACATAATCAACTTATACCGCCCAAGCCATCCATCTGCCAAAACGGCACACGGGATAGGAGCAATATTCACAAGAACCATGAAAGCATAGTTGATAGCCGTCGCCTTTGACTGTCCCAGCCCCAAAACACCTCGCACGTAGTCGTCCGGTCCATACTGGATGTAATTCTGAAAACAAATCGAGGCACCATAGTAGACGAATCGCTCAGCAGCACCGATCAAGATGACAAGCCACACGCGCAGAGGAACGTTGTCAGCTACGTGAACCAACTCGCGCAACTCCTCCTCCGTGGGCTCTAGCAAATGCTCCGAAGTCGAGTCTGGAAATGCGGCCTCGACAGGATCAACGGTACTCGCAGGGTCTGGGGGCGTGCCGACTTGCTTTTCGTCAACATCAGCGCGCATGATGGACGCCTGAGAGGGCTATCGATGCCACAGGAGATCCTCACCGAGTCAGTGACTGTGAGAAGAATAGTGAGCAGTCCTCGGAAGGCACGTGACAGGACTTCTGGCGCGTAGATGTTGAAGCTTGCAAAAAGTGAAGGTCAGAGACTAAGATTTCAAGAAAGCAGAGGGTGAGAAGTGGAATTGATCGACTCTACTACAATAAGTGTATTCTGGGGTCTAGCACAACGATGACTAGTACCAACTTGGAAAGAAGAACATCTCTGTCTGTGACTTAACTTGCTGATTACTCTTCTGACTCTGATACTTTTTTTTTCGACGTCGGACTAGCATGGTTTGTTAGCTGGGAATATACAGCCGGTGGAATCTGGTACATACTTGCATCTACGTGTTGGTAGGAAGTGGCATTTTTGAAGCGACGGTCACCCCCTGTACCTGCGTGACTTTAACGTGCTTATACTAGTGTGACTGATTGAGGATAGTGGGGCACGGAAGTGCTACGTATACAAGGGGCGTTTTTAGCGGCTTAATAATACGCTGTACCTACATAATAATCTGTTCTTAACCATATCTCTCGTTTGACTTGGTATTGTCAATTGCTACTCCGAACATGTAATCATAAGTCAAACCCTACTACTTGTACTTAGCAAGCCATCGACTCTTGATTTCCTCTGGCCAATCCATATATCCTTGCCAATCTATCAATTAATAGTGCTCTTCTCTGCCTTGGCACTCGCTGTACTCTGTTCTCTGTACAATCTTCAATCTATAGTAAGTATAAATCCAACTTGTTAATGGCGCCGCGAAAGCTTGCCCCCCCCCCCCCACTGATGGCGAGTTCCCCGCCCAATGCAAGCCAATTGATGAGTCAAATTTCTTATGAATGTCATGTTGACAAAGCAGTGTAGACTGATCATCGAATCGCGGAGTACAATGACATGGCACTGTGAAGGGGAGAAACTCTAATATACCTAAGTCGTGATGCTTCTATGGCATTCGCTTGAAATGGCGTTTTCTCTCTGCATCCATGTACAAGATATTGTACACATATGTGGAGCACGAGTATACTGCATGCAGTTGGAATCTTGGCGTTGAAAAATCAAATGAGTGAATCTCACTTTGAGTTATTGAACGTGCGAACTATTGCCTGCTGGTTCGCAACTACCAGGATTCAATGATACTTCCACGGAATTGACAGCACTTCGTACAGGCTCCCGATGTATTTTACATGATGACCTCTCAACAATATCTCCTTGATCTACTCCATATCATGCTGAGAAATTGTGGGGTCTTCTGTCTAGAAAGTGGTAGGTAGTCATGGCATGATGGGATTTAGAAGTCTAGCACGCTCTCAGCAGTCACCTGCAATCTAAATCGTCTAAATCTTGCCTGGAACGACTCATGACCAGAGACAGCTGGCATACGAGCTATGATTATCCTGACTCAGAGCGATGAACGACATTTCACTCGGCAGCAACAGCTGCATTAGTGCTGACTGTGCCATAGGAGGTCATCTTTCTTTCTCAGCATTAGATGTATCTTCAAGTCTGTGCGAGACGTGTGGCTTTAAGCACATCTTATTCTTATGACAACACAAAATCAATATCAAAGCAGCTTTGGACCTGGGAATTGCGTAGCTGCGGAAGAAATCCGTCCTCGAGCCAGACTTGCCTTGATGCCCAGAACCATCTTCTCAATTCTGCTCTAGATTCGTCAAGCTCAAGTTCCTACCAGACAACCCAAGACTGTTCGCAGCTGCAAACATGGGATATCCAGAGAATTCCCCGATTTCAAGTCAGGAGAGTATTGCGGCATTGGGAGACTATACGCGCGGTGAACTTGTTTTTACCGTTGCCTACTCTCACGTACGTTTGAGCATCAAATTCCAGTCCTTGAAAACGACGACAGATGAACTCTTCAGGACGGTCAACATTCTGATCAATTCGAACGGCCACTCCTTTGTGAATGGTGCTTTCCTCTCGAGCCCAGATGCGAAGTGTTTCGTGCATAGCGAAGGGCTGGAATACACTAGCAGATCTTCACTGCCAGCTGACCTGCCAGCTTTGGAGTTTATCCGAATTGCTGCTGCTGCTGCGCCTCGTGGCATGCAGATCGGACTGAAGTTACTTCTTCCAGCATATGACGGATATGCTTGTCGAGCGGATATCATTGAAGAACGCTTTCGCGGGAGCCCTCTTGCAGGTGTTGCCTCTAGCTTTGTGGCATCATCGAAACAGCATCTCAAAGCCCCTAATGACTACGAAAATCTCGCAGAGATCTTGAGAACTACGTGTGGAGGAATAGTTGCGACTCATGACTCCAACGCATTCATTCAGGATACTCTATCAGGCCTTGACGAGGAATTGGGAAATCGACTGTCCTTCCAATGGATATCACCAACACCCTTTCCATCACGCAGGCTGGCTGTTGTTCAAGCCAGAAAAGATCCCACGACAATTGAAAGGCTGTATATGGCGGCAACAGCTATGGATGTCAATTTGATCGCTGTGGATCGTGCGGGTCACTGGTTGCAAGAGCACGATGGACCGTATGCTTATTTACGGAAAGATTTTGTGGAATTCGATATGACAGTCAACGACTCTTTTCCTGAAAGACTATATCAAGCCCTCAAAGACTATCAGCTTGATGGTATCATGACAACAAACGATCGCCATTTGGTGGTTGTAGCACAAGCAGCAGAGCTTTTGGGACTTCCCACCATGCCTGTATCTGCATTGGTTGTTTCTACCGATAAATACGCCACCAGGATGGCCGAAGACGGAACAAGTGAGAGCTTCAGTGTACTTAGCGTAACTGATCTTGAGAAGAAATTGGCAAGCAAAGATGCATCGCCACTCGAATATCCCCTGATCGTCAAGCCTTGTTTGGGCTGGAGCAGCGAGTGTGTTAGCAAAGTATCTACGCAAGATGAACTCTTCGAGGCAGTTTCCAAAGCCTCTCAGATGCATGCGGGATCTTTATCCAAGTCAACTAAAGTCGTTGTTGAGCCATACATTGATGGCCCTGAGGTCGACACCAATCTGGTTCTTTGTGATGGAGAATTGCTGTTTTTCGAGGTTTCAGATGATTTCCCATGCACTGGAGACGAGAGCAATGATATTGCATCTGGGAATTTTCAAGAAACACAAATTGTCTTGCCCTCAACCCTTCCAGAAGATGAACAGTTACTACTTCAAGAGTCTCTTCATCGCAGCTTGCTGCGTCTAGGGTTCCGTACCGGTATTTTTCATGTTGAGGCTCGAGTACGCAACTCGAGGACAAAGTATGGTCTCGATCATAAAGGAGTCATCGACTTGGTACCTCAGAATACTGAAGGATCTCCACTTCCCAGTGTCTGGCTCATCGAAATCAACGCAAGAACACCAGGCGGATACAGTGACTGGGCAACGGCTTATGCGAACGGTGTAGACTACCATGCCCTTTCCATTCTTTGTGCAGTCAACGATCTTCAAAGATATCGCACTCTTGCGAAGCCATTTCGGAACCGCGAGCAGTTCACATGTATGCTGACCTATCTATCCGCTGAGCGAGAAGGAATCCTTGTCAACGAGCCATGTGACGACTTGCAGCAGAAGTGTCCAGAGCTTCTGACTAATGTCCTCAAGAATTGTTGCTGGTTTAAGAGAGGCGAAATGCTGCCTGGACCGCAGTCCAGTGAGCTTGCTTGGCTCGCCACGTATCTAGTGTTTTCAAGGAAAGATCGACTAGATGCTCTCCGTCTTGGGGATGCAATCCGGGACAATTGGAGCTGTAAGATCGTGTGATTAGCGTGGTGATTGAGGATGCCGATATAAGATCAGATTCGAAGAAAAGCTTAGTGTATTTTGTTCATCAGTTCAATGCAATGACTTACTGTGAAGTTGGATCAACAAATCAATACCTGGCAGCTCATCCTCGTAGATGCTATGTATCAAAATGGCGTAATGATTTGTAAAGGTTACGTACGCAGCAGTAAAGTTCTTACAATCATCATGCCATTGATACGACAATTTATGGCGACCGAAGTCTTGGTGATTCTTACAGTTGCTAGTTACTGGAAAAAAGCGCTCGCATGAGGTTGTATCCATTAGTAATAAAAACATTGAAATAACCGTTTCCTGCATGCATAAGGGTAAGGTATTGTCAAAATGCCTGCATCTTGCATCGAAGTGCAAGGTCGACAATAGCAAGGTGCTATATACACACGATGCATGCATGGAAACAGTAGTCGAAGGAGAGCCCCCTCGTACCTTGCAACTTGCACCTTGCGCCTTGCATCGTGGTCCTTGTCCCGTCAGCCACGAAACAACGACAACGAACAACAACATCGCATCGCATCGCAAGAATGGGGAAGATGCATGAGATCTAGGATCACTCATTCATTCCTGTCATCGGAAGACCAGGGATGAGAAGCCCAACATCACTTTGCCTGTATGTCTTCGGCGCCCATGTTTTGGCTTCAATTCTGAACTCGGCTTCTACTACCTTTCGTCTTTCGCCATGACTACCCATGTCTGTCGTTCTCATCCCGCTTTGTCATCTGGGTGTAATTCCAGAAGTGGTTATTGTTCAATCTGGAGATATGTAGTAGTGCCTTGCACGCAATATTACCCGTACATTAGAAAGAGCAAATTCAAACCTCGCATTCCTCTATTACTTTCTCATTCTTCCTCTTTGATAATCTAGACACTTCATTCTACTCTCTTTCCTCGTTCTCACCCGATCTTGCCCGGAAATCAACCATGTCTTCTCCCAAAAGAAGTGCCCTCGTCTTGGGCGCCGGCTTTGTCTCCAGGCCCCTGGTAACAGCTCTATCCAACGCAGGTGTTGACGTCGTAGTGGCTTGTCGCACACTGGCAACAGCGGAGGCGCTCATTGCTGGTGTTCCAGGTACGAGTGCCGCCACCGTGGACGTAAGCAGTGCCACCTCTCTCGATGCTGCCATTGCGCCAGTTGATGTGGTGATCTCACTCGTACCATACACCTTCCACGCCGCTGTCGTCAAGGCTGCTATCCGTGCCAAGAAGAACGTAGTAACTACCAGCTACATTTCAGATGCTTTGTGGGCTCTTGATGCCGAGGCGAAGGCTGCAGGCATCACAGTCCTTAACGAGATCGGTCTTGACCCTGGAATTGATCATCTCTACGCCGTCAAGGTCATCGACGAGGTGCACCGTTCTGGAGGCAAGATCACCAGCTTCATCAGCTACTGCGGCGGTCTGCCGGCCCCAGAGGCATCAGATAATCCGCTTGGGTACAAGTTCTCGTGGAGCAGCCGTGGTGGCTTACTCGCGTTGCTAAACCCAGGCAAGTACTTCGAGGATGGCAAGACCGTTGATGTGCCTGGCCAAGACCTTATGGCGCATGCGAAGCCATATGCTATCTATCCAGGTTTTAACCTTGTTGGATATCCCAACCGTGACTCTACGCCGTTTAGGAAGTTCTATGATCTCCCCGAGGCCCACACTATCTTCAGAGGCACCCTTCGCTACAGTGGCTTCCCAGAGTTCGTGCGTGTGCTGGTTGCTATTGGATTCTTGGCTACTGAAGACATTCCTTTCCTTGCTGCTGGGAATGCAAGTCCACCTACGTGGGCAGAGACTTCAGCGCAGGTTCTGGGCGCGAGGTCGGCTGCTGAATCGGATATCAAGGCGGCCATTGAGGCGAAATTCGAGTTCAGTAGTGAGACTGAGAAGGAGAGAATCTTCTCGGGCCTAAAGTGGGTCGGGGTTTTCAGTAGCAAGACTGTTCAGCCAAGAGGAAGCATTCTTGATACACTATGTGCTGAGTTGGAAAAGAAGATGAAATATGAAGAGGGAGAACGTGACGTTGTTATTCTTCAAGTAAGCAGTTACCCTTCAAGTCAGTTAGTTCTCACTAACATTCTATAGCATAGGTTCGAGATTGAGCACAAAGACAGCCAGAAGGAAACCAGAACTTCAACTCTTGTGTAAGATACCATCCATTAAATCTACTGTTGTAAATTTTCTAACTTTTCCCTAGTGAGTACGGAGAGCCCTTCTCCCCAACATCGACGTCTGCAATGTCCAAACTTGTTGTAAGTAACAGTACCTTCTTCCTTATCATGCTCGAGTGCTCAATCACAATTCTTAGGGCCTTCCAGGTGCAGTTGGCACCCTCGCTGTCCTCAACTCTCAGATCTCTGAGAAGGGGATGGTGGCTCCATGGAGTACTCCTGCTATTGCTGCGTAAGTTTTGTAATGGCTTTTTTTCTTACCCCCCTTTGACTAATATCCATTTAGTACACTTGCTACCGAATTGAAGACCAAATATGGTATTGAGATGCATGAGAAGACGCTTCCATAGATATAATTTCATCGTTAGAATAGTTTTAAGGTTTTAGGTGTCAATGAATACTTATAGTGGATTTGTGCGTTTGTTTTCCTGGCTGGTATCATGGTAGTATTCATATAGTTACTTGTTGTAAATCATAGCAAATAGTGACTTGCCAAATGCGATATTCACATAAAGAGGAACATGCTTCTTGTAACCTGTAGTTACTTAATTCATCACCTGAATACCAGGTCGCACTTGCTGGTGAATGGATCCACTTGAAAGACATTCAATAGACTCGATTCTGATCAACCTTGCTGTTAATCATCTCATCATTTCTTTCTTTGAAGCTGAGAACTTGTCCTCAAATGTACATTCCATGTTAGTTCTCAACTTTATTGATATACGCTTTCTTGCGAAAGCTTTTGCAGTATGGTACAGAAGAGAGCAAAGTGAGTTGGGCGTAAGCTGATATTCAAGGACTTAGAAACAGAGGGAAGTTTGTAGGGACAATAAACAACGTGAAATCAAGTTTTGCAAATCTGAGTCATGATAGATTCAAGGCAGTTTGAGTTACCTTTCAATATCGTTGAGCCCTGATGATCACATGCTTTGATTGATTTGCATCTATATATACAAATATAAATATGCACATATAACTGGAGGTTCTGTTGAAGAAGGATAACAATAGGAGAAACGCTCAAGACTTTTTGGAAAACAAAAGACATGGTAAGGAAACGACGCAGCAAGTCCCCAAAGAAAATACCCAGATGACCCTAAGTGTAGGTAAAAAGTGACAGAAAAAATGAAGAGAAGAGACAAAAAGGAAATAATGCAATGGTAACAACGTATCCCAACACCTTAAGCCTTCCAAAGCCCATCTAGCTCAGACTTCAAATCAAGCAGACCCCCAATCTTTCCGTCTCGAGTATTGTTCATCTCTGCCAATACCTCGTCAAACAACTGCACCATACCCACGAGCTGTGCATCCGACAACGCCCGACTATCCCATTGCAACTTGAACCTGTAACCGGTCTGTGTCTTCTGCACCTCAACCATCAGCGCATAGTTGATAGTCATAAAGACCTTACTCTGCGCCATGACGACCCATCGCATGGGATTAGACTTCGCGTTAGCCGGAGCTGGCTCAAAAGGCTGGAAGCAGTACATGGTCTTCGCGGCGTGGATGTTACGGTCTCTGCCGAGCGCCTTGTAGATAGAATCGAGGCCAACGGTACCATTCTCCGTGGTGTCCCAAAATAGTGCTTGCGTATCTTTGAGGAACTGCTCGATGCTGCTGCTGTTCTCCGGAATCTGCGAGCGGAATGGCAGGAAGTTGGCGCAGGTGCCGTTCAGCAGTTGTGGGTCGGCAAGGTTGACATTGCGACCAGTGAGAAGATTGTCGACGAGGGTATCTCTGGTACTGCTGAGCTTACCAATGATAATGGAGTAGGCTGCTTGGAAGACAGTAGATGCGGTGACACCATATTTCCTTGTAACTGCATCAACGTTGGCATTCACAGTGATTAACTTGAGGCGGTCGGCAATTGGCTGGACTGGGAGATTGTGGCCGGGCTTGTAATTGCTCAAGGATTGGTCCCAGTATTGAAGCGCTTCGCTGGTGTCTTCGGTGCAGTTGTAATCGATGAACTTCTTGAAGGAGTGAACAGGAGGGATATCAGTTTCGCCTCTAGAAATGGCCTGGAACTGATCATCAAAGATGCGAAGTAAGGTTCCATCGTAAGAACCGTGATCTGCTTTGATGCACAATGTGACTGATCCATCGACCAAGGATTGGAGCACTTGGTACTTGATGTTGGCCTTGCCGAAAGTAAAGGTACTATCGCGTAAAGCTTCCATGTAGCGAGCCTTTTCTGCCTCTGTAGAATAAGTGTTCTGTTCTAGATTCAAAGCTGGGTTCTTCAAAATTATCTATGAGATCTGTTAGTATAGTTATAAGCACAGGAGGTTGTCTTGATATGCTCACCTGGTACCAGGACGAGTTATCCTCAGGGTCAGCTTGGTAGTACGTTGCTCGCATGATCTGGTTTCTGGCGGTTAATTCTGTTGTAACATACTTCCAGTGCTCAAGATCAAAGTCTGCTGGAAGTTCCCTGCAAGCTGTGAGATTCCAAAATTGCTGCTCCTTATGGCCTTGAGTCAAGAATTCGCTCTGGCCTGGACCGCAAGGATAGATATCTTCAACCTCAGTATCGGAATCCACACCGGCATCAGCAATTGCAGAGATGATTGATTGCGGTATTTCGTATTTGATATCTACTGCGGTCTTGGTCTGCTTTGCGGGTTTAAGGTGCTTAGCTTGATCGACAAGAGTAGCATTGGAAATAACATTGGAGACTGAGATGTCGTAACCGAGTCTGCGACATTCTGCAACAACGTTGATGGCAGAAATAGAATCACCACCAAGACTGAGGAATACAGAGTTCTTGCCGATTAGTTCTTCTTCCTCTTCAAGAACTTCAGCCCAAGCAATCTGCATAATTCGCTCTTCATCTGTCTCGACGGCCTCAAACTCACCAGCATTCTCATCAAGAGGGATGTACTGGGTAATTTCGGACTTCTGCATGCTTTGTACCAGAGCTATAAGCTCTTTCCTGTTTGATTTACCAGATGGCAAGGTTGGGAAGGCCTGGAATGCTAGAAACAAAGCGGGAATCATGTAGTGCGCGACAGTATTAAGCTGCGACATGAGTTGAGCAACAGACTCCAATCTGTCTGGGCCAGGAAGAAGCTTGGCCTGTCCGGAACGATGGTCGCCTTTGAAAATAACGAATGCGACTAGTTGGCGCTTGTTGTTCAACTCTGCGACGGAGACGACAACGGCGTCAACCATACCGGTGTGCAGGATCGCATTTTCGATCTCTCCGAGTTCAATGCGGAATCCATTGAGCTTAACTTGGTAGTCCTTTCTACCGAGACACTCTAAAGTTCCATCATCGGACCAACGAGCAAGATCTCCCGTTCGGTACAGAATTTCGCCGTTGGTGTCCTTGATGAAAGATGCGGCAGTCTGTTCTGGTCTGTTGAGGTATCCCTTCGCAAGATGTGGGCCTGATACACAGAGTTCACCAATTGTTCCGTGTGCAACAGGGTTGAGATCGCCACCATCTGGAGGGAGAATGGTGGCATAGGCGTGCTTCAATGGGAATCCAATACTGTTGAGGTTACCATTTGGCTCAACCTTGGAAACGGTCATGAGAATAGTCGCTTCAGTGGGACCATAACCGTTGTAGACCGTGACACTGTTGGCCCACTCCAAAATGTTAGTGTCGATCTTCTCACCACAAACATTGAGAACCTTCAGGCGAGGAACTTGTGATGGTCCACCACTGATAAGCTTGGTGATAGTCGGAGTGAGCATGACCTGTTCGACTTTGAGATCGTTGATGAAGTTGGCCAAGTTAGCAAGAACTTCGTCTTGGGGAGCCAAAGACAAAGTACCACCGGCAGTCAAGATGGTAAAAACGTCATAGTAGGAAGCATCAAAGACGTAGTTCAGTACCCAGAGAGCATTCCACTCAGAAGTGATGGCAGTGGCCTCAATCATACCCTCTGTGGAAGCGACAACAGCGGAGTGCTGTACTAGGACTCCCTTTGGAACACCAGTAGATCCGGAGGTGTAAATGGCGTAGATGACACTTTCAGGAGTCAACTCAGGAATGGAAGGGTTTTCCTCTCCGTTTGAGCTTAAATCCATATCCTCGAGAATGATGACATCTGTGCCAAAGGCACTGCCTGCTTCTTCATTCTTGTGGTCAGAGACGATTCGCAACGCACCAACATCTTTGATGATGAAAGCGTTTCTGTCATGGGGGTTGTGAGGATCAAGGGGAGTGAATGAAGCTCCAGCCTTGAGAATACCCAAGATAGCAACCAAGGTCTCCGCAGACTTCTCCATGTAAAGTGGAATCATCTCCCCATGAGTTGTGCCCTGAGAAATGAGCCATGAAGCAAAGCTATTGGCTTTGTAGTTGAGATCAGCGTAAGACAGTTGCAGGCCACTGCTGGATCTAATGGCAATGCTTGCTGGTGTAGAAACTGCAAGCGACTCAAAGGTTGAATGAGCTAGCAGATGGGAATTGCTATCAACAATGGTCTCGGGGTAGATAATCTTGCTGACTGCAGCACTTGGCTCAGTAGCCATGGATGTAACAGTCTGTACAAAAGTGTCGAGCAGAGATTGGGAATGTGCGCGATCAGCAGCAAATGGCAAGAGAAGCTTGAGGGAAGTTGGATCCACTTCACTGATCTCCATAGTGATGTACTGCGTGAAGTTGTCCGCATGAGTGATGATCGGAGCAAGAACAGACTCCTTTGTAAACTCCTTTTCCTTGATCAACAAATTGATCATGGTGTTGAAAGCATTTGGCTTGAGAGAACCAGCCGCCAAGGCATTTCTCAAGCCTGTATGGGCGTACTTGGACAAGCTCCACATGTTCTTCTGGACGCCATTGGCAAACTCAATAACGGAGTCAGTTTCGTTGATTTGCACTCGGATTGGAACAGTATTGAGAGTAGGCCCGTTGAGATTGAGTACACCATCAATGTCAGCATCTCTACCGGAGAAAGCAGTTGGAAAGACAACATCGGTTGATTGGAGCTCAACCGCGAGAGTAAGTGCCCAGGCAGCGTGGAAGAAGGCACCCAGAGTAATGTCTTGGGACTTTATTAAGCCAACAACAGTGTCCTTCAGCTTGCCCTCCAGGATGTATGGCTTGCCATTTTGAGCAGATGCAGCGGAGGCTGGAAGCTCAAGATTTGTCGAAACAGCATCGTCGAGGTAAGATCTCCAGAAATCCTTGGCAACATCATCGGAGCTCTTTTGCTGGAACG
Organism: Xenosphaeropsis pyriputrescens; assembly: GCA_022609375.1. NCBI lineage: Eukaryota > Fungi > Ascomycota > Leotiomycetes > Phacidiales > Phacidiaceae > Xenosphaeropsis > Xenosphaeropsis pyriputrescens. The sequence goes on along the minus strand of JAGKQE010000001.1, from coordinate 349,140 downwards.
CAACGTAAGTACTGAAAGGCGCGCGAGAAATCGGAGTGTTACCCTCCAAAATGGAGAGGGTATCCTCTATGAGGAACAAGCTAGACCAGAAATCGAAGAGTGCATGATGCATCTCGACAACAAGGAATTCATCGTTCAAGATAGATGCCCGCACGAGAGGCTGATCAAGCTGGAGTTCGACTTGCGCAGATTCGCGCAAAAACGTCTTGAGCGATTTGCCTCGGACGCTCTTCCATGGAAGTGGCATGGTAGGCTTGACAAGCTGAACGAAAGAGCGTTTAGATCGAGCGAAAGAGGTTCGAAAAATGCTATTGCGCGCAATAACACTTTCCATTGCGGAGCGAACTTTCTCTGGCTCGACGCCCCTAAGCTTGAACACACGTTGGTAGACATAGTTGGCGTTACCTAAAATGGAGTCCGCGAGAACACCCTCTTGGAGAGGTGTCACGGGGTATGCATCCTGCAGTCCGTCCAACTTGATGTTGTGTCGAGCGGGGAGGAGTGAGAACGGCTCAGGGGTAGCAGTGGTCTCAGTAAGAGACTCAACGCTGTGAGATGCGAGCTCTCGAATGGTGGCTGACTGTAAGATATGCTCGACAGCGATGTGGATGTTTGCCTTTCGTAAGTCAGACGCAAGTACGATGGCATCGAGAGATGATCCTCCGAGTTCCTGGAAGGAGGCGTCAAAGTCGACGGCGGAAACGGATAGGTGGAGTACTCGAGAAATGATGGTGGCGACATCGAATTCCAAGAGATCTTGAGCACCTGCTGTTGTTGGGCTCAAGCTGGAAATTGGAGAGTTTCTGGCTGATGTGATCAGTTGGTCTTCATCAAGAGACTCGACAAGCTTGACCAAGCTTCCAACGTCGACTTTTCCACTGACGGTCAGGGCTAGACTCTCTCTCTGAACCCAGCAGCGGGGAATAGCGTAAGAAGGTAGTTTCTCGCGCAAATTGGCGCGAAGATCTTGGACAAGGGATGTCCATTCGGCTTCTTCGGTTGGCACAACAATAGCCACCAAAGATTTTCTACCAAGAACAAATGCAGAAACGACACAGGATTGAAGAACACCCTTTTGAAGCTGAATGAGACTGTTCGATTCGTTTGGTTCGACTCGCTGTCCATCAATCTTGATTTGTTGGTCAATACGGCCAATCAATTCAATCGTACCCTCCTCTTTGGCAACTACCATATCACCAGTCCGGTAGAGACGACCGGGACCAAAAGGATTGCCGATAAATACTTCACGTGTTTTCTCAGGTAAGTTGAGGTATCCTTCAGCAATCTGGTTCCCACCAAGGCACAGCTCTCCTTGTTGGCCCGCCTCGGCTTGATCCAGACTTCCCACGGTGAGTACGTAGGCTGTTGTGCCTTCAGGAACGTTAGTACAAACACAACCAGCGTTTGATTTTATATGAGTACAGGGAACTCACTGTCTGTTGGACGGCCGATAGTACGATGGGACTGGCCTGGGATCAGGCGGTGTCTCATGTTCAGCTGCATAAATTAGTGATCATTCTCAAAGATTTCTCCGACGGGAATTTACCTGTGTGCATTCACTAAGACCATAGGCAGTAGTGAGCTCCACCTTCCCGGCCCATTGGTCGACAAGGGAAGGACTAACGGCCTCACCACCAAGAGTGATTCGCTTGACAGATTCGGGAATCGTGGATGGGTCGATAAGCTTAAGCATGCTTGGCGTAATCTCAAGAGAAGAGATGCCCATGCTCTCGATAGTATCCTTCAAGTCAAGAGAGATCTTCTCCTTGCTGGCAATGCATAACCTGCCACCACGAACCAAAGTACCAAGGATAGTTCGCTGAGCAGCACTGAAGTTTGGCGAGTGGCAAAGGAGCTGCCTAAGAGGGTGGGCAGGGTCGACACCAGGAAGTGAGGTTAGGCCAGTATAGGCTGCAGAGTGCGAGAGAAGAACGCCTTTTGGATGACCAGTGGTACCAGAAGTGTAGATGACGTAGGCTATATCTGAAGGAGGCTGATAGATGTTGAGATTCGCAAGATACTTTGACTGCATCTCGTGGGCTTGGGCGACCAAAGTTCCAATGTTTATCTCCCTTGTGCCCTCGAACAAACCCTGAGAGGCTTCATCGACAATGACGAAGGGGGCCTTGGTGTCGGCGACGATGTATTGGTTTCTGTCGATTGGCGAGTCGGTGGAGAGGAGAACGTAGGCAGCACCGGTCTTGATAACGGCCAAGAGTGCAACGACCAAATTAATGGATCGGGGAATAGCAATTGGGACGATCGAACCACGACCGCAAACAAGTTGACGGGCCACAGCATTAGCCCTTGCGTTCAACTGAGCGTAAGTCAACTCCTCCTGGTCTTCGAATTGAATGGCGATGGCATGAGGAGTTTTCTTCTCCTGTTTTTCGAATAAGGAGTGAACGAGGTTCTCTGGTTCAATGACAAGATTATCGTTGTACTCTGAGACCATAATATTGTCCGCACCATCAACTGCGAGCAAGTTGTCAAGCTCGATGAGGAACTTGCGGCCTCGGAAGGGGGCAGAACCTAGAGTGTTGTGAACACTATCAATCTTCATCTTGGATAAAGTTTTTGGTGGAAGGGCAATCGAGAATGGGTGTTGCTGCAAAAGGCTAGTGACGGTTGAGCCGTGGTACGTATGAGATTCGTGTAATTTGTTCGAAGCAGATTTCAACACTTGATTCTCGAAGGTCTTGGAATTCCAATGCGCTGGATGAAGAAGTAACTGATGATTGATGTCGTTGTTGAGATGATTTCTAGATTTCCTTTATACAAGATTCAGACATTCAAGACTGTTCCGCAATATTGAACATCGTGGTGACAAGACGTCTTGATTCCTCTCTGCCCCCAATAACAAAATCATCGAGTCAGCTCGAGATAGAGGCGCATTTCCGATAGTATCAAAACTTGATGATGCTGACAAGATGAACAGCCATTCGCTGACTGCATCAGCCATCTCGTCCATGACTGTCGTGAGTATTTTTGTTCGCAAAGACGAAAGATTCCTGATTGACTTGACTCAAAGATGAGTGCTAAGCCATCTTTGTCAGGCTCAAGAGCATTAACGCACAAGGTAGCAGTAACAAAAAGTAGGAGCCCTACTTTTCATGACCGGGCGAAGCTCCAGGAAACCTATGATGACACTTGGTGGCTCTTGATGCCATAGACGTAGACAAGGCAGTGTATACTCTATGCCAATAGTCAGCCGAAGACAGCAAACACGATTCCAGTCAAGTCCAATTTGACGATGCTGACCATGTATCAGGCGCTCGCGACCCGTGTTGAATGCCCGACTCAAGAAAGATACGAATGTGTTGTTCCATGTTTGACGTTTTCGTAGACTCACTGGTATGAAGCTTGGAGATGCTGACGGGCTGTTAACTGCTCTATAGCTGTAGCATGCCCTATCCAAACAATGCGTAGGCATATTGCTTTGTACACTTGAAAGCTGTCGGCCCACTTGACAATTATACCAAAGGGTTTGACTATAACAGGAAAGCTTCGAGGCCCTATTTGATCTAGAACATGGTAATATAGCTATAAAGCCAGTTAACAACCAGTAATCTTCAATCTTTTGGGTCGATATTAGAGTTTGACTGTATGAATAAGTACGCAACCCCGGCTACACTTGAAAACGACCAAGTCATCAATATAGCATACGTTCTGAATCACTTGATCAGAAGGACTCTTAGCCACATTTCTCAGGCTAAAATCCAATACATAAAACGAAATATGAAGAATAGAAACAACTCCCACTTATGCACCGACACGATTGTAGACTCAGCAAGGAACTTGAAGACCCCTTGATGACATGAGTAAATTTCAATTGTCTCAAGAATGCTGGCCCAAGCAGACTGGCAACAGAACCTAGACACGACTTCAGCGCTAATGCGATGGGGTTGCACTAGCGGATAGGTGCACGTCCTGGCTAGCAAGCTTCCGTCTAGTGCTGGCATAGCGTGCAAATGCTGACTCACGGCCCAGGATGCAATCCCAGTTGTAGTTTACGCTTGTAAGGTACAACCGCTGCTAGCCCCTGATGGCATCGCATTCGTATTTTATGGGTATATGATGCGAACAATGCGTGACAAGACGCAGTGTGCGTGTAGTCAATCCTTTAGTAAGCATCGAGATACAACCATGATTTTGATCCTATGATCAAGTGCTGCTTTGATGATGAGTCGTGATGAGGAGAAACGGTAGATCCACATGCAATGAAATGCGCCTGCGACCTACATTTTGTATCAAGAAGTATATGGCGGTGACCCCCTCAATAACTCGAGATCAATAACACCAAAGAAATAAAGAAATCGAACCCCACCTTGAAAAGATGTCGCAAACAATCACCAGAGCCAAGGCAAACTCAAGCTCCAGTGTGCAGTTGCATAGTCATGAAACGCCTTCACCTGGACCAAACGAGGTCCTTGTCAAGTTCCTCGCCGCCCCAATCAACCCCATCGACGTCCTCATTCTGGCGAATGCATATCCTGTGAAGCCGATCCACCAACATTCTGGAGACGATATCATCGGCTACGACGGTGTCGGAGAGGTCATCAAGACCGGCGTCGACGTCACAACACTTGCAACCGGAGACATCGTCGTGCCCTCCAAGTTCGGAGTTGGGACATGGAGAACACATGCGGTGCTCGAGCCCGCAAGTCTGCAGAAGGTCTCTCGTCCAAGAGACTTGAGCTTCGCTTCTATCCTCCGAATCTCCATAGCGCCGGCATACTGTCTCGTTGAGGACATGCGCAATCTGAGGCCCGGCGACTACATCATCCAGAATGCTGCCACCTCTGTTGTCGCGCAGTTCGTGGTTCAATTTGCGCGCCGCAAGGGCGTCAATGTCATCAACGTGATCCGGGACCGCTCCGCCAGCGAGGCAGAGGCTATCAAGGCATCGCTGCGCGAGCTGGGCGCAGAAATCGTCGTTACAGAAAGCGAACTGGCAGACAACGCAAGTATCAAGAGTAAGCGCATCACCCTTGCGCTGGATTCTGTGTTTGGAGCTTCTGGGCGCGGATTGGTCAAGGCCTTGTCTGTCGGTGGTACCTATGTGCAGTTGGGATTCCTTGGTGGTGCTGTGGAGCCGCTTAGTTTCGATACGGCTGATCTCTTCGCGAGGCAGTTGACCTTTAAGGGCTTCCGTGGTTCGGCACAGGTTGGAACTCTGCGATCTGTGGAGGAGCAGAAAGACCTTTTCAATTGGTTTGTGGCACTGTTCAATGAGGGTATGTTAAAGTTGCCGGCGCTTGGACTTGGGCAGATTGAGTGGATGACGGGAGATGCGGAACAGACCAAAACAAAATTGTTTGACGCGGTCAAGCGCGCACAAGATGGAAACTTGGGATTGAGAAAGCAGATTATTTTGTTCAAGTAGATTTTTGATATATTAGTGATTGAACGAAAATGAATGGAGAACCAGCAGAATGTTCATACTTCGCTGTGTTCAATTTTAGTGACGTATGATAAGAATAATGAAGTGAGAATACATGAAAAAAGGATGTTTATGAGTTATATTGACGGTTTTTGTTGCGGTTATCCATTTACTGATATGTTTACTAATACCATTACTAGGCTGTAGTTGAGGTCGAATTCTCAGTAGACATTAATCTTCAAGCCTTATAGAAGTATAACAAGAATACGCTATAAATCCATCTTTCTTGCAGAATAATGCTTACTAGCCATTGTTTATTTGCAAGAGAACATATTGTGCTATTCGAGTAGTATTGTATATTAGAATTGTCTTCAAAGATTGACATTAAATCTACCCTGAAAATTTCGACCTCACTTACAGCCACATACTGTAAATCAAAGTAATAAATACATTTGGGATCATATAATAGTGCTAAAAATTTGCATTTGCATTTGTATACATAGACGTCGAATATTTTAAATAAACCTCATAGCGGGAGAAGAAGACTAATGTTAGCATTGTGAAATTTCATTCAAATAATAAGTCCTTATATTTGGGATATATTGGAGCTACAACATCATAATAACAAGGTATAGATAGGATTATATATATCTAAATTTGGTGCTACTCCACTCTGCCTATCAACTTAATTTATTATCTTTTGAAATTTTTACCTTTATCCATACATAGCCTAAAGTATTTTTTTTGAGTTTCAAAGTAAATATTTATGTTTTCAAATTTAACCCTCGAATATAAACACAACACAGAAGCATCATCACATGGAGAGAAAAATTGAACAGTGATAATAAGGCAAAAATAACAAGGGCATCGTAAATTAATAAAGGAGACACTCAAAGTCTAGAAGACTACGAAATCACTACAAGTGGTTTCCCTTAGAGATACAACAAACATGTACAAAGATAAACGTATATATTTCCCCATCTATCAGCTAAAGCCCACATCAAACAAAGTAAATTCTCTAAACTCATTCACCATTCTCCCTCCCTGGCGTCTGCGTGACACTCTTCTTCAAACCCTCAACAAGCCCCGGTGGACGAATAGGCTGATCATCATCGATCTTCAGCCCACGAATGACTCGCGCAATGAGAGCATAGGTGCCCAGAATGATCAACACCTCGACGAGATCCTCATGGGAGATGACTTCGAGCACCTCCTTGATGGTTTGAGGCTCGTTGCTGTAGGTCGCGAGCTGCTCGTCGACGACGCGGAGAATAAGGCGCTGACGAACTGTCCATGGTCCTTCGCCATTACGCACACTCTCTGCGCTGCTGCCCATCAGATCGATCTTCTCCTGACCGAGGCCGAAGATCTCCGCTACGGGGAGGTTCACGTCATACTCGTACTTGGCTTCGAGCTTGGTTGCAACGCGGAGGACAATGAGTTGCTGTTACTGTTAGATATCTCAATTACACATCCAGACCCGGTCCCAAGTCTAAGCTGAAGCCCAAGAAAAGAACTATAGACAAGGGAAACAAGGGCGAATCGGAGAACTTACCCAGTCTAACAAGGGAATCTTGCGCACATTCCCATTGAAACAGCCTCCAATCACGCTCATCAAATGGGGGGAAAGACCTTCTGAATGACCGAGCAGCAAGAAGATATTGCGGCGGAAGGGCAGCACATTTATCTTATCAGCGATGGCTGGCGGAGCGGTTTTGGCGTCGACGTAGGGGATGAGGCAGGTGTGACGGAAGGGATCATCATAGACCTGGGCGGTGGAAATTGAAGAGGCCATCTTGCTTTGAGATTTGTGCTGAGGCTGAGGCTGGGGATTGAGATGAGATGAAAGAGATGAGATGAGAATGAGGATAAAGCTGCTGTTAAACTGAGCTGAGGAAATTGTATCTACCTTTATGTTTCAATGAACCTACATTTTGCTGAATATTTCCAAACTGTCATTGTGAGAGGCAGATTCTAAGCAACTCTCGACATCGCTCTGTTCCCACTCAGCATAGCATGACAGCTACAATGATGATTCCACATCGTGGTGATACCCCCATCATCACGACACGACAACAACTGCATTATCTCAGCAACTGACCATCATTCATTAACCTGCCTTACCAAATCACCCCCACCTCAAATGCTCAGCAAAATGCTGACAGACAAATTCGCACCTCACACCCATGAAGACAACTAGTAGTCAGCAAAGACCCCGAAATGCCTGTGTACACAGGCGAGACCGAGGGGTGGAGATATCTACGTTGGCGAGCTGTGAGAGGGTTAAAGCGTGCCTGGGAAAGGGATTTCGACTATAGCCAGTCTATAGCCCCCGATGCTGGCGATATGCAGATTGATCATTCTTAATTTTGTTGTCCTTTCACACTTTACGGAGTAGTTTTACTTTCTACCCTTTCGCGGGCTTTGTAATTTGTAATCGATGAACAGACATTCGGCTGTTGTGATATGTCAACTTCCGATGAAAATAGTAATGAGCTTAGGTGTAAGGTTCGGTGATTCCGGCCACCTCGAAATTATCATTAGCTTTAACATACTGTACTCGATTGGACTACCCAACTACAATAGCTAAATTCAATTAAGACATCAAGAATTGAATCTATAAGGCTATTGAATATACTAAAAAAAACCTCTAATGTCTTTTAACAGTTGGTTGCTATAAAATTCAAAGTTTTTTAAAGTATATTTAAAACTAGATAAAAGAAGTGTAGGTAGCAAGTTAAAAAGAGAACCTTAAAGAAGGGTAAGTAATTAATTAGTGTTTTGATTACTTGATCTTATATAAATTACTAGTTAAACAGAAAACAATGTAGGCTACTATAGATATAGTTTTTTGAAATTGGCTAAGTAAAAGAAATACAACAACAAGATAAGGTAGAGGTAGAGGCATTTTAATTAGTTGTTGTTCTACAGATCTATTGTATATAGGTAGTACATATGTTGAAGCTAATAATATTTTCGAGGTGGCTAGAATTACTAAACCTTATAGGTAAGCCCATTACAACCTAGATTTCAATAGTCTGTGTGCAACACCGCTATTTTGTAATTTTCACCACATCAAAATCATACTGAGTAGAATAGAGTAGATACTTCAATCAATTCACTTACTTATATTCTACCCTAGAATCTATATTGATTCCCCAAACTAGAATAGTTGATTTGAAATTGACCTATTAATCCACTCTTATGAAACTTTATCCTATTTCTTCTATGTATCCAGCTCTATTGCCTGTTATGACTTCCTCGTTGTTCCACTATTTGAGGGTTTCCAGTTGAAAGAACAAAGTAAGAGAATCGTGAGATTGCACACGGACTTTTGATATTCGGGTTGTTACCCGTAAGATAGCCGCAGGCCTTACATGTACGTAGTCAGCAATTGTCACTGGGGTGGCTTTCAAGGGTGCAGTAACACAAGAAGAAGTTGTGTGTTGTGGTGCATATATGAGGTTGAATGCCCTCATGAAGCAAATCAACTCGATATCGCCAGAACTTCACAATGGACAACTCCAGTGCACCATTGATTGCACGCTCGCATTCTGCCCCTGATATCAGCGTGGGTGGAGCGGCACTCTTCTTCGCAAGCCGTTTCTATCTCACCATCCCCAGCTTGTTCTTGTTGTATATTATATATACTCGCTACTTTACTGGCCTTTCCAAGATCCCCGGTCCATTCATCGCCAGCGTCAGTAATTTCTGGAAGATCAGTGCAGCATGGCATGAAGAGATGCCACAGCGTAATATTGCGCTACACAGAAAATATGGTCCACTTGTACGGATTGGCCCTAATATGATCTCTGTCGATGATCCATCGGCCTTGTCGACTATCTACGGTTTCAAGCCGATCTATCTCAAGGTATTTTTCTGGCACTGCCCACAGTACTGTGAACCATAGATTGACTCTTGATAGACAGCATTCTACCCCATCGTCGAAGCTCTGTACAATGGTAAGCTTCTCGCCAACCTCTTCACGACTCGATCAGAGCAATACCATGCACATCTCAAGAGAGCCTCCGTGACAGCATACTCTATGACATCCCTCAGTGATCTTGAGCCGCACGTGCAGCCAGTCATCGACCTGTTCCTCAAGAAAATCGACGAAGTCGGTGACGGCGGTAAGAAAGCCATTGACATTGGCACTTGGCTGCAATACTTCACGTTCGACGCCCTCGGTGAAGTGAATTTCTCGGAGCAACTCGGCTTCCTCGAGACAGGTACGGACGTGGGCAAGAGCATCGGCACGATCGACGGTCTGCTTGCCTATCTCTCCGTCGTCGGCCAAGCACCATGGATGCACAAGTTTCTGCTCGGAAATCCAATTCTGCAGAAGATTCTCCCGATGGAGAGCAGTGATAACGTCCAAAAGGTGTGTCCCGCCCTCTTTTTTTCCCCCCCTTTCCAGGCCGTGTATGGGATGAAAGCTAATACCACGCAGTTCGCAATCAAAATGATCACCAAGCGCATCAACGGCGAGCAAACAGTCGTCCACCGCGACATCCTCGCACGCCTCCTGGAAGTCCACCAAAAGGACGCCGAGAAGCTCTCCTTCGCCGAGATCATCGCCCTGACGACAACGAACCTCATCGCGGGCTCCGACTCCACGGCCATCGGGCTGCGCGCGATCCTGTACTTCCTCTGCCGCAACACCAACGCCTACGCCACGCTGCAGAAGGAGATCGACGACGCATTCGACGCCGGTGCCATCAGCCTGCCCATCAAGTACACCGAGGGCGCCAAGCTGACGTACCTAAACGCCGTCATCGTCGAGGCGTTGCGCGCGCACGCCGCCACGGGCTTCGTGCTGGAGCGCGAGGTGCCCAATGGCGGCGTCACGATTGCCGGCACGTATATCCCCGCCGGCACCATCGTCGGCATCAACAGTTGGGTCATGCACGCCAATAAGAGCGTCTATGGTGAGGACGCCGAGAGCTTTAGACCCGAGAGGTGGTTCGATAGCGAGGAGAGGGTGCGTGAGATGAAGAGGTGTAGCATGGCTGTAAGTTTCCGCTCCTGAATCTCGCCGTGTCAAGTGATCGAGACTGATGTTCTTCCGCAGTTCGGCGCCGGTCCCCGTGTCTGTATCGGTCGGAATATCTCCATGATGGAAATCATCAAGTTCCTGCCGGCGCTCATGCGCATGTACGACTTCAGGCTTGCGAATCCGGAGCAGGAATGGCATATTCTTGGACATTGGTTCACGAAGCAGACGGGTATCGACATGATCTTCACCAAGCGTGGGCTTTGAGGTACACTTGAAAGGGGGGCAATGAATTGCTAGATTTGATCTTCGGGTTACAAAACAAAAACGCTTTGTTCTGGAAAGGGGTATGGGAGGAGGTGTACATACAAATATCTATCTTACCCAATTCCATCACGCACAATATCACTCGCCGCTCTTCTTCGTGGACTTCAAATCTCATTCCATCCCAGTGTCCATATCATTGCATCCCTCCTCCCCATCTTCCCATATCCCAATACCCTTCTGAGCCCATCAAAATCACCACTCAGCCATAACCCCCATCCCATCCCATCCCATCTATCCAGCCAAGCCTTCCTCGCCCCCACAAGATATCACAAACAAGCAAGCGGCAGGCATAATACCGGGCCAGCAAACCACGATAAGCAACCTATTACCGACATGCGATTCTCTAGCACTGCGAATCCACCCACTCTCCTCACTCTCCTCACTCTTCTCATTCTTCTCACTCTCCTCACTCTCATCCATGCTACTTGGCGGGAAGGGTGATTTACAGGTGCAAGTACAAGGGCAGATCTGGTATCGGCATTGGAATTGGTATGGTGCAGTCGAGCGTATCTGCGCGCATCTGTCACGATGGCCGCCATGCCATCCCCATGCATATGATTAATAATCGCGAAAGGCCACCTTTGCCTTTTTCTTTTCTTTTTCTCTTCTTTCTGCCTGCTTGTCGGGTCTCTCGAGCGGCAGCAGGGGAAGGGCCATGTTGTCAGAGGACTGCGTACTTGAGATGAGGACGAGGTGGCTCGTGGGCTGTGTGTGGTATCTTGTACGTAACGAAACGCGCTGCCCTGCCCTTCAGGTCGGCTTCTCGAACGTCCAAGTCCATGTCCGCGTCCACGTCTACATCGCCGACTACGTGGGTAGGGGGTAAATGAGGAGTCAATCTGCATCTGGGGAGGTTGATGCTGGCTGGATACGTACAAGTAAGTAGCATGTATGTCGACGGCAGTCATTTCGCAGTTCGTGTTTGGTATTCGTGGTTCTGGCGTCTCGACGTCTCGTCGGTCTTGGTCACTTGGATGCACTGCGCGGTGAGATGCAGGCCATTACTATGCATGGCGTTACATCGCCCTTCGCCATGCGCATGCGTCGTCGTCTTGGCCAAGGCCTTTTGCCTTTGTCGGGCGGCTGTGCTTTGTAAGTAAGCTGTCGGTTGAAGATGCGCAGGTGTTTGTATTGGTGGTAGGGGACTGGCAAGGTTCGAGGCGTCAGGACCGGGGAACGATGGACCCGCTGTCCGGTAGGTGTCTCTAGACAGGAGACAGGGGGCAAAGAGACAGGGAATAGGGGTCAGGGGGTGCTTATTCAGACTACGGAGATATCCCCACGGGTGTGGGTGTAGAGGGTGGATGGTGTGATGTTTGCATTACTTGGGGAAAGTGGATGTAGCTTTTTGCCAGTGGGGAATGTGTATGTACAAGTGTGTACAAGTGTGAAGAAGTGTATTGCGAGTTTGAAGGCATTTTGGATCTTTGATTCTGTGGTACAAGAATGAGGATAGAGATAGGAATAGGGATGAAGATAGGGAGAGAGATAAAGATAGGGATGAATGTTGTAGAGTACTCTACTGTGTCTTTTACCTCCATGTCTATCTAGTATGTACTGGATATTGTAATATTCATCGTCAGAGGTTCTACTTGCAACGCATCTCTTCAACGATTCAGTCCAACACAATGCTCTATGCCTTGATCTCAACATACACTCCATATACCTGTATTGCATGATTTGTAAGAAATGCTTTCTAAGCATTGTAACATGCGTCCTGGAATAGGAATAGTGCAGATGTTGGCTTGAATGTGCGCTATATATCAATATATCAATATATCAATATAGCAATATAACAATATAGCAATATAGTTATAGTTACAGTTACAGACTCACAGTTAGGCGTCCAAGTCTCAAGTCAGGTGCAGTGAAAGACGAGGGGCGCTAGGCTAGCTTCGGGTCAACAGCCCCTACCCCTACCCCCTACCCCCTACCCATGTACCCGCCCGTAATGTTACTAGTCCTATTATAGGCGCATAGACCAGCTATCCTCCAGTAGCCAATTGGACCCTCGGATAACCTGACTACACGACACATCTATGAAGCTGAGAATTGATGCTGATGATCTTTCATTTCTGTCTTGTCCAGTAGGTATGTTCTTGTGTAGTCAGCATTCGACGAGGCTCAAAGACATGCAGCAACACACTAGTCCTACTTCGGCAATCCACGACCTTGAAAGCTTTGATAGAAAGTCGGGAATCTTGACTACAACCTACAACCTACAACCTACAACTTACAACTTACATCCTTCAACCTTCACTCCTCATTAGCTCATCTCCTTCCATGCTGACTGGTATTTGCGGAAATTCATTCGCTGATGATGATATCGACCTTGTGCATTTTACTCGTCACCCTGCCTGTCATGCTAGTCACGTCCTTTGTTATTTTATGACTGTAAGGGAGAAAGTCAACCATGCACGCTATGCTAAGGTTGAGAGAATGCGGATATGTTGACTTTTGCTTGGTAAACATCTTCCTCGGATCCCTGTCAATGTACTTCAATTCAAGCGTCTTTGTTTTCTTTTAAAGATCATCATCACATCTTCATCTTCGTCTCCATCTTCGTTTTAGTCTTTACTTCTACATTCATCTTCACTCTACCCCATCTGCTCTCTTTCCTCTTATTCCTTCTCAAGAAGAGGAAGAAGAAGAAGAAAAAAGAAGAAAAAGAAGGATAAGACGAACAAGAATAACAACAACTAAAACTTGAATCCCAATCTACTTTCATCATGTCTACAGCAGAGTCGGAAAAATTACCCTCGTCCAAGACCTCCGTTGATGTTGCTCCCATCAGCGATGTGGAGGCTCAACCTCTCCCGGACGCTGCACCGGGTCAAGTTCGTCAGATCACCGGTATTAGGGTCAGTAATTATTCATCATAGTTCAATGTGAAAGGGAAAAGAAGAAAAACAAGGGGAAAAAACTAACATCAAGTAGTGGTTCGTTGTCTGTGTCGCCGTTCTCTCCTCCATGTTCATCTACGCTCTTGATGGAACCATTGTCGCCGATATCACCCCCTCAATTGTGAATGATTTTCAAGAGGTGCAACTCCTCCCTTGGTTATCAGTGGGTTTCATGGTCGGCTCCATCGTCACTGTTCTTCCCCTGGGCAAGATCTTCGAGCGTTACAACGCAAAATGGCTCTATGTAATCTCTCTCTTCGTCTTTTTGGCCGCCTCCGCACTCTGCGGTGCTGCACCCACCATGTCCGCCATGATCGTTGGTCGTGTGTTCCTCGGTATGGCAGGTAACGGCATGTACACGGGAGTACTGACCCTGATGTCCGTATACACCACCGACAAGGAACGCCCCGCATACCTCTCGCTCGTCGGTTTCGTCTGGGGAATTGGAACTGTCCTCGGACCAGTCGTTGGTGGTGCCTTCGACAAGATCACTTGGCGCTGGGCTTTCTACATCAATCTCATCATCGGCGGCCTCTTCTCGCCAGTCTATATTTTCATGCTGCCATCTTTCGACCCCCAACCAGCCGGAACTACCTTCCGTGCCCGTGCCAAGAACTTTGATTTCCTCGGAGCCGCGTTGTCTATCGCTGCCATCCTCTGTGTCATCATGGGCATCAACTTCGGCAACGCCCTATACCCATGGAACTCCGGACAGATCATCGCCCTCTTCGTCATCGCTTTCTTGCTCTTTGTAGCCTTCTGCATCCAGCAGCGCTTCTCCTTCCTGACAACCGTCACCGAGCGCATGTTCCCCTCCTCGCTACTCCTCTCCAAAGAAGCAAACCTCCTTTTCGTCGCCGCCGCAGGTTGTAACGCCGCCGGCTTCATCCCCATCTACTACATCCCGACCTTCTTCCAGTTCGCACGCGGCGATTCCGCCCTCGAGGCCGCCGTGCGTCTGCTGCCGCTCATCATGACCCTCTCCGCCGCCATCATGGCCAACGGCTGGCTCATGGCCAAGTTCGGCTACTACCAGCCCTGGTACTTGGTCGGTGGTGCGCTCGCGCTCATCGGCAACATCCTGCTCTCCCGGATCGATGTCAACACGCCCATTGCGCAGATCTATGGTTTCGAGGTCCTCGTTGGTATTGGCTCCGGTAGTTTTATCCAGGCCGGCTATGCTACCATCCAGACTGTTGTTAGCGCCAACGAGACGAGTGCCGGCATCGCGTACATGATGATGGCACAGTTCATCGGCATCGTCTTCGGACTCTCCATCTGTGGCGCCGTCTTCATCAACCAGGCACTCAAGAGCCTGCAGAGCTTGTTGCCGAGCAACATCACCGAGACGCAGATTCGTGCGCTCATCACAGGTTCGTCTCGCCTTCCCCGCACGCGTGAAACCTTGAAGGGTATTTCAGCTAACGTGTTTTGTGCCCAGGTACTTCGTCCAACGCCATCGATGTCATTCCTCAGGAATACCGCACCCAGACCATCGCCGCCGTGGTGGATAGTCTCTGCAAAGTGTACGTGACCCTCCCCATCCCTTGCTCTCTTCAACCGTGTACTGACAGTCGTAGATTCATCCTCGCATATGTCGGCGCCGCTGCCGCGTTTTTGGCATCCATCTTCCTCAAGCGACATCGGGCTTTCCACGCCGAGCGCAAGGCTTGATGTCGGACTCGTGCGAGGCGTCTTTCATTTTCAAAAAGGGGGTGCGTGTGTTTGGATTAGGACATGTGGCTTATACGATGTGGTTTTGACCGGAGTGTTGTGGATAGGGGTTATGAAGTGATGGACTTGCGAGGTGGTCATGACGAGTCTTCGGGGCGTGGAGGACATGAGAGGGGCATATCATATGCATCACTTGGAGTTATGTCTTACATAGATGGCGTCTGCTGCAATTTTGCGTTAATATGAGCTGTATCACATGATGGATAGCTATGAAGTTACCGTGCGGACATCATGTATACTCCAACAAGCGATATAAAGGCTCGCGATGTTTCGAGGGGATCTGGACTGGCGAAGCCGCATCAGTGAGCATGAAGAGTCTCATGTTGTTCGCAAGCCGTCAGTTGTGAGGAAGGACCAGCCGATGTTGATCTGAGGCGCTTCACTCTTGTGTGCCTGTCTCGCATGTAGTGGGCTGGGTTGGGTCAGGGTTGAATTGGCTTCTTGTCCTTCTCCTGTCCCTCGATTATCCAGTCGACGGGATATGATATCATGGTAAATGCTTGGACGATGTCTTTTCTCGGCACAAGACAGAAAGTAGTCGCTGTGTTCCGTCTCTCCATACTTGATTTAATGGATTTCTTTCTTCAAATTCCTCTTCAACAGTTCACTTGCACATCAAAAGTATTCAACATTGATAAGAGCACACAGATGACCTGCGAAATGCATAGCTCATCATCTCAGTTGCTCATGCATCCCCCGTGAACACAATTTCATGATCACATCGTATGTCACATATCACATGTCACCACGTTCAAAAAGCCAAATCCTGATCTCAGAATCATAATATCAAACTATCAGATCAGCTCAACCAATCTACCTATTCAATCACCCTCCCATTCCATAAACATTTTGGCGGTAAAGCAATCGTCATACCAACTCCAAACCCCATAACACCTCATGAATCATAAGTACACCATCCATTGAGCTCAACCCAAGTTCCCGAATAGACATTACACCCCTCCCCCTTCCCTTCCCTTCTTTCTTTCCAATTCCCATGCCCTTGCCTATCTGGGTATCTTGCCATAGTAGTAATCCACATCTAAGCCGTCACCATCAAACTCCGAACCAAACCCCCCACCCAAGCACCACAACCCCACAAAGCATCCCCGCGATATTAGGTCTTAATCCTTGGCTAAGCACGACATCAAATAGACTGCCACCGCCAGTATGCTCTATCGCAACAAGCTGCTCACTCTCTTGGGCGGACAAACCAGCATCTGTTTTCGATGGCTTGACCGTGGTAGTAGAGGATGAGGAGGTAGAAGATGAGGTAACGGCGCCACTCGACGATGGCGTGGTGGAGGAGGAAGTGGAGGCGGTTTGGTCTACAGTTGAAGAAGAAGCGGCGGTGGTGGAGGAGATAGTGGAGGTAAGTGTTTTGAGCGTAGAAATCGAGGTAGAGGAGTGGACTGTCGTCGTAGTCGTATGAGTAGAAGTCAAAGTGGATTCCAAGGTCGTCGTCTGCTCCGTCGAGGTTGCCATGGTATTAACACTCGTCGTACTCGTCGATTTCTCACTTGTCGTACTCGTCTGTACGCTGGTCGCTGCCGTACTCGTAATTGAACTGCTCGTCTCACTCAACTGGCAGACAGCAGTCACCAAATCCCCATCGAAAATCATGCCCAACAAAGTAGTCGAGCTGACCTCCGTACCAGCACACGCAATATTGATCTCATCCTGTAGTGTAGTGAGTGCCGAGACACATGCGCTAGAACATGTATTGCCCGTTGCGAAGTCAGCCATCTTGCATGATGGGATGACACTGTCGTAAGCGAGTAGACATCTCAACGACACGGCGCTTATGTCGACGGATTGGAAGTTCTGGAGGGTGAGAGCCGAGGTTTTTGATAGTAGAGTTGCTAGCAACAATATCGACGCCGGAGAAGGCAGGTTGGAGAGTTTGGGCTTCATGACGAGAAACTGTTTTTGATGTCGATTGAACTGGACTGGAACTTTGGTTATGTCTGTAAGGTTTGTGGAGTTTGGACGTTGTAAATGTGTGAGGTGATTGCAATGTGAGGTTGTTGTGAACAGTGGATGGCGAAGACAAGGTTGCTATGTGGTGTGTCGATGATAATGGAAGGTGCTTTTCCGGGTTGGTTGAGACGGTTGTTGTTTTGAGTCTTGCGACGAAATGTTTCGTCGGCGAGGGTTCTCCAAATATCTCCAGAATGAAATTCTTTTCACTTTCACTTTTGATATGAGAATGAGGTCGTCGATGCGTACTCGATGATACCTTACGTCGTCACTCAAAGCCGCTTAACATTAACCAGACAGCTTATCCAACAAGACACGGTTGGTATCAAAAGACAATCCAGGCTCAGACTCAATCACGGTCTCGCATGATACTGCCGTTGCAACGATCTCACGGAGGCTGATGGCCCCTTCCAGTGTCTTGCAGTGATCTGCCGCGTAGCAAGATAGATCTTCAAGTAGGGACAACGGAAGGACCGTAAACGTGCTCGAGACCGGGTTAGGATGAAGGAGGATGACGGAGTATGACTAAAAGAGATGTGAAATCCAGGATGAGAATTTATCCTTACTGCTACCAAAGCATTTCCCGGGCAATGCTGTGCTTGTGCTCCTCGTCCCAAGTCAAATCCTCGAATCAAATCCTCGAATGCTGAGGATTTATGCTGTGCAGATTGCTCTGCGTTGAGTAAAGTGCGGGCTGCGTCTTGGAAATGAACGGAACATGAGAAGCCAGAATGAGGATGATGAGAGATATTGATATTAATATTAATATGGCCACACGCGAATGATGTGAGCAGTACCAAGTACCAAGATAACTTAGTAAAGTCCAATCCATTCCATCATATACATGACTTACAGTCGAGGGAGGGAGGAAGGAAGGAAGGAAGGAAGATATCCTGCAATATGCACATCACTCATTCCCATTCGCCTCGTGGGATGGCAGCAAAGGTCAAACAGTCCGTCGGCGACACTCAGACGATTGGGAATCATCATGGCGGTTACCCGGCATTCGACGCACTCATCGAAGGATTCAGAGGCACAGAGGGTCCGAGCAATCACTTGAAGGTCTAGAATGGCCAATGACGGAAGAAATGAAGGTATCTTGAGCGTTGGCTGCGTTGGTTGCAGGACTTTTGAAACATCTATGTGTTTGTGAATGTCGACGGGGAAGTGCCGTGGGCGGGAGCTATTGGGCAACTGACTCAAGGGTACAGGGCACCAGGGTAGCTTCGTTGGCGAGCGCGAGATGTTGAGGCTGGCCGCGGAAGAGGGCGAGGCTGAGAGGAAAGATTTGTGATGAGGCTGTTGACAGAGCAGATGAGAAGCCGAGGAACATCAAGTTAATGGGTAGATAGATGGATAGATGACAATACCTGTGATTTTACAATGGGATGCAACGTGTGATGTTGGGCTCTCAATAGCTTCATCTCAGAAGTCCTTCTAACCAACCAGCGACTCCAACACCTTCAACAATCGGACCAGCCTTATCGTGATCAAACACGAGCAAACCACCGAAACTTATAACCACAGCATCATCACACCCACCAGCCAGCCAACATCCAGCACAGAACATCAACAGCCTCGCATCCACGCAAACAGAACACCAAGCACCAATCAATTTCGCCTTCGAATCAATCCAGCATCACCATAACATACCTACCCTCCGCGGACCACAAAATGTCCACCCAATCCACCACACCAGTCAAAGTCCCACGAGCGGCATCATCCTACACGCCCGCAACCCAAGACGCCGACCTACGATCGCAGATAAACACGATCCTGCTACGAGAAGGCCACATAACCAAGTAAATCCCCTCCTCTCCCCTCCCCTCCCCTCAACCCCACCAATCTTCCCCCAACTACTCACCCCACAAGCCCATGCTGACACCTCACCCCTCCCCGCACAGAATCCAAGACCACCTCAACCACACCCTCTCGACGTCGAATTTTCCGTCGGCCGTACAGGCGCACGCGCTAGCGCTGCTGCGGTCGGGCGAGTGCACGACGCTGCCGGCGCTGCTGGCGCGCATCATCGAGGATGTGAAGGAGGCGACGGAGGCGGTGCGCCAGGAGAAGGCGAACGGCGTGAAGGGGAGCGGCTTCGAGCGGAGTCTGGCCGTGCCCGGGGCCGTTGTTGAGGAGGGCGTGAGGGTCACACGAGAATGTTTGGAGGGGGTGTGTGAGGTGGAGGGGTGAGTGAGTGAGGAGGGGGCGGATATGAGGGAGTAGAGGGGGGATTATGAGGTTTGAAGAGGAAGATGTGGGGGCCGGAGAATTAGGATGATGATGAGGGCCGGTTCAAGATGTGTTTGGGAGTGATGATGATGGGTATATGGGTTGTGAATGTTGGAGTCATTTTGGGACATGGCTGGAGTAAAGGAGCGAAGATGAATGTAGAATTATGGTTGGCGTTATACAATTGATCATTATGTACCATCAAATCATTTACTTGAAGACAGCTCTCACACCCTCACTCATAGCAACGAATCATCGCAAATATTTATTGCACAATCTATGATTTGGCAAGCAACGCATCGTCGAATCCCTCAACCCCTCGACCAAGCCAAAGTTCAAAGTGACCCCATCACCCATCTCAAAGCAAGGAGACATGGTAAACGAAGATATCCGACGCCCAGAGACAAGCATCGTGTCCTCAAGATCACATGAATTCATGCCACATGCCAAATAAGAGAACCATTATGAGAGTATGAAGTGCTGCCAAACAAAATCAAAAGGGGATTTACTTTCTTTTTTCTGAATGTAGATGCCCAGAAACTAGAGTACAGATGATGATATTTAGTCATAAAGACTGTCATCATTGCCAGCATCACCAAACCCGCCGTTCGCACTTGAGTCGGCAGCTTGTCCAGCTTCAGGGAACTTGAAGAAGGCGCCACCACCGGAACTCTTCATGCTTTGAGCGAATGCCTCGTAGCGACGAATCTCGACATCGGTGACGGAGCGACGAGCGGATTGCATAGCCTCCTCGAAATGAGCCTTGGTGAGCTGTGGGACTGGATCCTCGCCCTCGTCCTCATCATCAACCTCCATACCAGCAGCCTCACGCTCCTTACGACGGTTGATATCGAGAGTGATAGCCTCCTTGATGGCGAGCTTAACGGCACGCTGAGTGATGAATCCGAGATCGGCACCAGAGAATCCGTGAGTCTTGCTTGCAATGTAGTTGATATCAACATCGTCGGCAACTGGGGTCTTTCTGAGTTGTGCCTTAAGAATACCAACACGAGAAGTCTCATCTGGAAGTGGAACGTAGACGAGAGTATCGAGACGACCTGGTCTGCAAAGAGCATTGTCGAGCTGCTCTGGTCTGTTGGTAGCGCCGATGACGAAGACGTTCTTCTTGGAGGTCATACCGTCCATTTCTAATTCACGTTAGTATCGTAACTGATAAAAAAAATATACACGTTTAAAACTTACCAGTAAGAAGTTGATTGACAACACGGTCAGAAGCTCCACCAGCATCACCGTTTGATCCACCACGTGACTTGGCAATGGAGTCCAACTCATCGAGGAAAACAACACATGGTGCAGCAGCACGAGCCTTGTCGAAAATATCTCTGATGTTGCTTTCGGACTCACCGAACCACATGCTCAACAACTCTGGACCCTTGACAGAAATGAAGTTGGCGGAACACTCGTTTGCGACAGCCTTGGCGAGCAAAGTCTTACCAGTACCTGGTGGACCGTAGAAGAGAACACCACGAGATGGGGAAAGACCGAATTTGAGGAACTTCTCTGGATGATCGACTGGGTATTGGACACTCTCGATAAGTTCGCGCTTGACCTCCTCAAGACCTCCAATATCGTCCCAACGGGTGGTTGGTACCTCAACGACGGCAACTTCACGGAGAGCAGATGGGTTGGAAACACCAAGAGCGAAGCGGAAATTCTCCATAGTAACACCCAAAGAGTCAAGAACCTCAGCATCAATGGTGTCCTCATCAAGATCAATAAGATCCATCTTTTCACGAATCTGTTGCATAGCAGCCTCGGAACAGAGGGAGGCCACATCAGAACCGACGTAACCGTGAGTCTCAGAGGCGATCTGCTCAAGATCAACATCCTCACCGAGCTTCATGTTCTTGGTGTGAATTTGGAGAATCTCAAGACGGCCAGTTGGGTCTGGGATACCGATATCGACCTCACGATCGAAACGTCCGAAACGACGAAGCGCTGGGTCAATAGAGTTAGGTCTGTTGGTGGCGGCCATAACGACAACGTTGGAGCGAGCCTTCATTCCGTCCATGAGGGTAAGGAGTTGAGAAACAACACGGCGCTCGACCTCTCCGTTGGTCTTGTCACGCTTTGGTGCAATAGAATCGATTTCATCAATGAAGATGATAGCTGGAGAATTCTTCTCGGCCTCCTCGAATGCCTTTCTTAAGTTCGATTCGGATTCACCAGCCATCTTCGACATGATTTCTGGTCCGTTGATAAGGAAGAAGAAAGCACCGGTCTCGTTGGCGACAGCTCGAGCCATGAGGGTCTTACCGGTACCAGGGGGACCGAACATGAGAACACCACGAGGTGGCTTAATACCAATAGACTTGAAAAGCTGAGGATGTCTGAGCGGAAGCTCAACCATTTCTCTGATCTGTGCCATTTGCTTTCTGCATCCACCAATGTCATCGTAACCGACCTCGTTAAGGTTACCCTCCTCATCCTCACGTTGAATCGGCTCGCCTTCGCAGTGGATAACTGTGTCTTGTGCCACGATACCGTACTCTGGAGGATCCACTTCTACAACCTTGAACTCTACTTGTCTCATGCCTCCTCGAACCGTGAAAAGATCACCTTGTCGTACAGGTCTGTAGGCTTCGCGGAAGTATGGTGCAAGGAAAACGTCGAAGAGAGATCCAGTAAGACCCTCGACGGTATCAGCGATCGGGAGAACCGCGATGCGCTTGGCCTAGATACCCTGTTAGTTTCAAAGGTGGTGGCGAGATACTCTTTACTTACATATTTGATATCTGGGCATGGGTGAACGGTGATAATATCTCCATGCTTGACTCTGAGGTTGTGTCTCACAACACGGTTCATACGTGCGCTTCCATCATCAAGGTCATCATCTGCCAAAACGATCAAAACAGTGTCCTTGCGCTTCTTTCCCTTGACAAGAACTGTGTCGCCACGGAAGAGCTGGAGAGTTTCCATGGTGTTATTCGAAAGAGCAATAATCGAGTTGTCATCGTTAACGGCATCGGTAACCCTGTTATCGTTGAGATCAGTGCCTGAGCCATTATAACTCCACAGACTGTGAGAAGCTTACATCAAAGAGTTTGGCTTCTTTTTCTTTTTAAGAATAGCAGTTGCCGTGTCATCGGCCTAGGGTATATGTCAGTTCCTGATTCTGAACGTGGCTACACGGCTAGTGGCGTAGAGCCTATCTTACGGTCTTGTGTTCAGCACCAGAGGCATCACTATTAATCGTGTTAGAATACACGATCTGATGGGATTTCCATAAAGCTTCAGGTATACTCACTGAAGGTTGACCTTCTTCTTGTGCTCGGTATGATCTGGTTCGGCAGACATGATTGGCGATTATCAACCGGGAATCGAACGTGAATGTATGATATCAAACGACTTCGAGATCGTAGTTCGCGGAAGTTGCGAAGGAGGTTTGAGAACGACTGGGGGATTGCAGTCGTTTGAAGATGGGAAGTAAGAAGGGAGATGAAGTTGTGTGGAGTTTAAAAGATGGCGATGTAAGTTGAACAGCTGTCGGAGGTTCTGTTCGATGATGTACCTATGAGCTTGGGGCGCGTTCTCAGTTTGGACTAGCTGGGTTCGGGCTGGCTCTACTGGATTCCATGCCTGATCAATTACCGTGGCAACCTTAGAAGGCAGGTATCTCTTCTCTCACTCACACATCAGGCAGCCTAAAGTACGCAATCGTCTCGGCGTTCGAGTAAGATGTTCGCATCAATACATATGGATTCAGATGATCAACTGCTCAATCGCAACCCAACTGCGCACATAAAGCAAATAATAATATGGGAAGATCCTTTATTCTTTCCAAAGCCCGCTCTTCCAGTCCATATGCTATTCGCACCTCACAGCGAAATCCCAGGACTTGCTTACGGGCCTTTGCTCACTGGTCTGTCTATTTGAGGTGATAGGATGCTATGGCCGTATCCGTTCATCCCATTCAGCACTAACAAGATAAGCGTTCGTCGCAAGCTCCAACATTCAACGTCCTCAACAACATCATCCATATGTCCGCATCAACCAGAGAGGAAAGAAGAAGAAAAAGAAGAGGGACTCAAAAACGCGATATCGAAATGCAAATGTCAACGGTCAACATCTCCTTTTCACTACATATTTAATTCCTCAATGTCTCTTTCGATGACCTTGAACCACCAAGCTGCCGTCCTCACTTGCCACGACGACCTTCTCTGCAAGCCCGGCCTTCGAGTCTGAGCCGTCGGCCACGTCAACGACTTCCTCACCCAGCGCCTGTCAAGTATCGTCAAAGTTGCACCGAGACGCCCCGGCGGTGGTATGGGAAGCATGTTGGCCATGCCCATCAGAGGTATTGTCGCGGAGAGGATTCCCAGCCTGATTTCCTCACCACGATCAGTAGCGCGAAGAAAATCCAAAAATTGCGGATTCACATCACGATCTGGGGTGCTTCTATGAGGAGTATCAGTGTCTATGATCTTGGAATGAGCACGCGTCTCTACGAACCTCCCACTGGAGTTGAAGCTGAAGCTAAAGCTAGAACGTAAACTTGGAGTGGACCTGGCGCTATCACTACCCATGTTGGACAACACCTTCTGATTTCTGCTATTCAGGTAAGTCTCGATTTTACTGGGAAAATGGACTGAGCGAACCTTTCGCTGGAACCAAAATCGCGGCCAAGGGTGCCACTGGACGTGGGAGTATCCATGTTCTCGTGTGATAGGTTGGTAGGCTGGTGGGATGATCGAGTCGATTTATGACTGATGTATGATCACAATGATCTGGATTTTTCGGGCTCCTGGTACCACGGATTCAAGTGCTGGAGGTGCCGTGGCAGCTTCGAGGTCGGTAGGATTGCTTGGCCTGTGATTGACATATAATTCGATGGTTGAATTTCTTAGATTCCAGAAGTTACTGAGCTGGTTGCTTAAGTGTAGATGGACTTTCGAGATTTGCAGAACCGTAGGTTATATGATCGATGTATGATCACGATGATTGGGACTTCTTAGATTCCAGACATCACAGAACTTGCTGCTCGAGGTCGGTATGGCTGTGTGAGATCACGAAAGATAGGTAGCACGGGTGGAGGTGGGTATGGTGCAGTGCCTCGATAGTAGTGGTCTGCGCAAGCAAATACAGTAAGTAGGTAATCTGTACGTAGGTGAGGTAGTGTTGATAGTCGTGATATTCGTCCTGTCTCGTTTCGTCTCTTCTTAGGTACGAAGCACTTCTCGATGATGTTCAGTTGCCTCGAACAAAATCAGAAAGCCTCACAAGAATCAAATGAATGCGGAAGTGAGTAGAAGAATATATATCCGACGAAAGGAAGATGTCGAGATGCTCAAATAAGACTTCTCACCACACAAACGACAAGGCATGATCCGACTGGGAGATCTGAGCGACGTATCATCGTACTCCTTCAGATCCAGCCTCACTGCTGCTCATCCACAAGTCCTCGTTTTATGTCTTCAAGCAGTTCGCATTCTCCGTGCCGCACACACAACGCCATGTCTTCCGCAAAGGCCACCGGGAAAGCTCCTCTGATTTGCAGGGGGGGGGGCTATGAAAAGGGCTATGTTGTGATGTTGTGATGTTGTGATGGAGTGCATTGGTTGGTGAGATATCTCATTGCCCAAGGCCTCCAAGCCATCAAGACGCACGCCAACCCAACGCACTGCAGAACACTTCTGTACCGTGGATCGTGGACATCACAGAGCAGTACTTGTACTTGGATGCCTCATCGGCGTAATAAGTAGCAGTACTCTCACACTCTTCGGCCCCTCGCCAGGTGGAGGGTGGAGAGAGGACTCGGTAACACCCATGTTTCCCCATCCGCCTGCTTGCCTTTTGCCGTGGTATTGTGGAGTACAATGCGGGTGAGATCAGGTACTGCTGTAGTACCAGTGTACAGTACCTGTCTATACTAGGCCAACAAGTACGTGTGAGTGATGCAGTGGAATGCAATGCTCGCTCGCAACGTAACGCAACGCAACAGGCATGTAAGCACTGTGCCTTGCCTCGCCTCACTACCTCATGATTTGCACATACAAGTCAGATATCGTACATGATCTGCTCTGCTCTGCTCTGCTCTGCTCTCACTCACCACGACCATAACCATAACCATAACCATACCTCCTCACAAAACACGTACATATTCCCAACACCCCACAGCAAAAGGCAGTCCATCACGGTACTTAAGCAGCAGCAAGTCCGCATCCACAACCCCAGACAGCGAGACCCCGGAGACGAGCAGAAGAGATGAGACGAGACGAGAGGAGAGCGGGGAATGCGAGGCGAATACAACATGGAATGCCAGCGACCACTCACGTGTACTCCGTGTATACACAGAGCGTACTCGTACTCCGAGAACACACTCCGTAGTCGAGTAGAGTGCTCGACTCTACGACGGTAAGGTGGCATCAGCATTATCAACAGCACAGTCTCCGCTTCATGGCAAGAAAGAAATGACACGACTCACCTCTCACCAAACCCCATACTCTACAAACTGTACCTACTCTACTGCCTATGTATGTATGTATGAATGAATGTATAGATGTACATATGTAGGTATGAACATACCCGCCCAAACCCAGTTCAAATCAGCCCAGCCAACCCATCGTACGACACGCACAGCACCCCCTCACAGCAGCTCTCCCCCCACAAGACTCGCGTACAGCGTAGACCCCGGCATGGGGAGGGGAATCATATAAACGGCAGAGGCCCATCAATCACGATGGATTACACATACACAAGCAAACAAGCAAACACGTACACCACCAAAGATATATATATATATATATATATATATATAAACATACAAAACAAAAAAAGAACCTTATCTCACCTCACCTCACCCGGATGCAGAACACGGTTAAATCAGAGTACTCGAAGGACACGAAAGGAACTTTGAATTCCACCACCCCAGCCGCCATCTATCATAAGGATTCCAAGAGCCACGCACAGAAAGACACGCCCGCACGGCATATACACATACGTACACGCGTGCCTTTGTTTTTACTATACAACCCGAGCCGTCTATCCCATTTGCAAAACAAAACAAAAAACCAGACACAAAAGAAAAAGAAAATGCACATCATTAAACAGGAAGGGGAGAGAGGGAAGAGAAAGGAGAAGGGGGGTTGGGGTTGCGTGTGTGCAGTGTACAGTAGGGATGTGATGGATGATGTCGCCCATCATGTCATCACATCACCGGTTTCTCTTTCCGTCCCTCTTCCTGTTGTTCCTCATACCATACCGAGCAAGGGTCGATTCTCAGCCGAGAATGGATTTACTCTCTTGAGACGTCACGACCAAAGGCCTTGGACTTGAGCCAGTCGACGACGACAAGCATGCGGTTACGGGCTAGAAATGTCAGTACATGAAGGCTTCAAAGAAGAGATGGAGGGAAGACAAACTGCTGAAGCACATGCTCAAGTAAGCGGATCTCCAGAAGAGGTAAGTGAGGCCACCACCGGAAGCAAAGTTACCGTTCCAGTAAGTGATATCAGCGACGGCACGCTCGGAACCGATGTAGGCCATGGAACCTTGGTGAGTGTAGTGGAAAGGCTTGACGTCCTTGATGCGTCTGAGTTGCTTGCCAAGAGTCTCGACCTCAGCGTGCATGGCAGCCTTGTCTGGTGCGGTACCAGCAGTAAGGGTCGCGATTTGGCCCTCGATGGCCTCGGACTTGGCCATGGTGTTGAAGAGACGGGCAAGGAAAGCTCCCTCTTGGGAGGCAACCTGAGCGGTTGGAGCATAACCAGCAACAGCGCAGTCTCCTGTGGCCCAGATATCCTTGGTGCCTTGCACAACAAGGTACTCGTTCACAGCAAGACCACGACGGGAGTCCTTCTGCGCTGGAAGTTGCGACATAAGATCACGAACAACTGGACGAATGGCGTTACCGGTGGCCCAGACGAGGAGTCCGTATGGCATGATTTCCATGGACTTGGAGCCATCTGGGTTGGTGGCCTCGGCCTCCACAGTCTTGTCAGTGACCTTCTTGACGGCGGTCTTGGTCTTGATGGTGATCTTCTCCTCGGCGAAAGTGGACTCGGTGTACTCGATCAATTGCTTGGAGAACATGGGAAGGACGTTTGGAAGAGCCTCAATAAGGGTTACCTTGAACTTGTCGGCGATTTCTGGAACCCACTTCTTGATGTCCTGGTCGAAAAAATCTTGAAGCTCTCCAGCGAACTCAACTCCGGTTGGTCCTCCTCCGACAACAACCATGTGGAGAAGACGCTCAACCTCGGAATCAGTCTGGTCTTTGAAGGTGGCCGTCTCGACACAGTCCATGATCTTCTTGCGAATGGCCTGAGCGTCACCAATCTCCTTCAAGAAGCAAGAGTTTTCTCTGACACCTGGAATACCGAAAGTAGCGTTCTCAGCACCAACGGCGACTACGAGCATATCATATGGAACCTCGGTCTGGAAGGACGCTCCCTTGACCTCTGAGTCATCAGCGATGGAAATGACCTTGCGATTCGAGTCAATCTTGGTAGCCTCAGCCTCGTAGTACTTGACGGCGGCCTTCTTGTGTCGCGTAATACTTCGGATAGGCTCCATGATGGATCTGTGCTCGATGGTACCGGTGGTACATGAGGGAAGAAGAGGAGTGAAGAGGAAATAGTTTCGTGGGGAGATGATGGTGACATTGTAGTTTTCGGTGTCGAGTTTCTTCAGGAGAGAAACGGCTCCCCATCCAGTACCTATATCAATTGATCAGTCCCGCGCAAACCCCCAAAAACCGCCAATTGACGTGTAGAATTCCACATACCCAAAATGACAAGGTTTTTCTTGCTTGGATCTGGTATGAATTGCTCTGGAGGAGACTTTTGCTCCCAAGTATCGTAACTGAGATATCCGATACCGGCAAGAGCAGAGAGGTAAGTGGCACGCCAAATCCATCTGAAGTATCTGAACCTGCGAGGCTTCTTTGCCGGAGCGACGTCAGAGTATGCGCGCTTGAAGGCTTGAGTGAGGGCCTTTTGGTTGGTGAGGATGGAGGAGGAGGGGCGGATGAGGGAAGAAGTCGCAAATTGGCGACGAGCAGTGGCCTTGAAGCCCATTGAAGAGGCGGAGAGCTTCATGGCTGCTCTGGAGGAAGCCATGATGGAGGGGATAGGGATGATGAGGGATTAAGGGAGAGAAGAGGTAAGGCTCTTTTTTTTCTGTCTTGGCTGAAGGGGAAGATTCCTTTTTGACGACGGCGACGACGAGTCGTTGCTTAACAACAGCAGCAGCAACAAGCTGTTTTGGACTTTGTGCTTTCACGGATCAAGGTTAGAAATTGTAGTGTTGAAGCTCGGACCAGCGCAATCGCGACTGAGACTAGGTAAGGTACTACTGTAAGACGAGACTACCAAGACTTGACAGTCTCGTCACGGTGTACCAATTTTCCGCTGTCTGACGGACGTTTGTGATTTCCGCCCAATTATGTATGAAAAGTGTGAAGTGTTTGGAATTTTTATTGTTTCTTGTTTCTTTTTTAGTAATATACAAGATGGTGAGGGAGTATTGAACATAATACATAATTACAACATTATATTGGAGAAGAATAGAAGAAAAGGGAATGCGGAAGTAATGCCCAGTGGTGTAATATAAGGTAAGATAATTATAATCACAGTCATGGTCACAGTTATAATTACATTTACAATTACATTTGCAATTGCAATTACATTTGCAATTGCAATTACAATTACTATTTACAATTACTATTTACAATTACTATTTACAATTACTATTTACAATTACTATTTACAATTACTATTTACAATTACTATTTACATTTGTATTTACATTTATATTTACAATTACAATTACTATTTACATTTATATTTACATTTATATTTACAATTACAACCCCGTTTCGACCTTCACCTTTTCGGCGAAATTCATGGTGCTACTGTATTGGGCCATGTGACCGGAGAACGGAGGACTGGAACAAGTTGCTTTTCTTGGTATCACTTGGTTGCTTCGGAGTTCAATGATTGCGTATCAAGGCGAGAACTTTTCTCAAGTAACTAATTGAGGTATTGTATGGCCACAGGTATTCCATCTTGAGTCATCGACTACAATAATACACACTTGCTTCCATCTCTCCATCCTCATCC
This sequence comes from Xenosphaeropsis pyriputrescens, assembly GCA_022609375.1. Lineage (NCBI taxonomy): Eukaryota > Fungi > Ascomycota > Leotiomycetes > Phacidiales > Phacidiaceae > Xenosphaeropsis > Xenosphaeropsis pyriputrescens. Next base: position 319,509 of record JAGKQE010000001.1, on the reverse strand, counting down.
TCTGCTCCGAATGGTCATCAAGGCCTCTCCTTAGCAGATAAAAGGGCACCACGAATCCCCTCCCCTTGGTCCAGCGCTCATTGTCACCTTACCCATTCTATCTCACCCTCGAACTGACAGTCATTTCACAAGTGCAAAGTACCTATTCCGGTACTCCAGTCGAAAAGCGGTAACTAGTTACAAGTAATCAGCCACAAATCTTCTCGCTCTGACTCTGACTCTCACTCTCACTCTCACTCTCACTTCCTCCTTATCAACAAGACAAGTCAAAAGCATGGACGATAGGGCGGAACTCGGAATTACTATCCCTCCCCTCCCCATCACTCGGTGACTCGTTTCTTCCATTCCATCTCATTCCCCGATCCCAACTCGAACTCAATTCGAACCCTTTGATGCTTCTTCGTCCAGTCAAGACTTTACCATTTCCGCTCCGCATCGCCGCCATTGTCTGCTTCGGCCGGCGAGTGCGCTGCAAAGTCAAAGATGATGCGGTGCGATGCGTGTGATCGAGGTGGCGATGCGCCGATGAGATAGAATCGGCCGAGCCCTCACCGAATATTCATCGAATCGCAAGGCATTGAAGGAGTTGGATCGAAGGGATGCGCTCGGAGCGGAGGAGTGCGTCCGGAGCGGAGAGCAGGGCATACATATTGCTAGATACTAGATACTCGGTGTAGAAGATTGAGAGGTATCTTGAAGGCCTGGACAATTTTCTATTCCTTGGATTCCATTCCAGATGGCCAATCCCTTTGCGCTTGAACTTATTACGATCCCACATGCCTCGACTCGCGACATATTGCATCACAATAATGCACATAAACCACGTGCATTATCAATCGAACAGGGGAGAGGAGCTCAAGCGCACGAGGTTCGGTATGTAACCTCAGAACTCGCTTCCGACGAGCAGGATAGATCGATTTGTTTGTCAGGGGCACGAGCATTGCATATCCCCCATCCCATGCATCACACATTCCCCTTCCCATGTCTGTCCCAAAGTCAAGACCTTTCTGGAACTCTGGCACCGCTCAAAGACAAAAAAAAATACTGCAATCCCATCCCTTATGGTATCATGCCCCTTCGTACAAGTAGACCACACGGAACCTCAGCCCTACCAACACGGATACTTACTTACAAGTGCAGACTGCTCCTTACCATTTCCCAAAACACCCGCGTAACACCCCGTCTCACTCGCCGCTCCTGGACAGGACCGGCGTCCATCCGAAGGCTACGGCATCGTGACGTATCACTGCTGCTTACTGTAGAGATGCCGTCTTGCCGAGTGGGGCAGCCGAGGCCGGTCATCGGGTCGTGCGATGAAGGATCGTATGATGGCCGGTTGAGACGGTTGGGACGGGTGAGGGTGTCGTGATGAAGGGGTCTGTATGATGAGAGGGATTGGGGTTGGTGAGTGAGATCCGATGGTCGGGGAGGGTACGGAGAGACCGAGGGTGAGGCTTGATATGGCGATGTGATTTCAAGAGTACATGAGTACATGAGTACATGGGAGTGATGGTTATTGGGTCGTGCTCAGTTGAAGGATTTCTGCCTTCATTTCTCATCCATATATCAAACATCGATCGACGTTGAATCGAACCTGTCCCGCCCATCCCATTCCCCACACTGCACCATTCGCCCCTTAATCAACCTTCTTCCCCCTCGGCTCCCTAACCATACAAAAAAGCTCGCAGACCACGCCTCCATCATCGCAGTCCATCTTCATGACCTTCTCAAAGCCCAGCGCCTCATAGATCTTCGTGTTGGGCACGTCGCGACTGCTCTCGAGATAGCATTTCCGGCCCTCCCTGTCGGCTCTCGCAAAGACTTCCTCAAAGAGCGCCCGCCCGATCCCCTTCCCCTGACTCGACGGATCCACCACGACGATGTTGCAGAAGTAGTAGCCCGCGGGATCCGTCCACAGCTTCGACTGGGCCGCCGCCTGTGCTGCCTTCCAGATGTAGTAGCGCTGGGATGTCAGCGACGTCCTCACGGATAGTAGGCAGTAAAAGATCCAAAGAGCGCAGAAAATGCCATCTTGAAGAGAGGCCTCAACAGCACTTGGAATCCGCCCTCTTCAACCCCCATGCCGTGAAATCCACTTGAAAGCCACACCTCCCACAATCCATCCCCACCCCAGAAACCGCCCACCCCCATAACGAAAGCAAAACTCACCTCGACATTCAGTCCGCCGCGTCCATACCACAAATTCATGCCGACCTGCTGCAGCCACACCCACCAGCCATCCGCCCACTCGGCCCAGCCCTCGCGCGCCGACGCCGCCCGCGGCGCCGCCCACATCGCGACGCCCAGCACCTTGTCGCCGCCGGCCTCCTTGGCCACGTGGAAGAGCGCGTTGCGCATGCCCCAACGGCAGCGGATGCCGAGGGACACGCGGTTGCGGTTGAGGTCGAGCTGTGGGTGTTAGTGAGTGTGCAGTGCGTGGGATGCGAAGGGGGGCGAGGAGGAGATGGATGGCAGAAGGGAAGAGATATGAAGGTGGGCCTGGAGTTTTGGGGGTTGGGATCATGCGGCTTTTATATGAAAGGAGCTGAGTGCTCTGCGTGCTGATGGGATCGTGATCTCGTGATGTCCCAATCTCTTGATCTCGTGATCCCCCCGATCAGGGACTCGGGCTAATCAGGAAAAGCCGGCAGGAATGGGATGATGCTCACCTTTGCCCGATCATCGTACACCCAGTGGTTATACGGATCCTCTGCGAATGCCTCCTGGATGACGGTGATGGCACCGGGGATTTCGGGCTCGGCGAGCGGTGTCACTTGGATCATGGTGTCGCCCGATTCTTTGAAATCAAAAGAGCGGGGGGATGGGAGAGTTGGATGAGGCGGTTGTGAGTGGGAACTGTCTTGTAAGTTTTTTGAATTGTGTTGTATCTCGTGATGTGGATTGCTCTGGATTCGATGCTGCGTGGTGGTTGTATGTACTTTCCCCGTGGAGAGTGGGATCTTATCGTGGTGATGATAAGTCGATAAGGTAGGTAGGTATGGCGCATTGGGGGAGGGCTGATCTCAGATGGGAATGGTGGAATATCTACTCTACGATATGATGGTAATTCTTCATATGAAAAAGCTTTTATTCTTATATTCTTTTATTAAAATGGTAGTTATTCCATGTGTTTTGTTTCTTTTATATATGCATATATAAGATTGTGTGTGTATGTACCTACTTATGATATTGTATGATTTTAAGATCGTGGGTGCATGTTCAAGGACAAAGCTCAACATCAGGTGCAGAACGGTTTCTATGCCGAATTACTCACGCAGTGTAATCGTATTATGAAACTTCCACGACAAAAGAAATAGCCCGAAATACCCTTTCTCGGCCTTGAATATCTGGTCTGGTCCGGCGGCTCGGCTCGGCTCGGCTCGAATTTATCTGGTTCTTCCTTGAAGCTTCGTATTTCCCTCCCTCAGTCAATCATCTACCTACTTGGGAATCCGGCTTCAAATTGGCACATTCATATATTTCAAACGTCGGCAACGTTAAGGGTCATGTCATGATACCGGACTAGAGGAGTTCTTGCCAGAAGATTGGCCTTGGTCAAACAAGCATGGCTTTTTATTTGATATTCGAGGGCTTGTGATGCTTGGTCATGAGAGTGAGAGGTGAGAGGTGAGATGTTGAATCACTCCTTCAGTCATTGGCTGATTTGTTGTAAGAAGATACCGCCACCTTACGTGTTTGCATGCCGAATGAAACATCCTCTTGCTTTTTGCAGTGGTGATCAGCCTCGCTGTATTGGTCGGGGTGAGATGCCGTCGATGAGGTTCTCGATGAGGTTGTCGACGAGGTTGGAAAGTCAAGTCGAAACATGGTTGTAGCTCCTCTTCTAAAGGCATACTAGATCTACAGTATCTTTCTTCTTCAAAGACGAGTACGATGGCCATGAGATGAATGTCTCAATGTTATCAAGAACTGCACAGGCCTTAGCATTGCTACTCATCGTCCATTTCCCCAGGTATTAAGCAATGTCTGTTGACATCCATGTCATCCATGTCATCCACGCCGTAGATACAGTGCAACTCCTTCAACGACTACAGAGTAATCTCTCTGGCATATTTCAATCCAAGATTGATACTGCACTGTACCTTTAATACCATATATCTACGGTGACATGATGTATCCAACACACACCTGTTGGAAACACATCGTTCATCTTTTGCCTTTTACATTTTACATTTTACCTTTTACCTTTTACCTTTTTATCCATCAACCGTACAACGTCGCATCCATATTATCGTTGGGGCTGGAGACGAGAGAGGTGGATGTGTCTGTCTCTGTCTCTCATCTCTCATCTCTCGTCGTCTCCTTGTGCACAGATCACTCATGAGGCGTTACAGCACGGTCCCCACCGTCCATGCCCATGTCTGTTCTGCCACAGCCTGCACACCTTGAAACGAGGGGCCATGTCGCAAGGAGACAATTCATTGCGACTACGCGTTTGATCGAGCAGATTGAGAAGCTGATCAAGGTCAAGTTCAAGATCTACTTCAAGATCGAGTTCAAGATCATGAGAGGTGCAAGGTGCGAGGTGCGAGGTGCGAGGTGCGAGTATTTGCGCGAGTATTTGCCGGTGTTCTTGCAGTTGTTGATCCTCTTCTTTTTTTTTTTTTTTTTTTTTTTTGGCGGCTCAAGCAGACCAGAGCAGACTAGAGCAGGTCAACCAACCACACAACTCGTCCTGATGTGCATCAATGCGAATCGCTTCATCCCTCGTCGTCAACGGGGCTCTGTTTACTTCGACTCAGTCCAATCAGCCATCGTGTGATGCTGGAGGAACAACAAGCGACAGCAATGGCAATGGCAGTGGCAGTGGCAATGGCAACAGCAATAGCAATTACCTGGCCCTACGACTACGAATGAGAGGGATTTTGCAAGCCAATTAACCTTTATCCGATCCGAACCGACCGCCAATCTTGCCCCAAGCTTACCTAGGTAGCAACCGCAAATCCTTCCGGCTAACTGATACTCGAACATGAAGCTCAGCTACGAGTAATTGTACATACTTATTGTACATACTTGTACGATACTATTGTCATCATGGTCATGGTCATGGTCTCACCATATAACCGCACGACACCGAGCATCTCGCACATCATACGCACAGAACCTTGCTCTCAGGCAATATACAACCACTATATAATCACTATACCTTAATGTTCCCATTTCAGGTATAGTTTCGTTATATTCCTTGTCAAACCCTCACAACTCTGCTCCAGATTCAGTGCTAATTAGGAGTTTACACTGTGCGGTTGTGGCTCCTCTTTTCCAGTCTCCCTCACAGCCCCAACTCCCAACTCCATCTTAGCTGGCTCCTGGCTTCTGGCTTCTGGCTTCTGGCTTCTGGCTTCTGGATCCCTGACCTGGTCTGACCTGGCCTGGCCTGGATTGAGCCTGAGTCTGAGCCTGGGAATCGTATGTGTTGCTGATGCTGATGCTGATGCTGCTGCTGCGCTCCGCATCAAAAAGTGCATCATTCAAACAGTTACCCCGTGCGTGAGAATCCTTCTTCAAGACCCCCCCCCCGCTCCCCCCTCCCCGAACATGGTTTGTCTGCATCTCTATATACCCATCAGCCACGATAACCAACATGCCTTACTTGCTATTCTTTCTTTCCCGGTTGGTTGAAGGTCGTCACATTTGACCCTCCCTCTCTCTCCTTCACTCTCTTTCACTTTACTTTCGACATTCTTTTCTTCTCTACACGGCTGGTTCGTGATATTTTCTTATAACCCTTGAAGAGCTCATCATCCAACGTACATACTCTCTTTCTACTTCTGTGCGTCGACTTCAAGGGCATCAGTGTATGCTCAGGACGAATTTAATCGTGGCTATCAACAAGCGGTAGCCTAACAGGCGGGAGATGCGAAGGAAGATGGCCCCGGTCGATGTAGCACGTCGTGCTGTTGAGGAGAGGATCCGGCAGAAACGTGGTCTGAGAACGATGAAATTCGATGCTGAGAGGAGGAATAGCTATGTCGACGGCGATGATGAAGCTTCTCATCAGGATTATGAGAACGTTCCCGAAAAACCAACCTTTCCCGTCGTAAATATCACCCCGGCTTCAAGTTCTGTAGATTTCGCTTCTACTGCCGTTCCACCAACTACTTCATCTATCATTTCTTTCACAACTCCGGAAACGGGCACTGCTACTTATGAGCCGACCTCAACGGCGAGCATCATTCCATCACCATCTACAGTGAGTGTCTGTGAGAAATGGCTGAAAAGCTATAGCTAACATGTATAGACTCTTCCTTCAAGCACAGCAATTTCTCTAACGACGACTTTCCCGCTATCCACAGCCTCAACTTCTTCAATACCTGTAGCATCTAGCTCTACAGTAACAATAACAACGACTGCCTCAGTGACGGTTTCAACCTCTCTTGTAACTCCGGAGGATCAACCAAGAAAGCAAGGGGATAATGGCAATGAAAACGAGCCCAATTCTACTACAACGGTGACCAGTATAACGACATCAGCAACAGCCCTCCTTGAAACCTCTGTGCCATCACCCTCACCATCTTTCATATCCGACTCTTCATTCCATCACAGCCATGATTCTCTCTCCCCAACTGCAGAACACCTCTTAATAGTCGCCGGGACACTTGGTAGATGTTCTTGTCCCAAAATCCGTTCTATTCGACTAATACTCACCAGGTTTCGTAATTATTACCGCATTTTGCGTTTGGCTTGTCCTTCGCATGCGTAAATACGGCGGTTTTAAATCCCTTTTCTCACGCCATACCTCCTCTTCTCATCCCCCACCCTACTACGCCCAATCCCTACCATCAGAAAAGTCCATCCCCAATAGACTCTCCGCCTTCTATAAACCATCGTCCGCGCTACCACCCACAGCTGCTGAGGTTACCCTCACTTCCACACAGCGCCGGGATCTCGTCCGCTCTTCTCTTCTCGATAACCCGGCACCTACAGGCTTGTCTCCCGCGCCTCCGCCAAGGACCTACCCGTCGTCACAGGGAGCGATGCAAGAGTACTATGCGCCACAACCACTGCAACAGCAACCGCCGCAAACCGTAGGGCTCGACGAGGATTTCCGACTGAATATGTACCGTGCCTCAGAACTCTCCTCACTATCTAGCGGTTTCGGCGACGCAAAGATCGATGTGCCGGAAAGCGGACCGAGCACAACCCTCGACGCAGCAAGGAAAAGTCTGGCCTACCGGACGAGTCGTCCTATGTTTGCGCGCTTCTCGTGGGCTCGCGATGCGCCAGCTATCCCTGCCGAGCGGGAGAGCGCGAATCGAAACGCCGATCGCGATACGGTCTACACGCAAGCTTCCGAGGCGCCGCGGTTCAGGAGTATCCAATCCTGGGTCAGTCAGCAGACCACGCGTGTCGAGAGGCAGATTAGCAGGGCGAAGAATATGGCTGTGCCTGTTCGGGAGGAGGGGAGGGGGCATCGGAGGCTGAATTCGGAGGATCCGGCGTTGCGGATTCATCCGGGGAATGAGGTCGAGATTGGGAAGGGGTTGAGGGTGCCGAGTAGTATTCTCGACACCAAGGTTGCGCTATAGGGGAGTGTAAATGGCCGGAGGGACATTTGGCCTGGTGCTGAGTGAGTGAGTGAGTGTATATTAGCTGGCGAGGCGGTTATGTGCTATGTTTAGTAATGAATGTCCATGTATTCTATCCTTCTGCTTGATTTCTTCCTCGACCGTCGCTGGTGTCTTGATATATGCTCAGTTGCGTCTGAGGTGCCCATGCGATACGGGAGTCGCATCGTCTGGAATCTTGTCACTTGATATCTCACCTCATCCAGATCGCGAGCACAAAAGCCACCTCGGTCGCAGTTCCGGCCTGTAAAAGACGTTGCGGGCTCCATTTTGAAGGGGATCATCTCGAAGCTGGGAATATTCTTCTTCTTGAGTCTGTATACCTTAGAATTCAAGAGAAGTTGTCAGAAATTTGCCTCGGTATTATTCTCGTCGCTGTTATTCCCTTCGCTATCAGCCCCGCACCAGTCATCCATTCAAACTCGTGTCCCGGAATGTAGTGACTCATCTGCATGAAGTCACCCGTACCTCTCTCTTTTGATATGATGGGTATCGTGCTGAGCTTGGGGTTTATATACGTATGTAATCATAACTCTGTATTTATCACTTGGGTCGTGTTGGGCTGTACTTAGTTGATGATCCAAATCTCTGAAGTTGAGTACACACTGAATGGATGTGCTGTTGTTGGATATAAGGGCTGCGAAATAGATGGGAGCATGGGTATCTACGTAGTCCCTAGCAACTAGAACTCAGAAGCAAGATCTGGGAATGAGTATCAATCTGATGGCATATTATTCATGGCTCGGCTCTTGAAAGCAGCGCTTATTGTATCGTCGTCTTTCAGTCTCGTCTCCATTCAATTCCTTCACCATCATTTGATGCGGATTGGCTTTGCGAGGGACATCGAGGAGTGCTGTTCCTGATTGTGGAATTGGAAACATTGAAAGCGAGGGGAATGGGGAAAAGTGGTCAGTTGTGTGCAACGGTGATTTATATATGAGTGAGGTGGGCAGGTTATGACTGCTGTGAGGCTCATTGCGGCGGAGTTGTGGGTTGTGACTTATCCCGAGATCGAGGGGTTGGGGCCAGAGTTGTGATCTCTCTACGTGCACTCTATCGATGCTTACAGGTGAGGATATTCACAGAAAAAGGGGGTGAACATTGTTCACGCGTTCCCAAAGTAGTAATCATCGATGTTGATGCAAATAGTAGTACCTGATTCCTGCACACTCTCACTCTCACTCTCGTGTGTTTACCGGCATACAAATCAGAAGTCAAGCAGGTACTTGGTCAAGCGCTGTAGATCATTAGGCATCAGGATACTAGGATAAGAAGCTGTGCATTGTCTCAGTGAGGGACGTCATGATACACGGACAAGTATCGGCGTACTGTATCGTAGAACAAGTACAGATCTTTCGATGTTCATGTCCAAGTCCATGATAAAATACTATAATCAAAGACGACTATATGAGACGAATTTGAAGAAATGTAGAGAACAACGAATAAAGGTTAAAGATAAAGAATGAGAGTTCTCTCTCCTCTCCTCTCACTCTTAAGATGTCATGCTGCAGTGTTTCAGAAATAGAAATAGAAAATGCCTTGTGCCTGTCATGGTGGCAGTGGCGTACGACCGGACAATGTTGTTGTTCAGTAACAAACAGTAGAGGCTGAGCACGACCTCGGACCTTCAAAGGCTAAAGTGATCCTAGTCAATACCACACTCATGATCCCACCGACTTCAAACCCACCTACTTACTCTACTCTACTCTGCTCTACTCGAGGAAGAGTAGAACTACAGTCTTTTACAATCGACAGACTCACCAAGACCTCACATCCATCTCCCGAAAAGGCTCCACGACGACCTATCTGTCGCTATGCTTGACGAGAATCTCCCCTCTTTCTTTATCAAGCCTTCCGAGGATGATCGCACAAACACTGTCTATCTGAGCCAACATGGAGCAGAGCTACAGCCCGAATACATCCTCCGAAAACCAGATCCTGCTACGCCCGGCGCAAAGAACTGCTATGCCATAGCCCTTTACGATTCATACAATCCCGAAGTTCTCTACGCGGAGGTCATCGTACATCCAGAATGGACACAGCCAACGCTCTCTCAGGCTGAAATTCGCAACCAAAGCTCTGGTGGTACCACAGCACCCCCTGTACCTGTCGTGCCGAGCAGCTTCACCATCCAACTTTATAATCCCGATCAACAGGTTGTTGTCAAGAAGGTTGAAGGAACTTGGAATACTTCTGCCTATTGGGAGTTCGCGATGCCTCAGCATACCTTTCGATTACCCTCTGCATCGGCGCTCGATCGAAGTCTGAACGATCCATCCGCTGAGACGACGACGCCCAAAATTGCATTCAAGTGGAAAAGAGATGGAAAGCTCTCGAAGGATATCACATGTTACTTGGCCGGGAAGTCGACGGATGGAAGAAGGACGACGAAAGAGCCAGATATCACTGTGTGCATGTTCCGGGGTGGAAAGGAGGTTACCGTCTACGAGCCGAATATGCATAGAGTGGAAGTAGAAGATAACAAGGGACTCGAAGTCGTATTGATACTGAGTGCTCGTGTCATCAAGGACGTCTTCTTCAACGCCAGTCGTGAAATGTTCAACATCAGCTCACCCACAACCGTGCCAGCCGCTACAAAGCGAAAGAACAGTGGTCCCGTTATCAGTGGAAAGACAAGTACCACACCTCCAGCCGCAGCTGCTCTCCCACCACCTCCTGGCCCGGCCCCTATATCTCAAGTTCGACCCAGGGTATCCTCCATCTCAAAACCAAGTGCAAGCTCTTCGCGTCCACCACCCGCTGATCCACGCACTCAATGGGAGATAGATGCCGAGACTGCACGCCTGAAAGCCATCGTTGAACAAGAACAGCGTGATCGAGATAGAGCGGATGAGCTAGAACAAGAGCGAATCAAGAAAATGTTGGAAGAGGAGGAGAAAGAGCATCGCAGAAGAGATGCAGAAGTAGAGAAGGAAACAGAACGTCTGAGGAAGCAGTTTGGCGTTACTGCCATCGATGACAGCGCCGGACGGCATGTAAGATTTAGCAGTGCCCCACCACAACAACCTCCAAGGCCAAGTGGCCCTGCAAGGCCAACTTTGAGCCAGAACCAAACAGCTCCACATTCTAAGCCTGTGCCTGTCCAGAGACCGCAGAGTACGCCGATAACCGCACAGCCAGGGAGCAGCGCGGGACCCTCAAATTACCCGACTATCAATACCTGGTGGCATGGGCCTGGTGCGCCTCCAGCCGGAGGCCCTTGCAAACCACCTGCTTCATCATCAAAACCGTCAAAATCTAAACCCCATAAGGCGAGTAAGAGTTCCGGTGGCTCACCTTATATGCAGGTACCCGGCGTGGCTAACCTGGCGAGTTTGAGTGGCTTCTTTGGTGGTGGGCAGAGGGAGAGGGATGAGAGAAGTGGGATATTTGGGCTTGGAGGAAGTGATAGTAGAAACAAGGTGACCAAAAAGAAGAGTGTGAATTTCTAGGCTTTGGGTCTTGAAGACTTTGTTTGGCGTAAGGGGTAGATTATGATGATAGCGTTGGCGTTTGGGGGTTCATATGGGGATGACGATTTTTGCGGATTCGGTTTATATTGTACCATCTACTGGATAGATGATGTTACTCTGATTGAAAACATTCAACTTACTGTCCCAAGCATTTCAAAATAGGACGTTCAATAGGACGTTAAATTAGTGTACCCTTCTCCAAATCTTCCACCCATTTCTGCCGGCACCACATATTTCCGCCCCGATGATACTCCCATGCCAACACCGACTTTCTATCATTGGCCATCCTTTTCATCCCTCCAACAATTACAATTGCAATCACAACTCATCTCAGCGAATTCCTCAAATTCATCTCCCAAAATGTCCTCCTCCGCCCCAACCCAGCGCCGCCGGGCCCCCTCAATGGGCAACGACGACCAACGCCCCTCCGCAACCAGACCAAATGGCGTCCGCCTCGTGAAGCCGCTGCAGTCGTCGAACCCAAAGACCCAGTACCTGATCATCTACAACTTCATCTCGTGCCTCCTCTGGCTGGTCGTGCTCGGCCGCGTGCTCTTCCTTGTGCCATTGGTGGGATTCGGTCGTGTCTTCAACGGTGTGGGCGAGTTCACGAAGTGGACGCAAACGTTGGCGTTGCTGGAGGTTGTTCATGCTTTGACTGGTGAGTGGAGTTCTTTTGTATCGAGGATACGATGAGACAGGGTGGAAAATTCGGTAAGGGGGGGGGTTGTTGATGGGGATATATGCTGACTACCTCTCCCAGGCATCGTCCGCGCCCCCGTCTCCACAACCGCCATGCAAGTCTCCTCGCGCCTGCTTCTGGTCTGGGGTATCGTCAACAGCTTCCCTCACCTCGCGAAATCCGCCGGCTACTCGAGCATGTTGATTGCCTGGTCTGTCACGGAAGTCATCCGCTATGGCTTCTTCACGCTCAGTCTTAGTGGTCTCCTCCCCGCCTTCTTGACCTGGTTGAGATACAACACCTTCTTTGTTTTGTATCCATTGGGAATCAGTTCCGAGTGTTGGTTGATTTACAAGGCTGTTGAGCCGGCGAGTAAGAAGAGGGTTGAGTTTGGTTGGGTGTTAAAGTTGATCTTGGGGATTTATATTCCTGGTGAGTTTGCTCTTGTCTTCTCGCCCCCGTCGTGATTGGGCTTTTCTTTTTGGAACAAATCACACTTTTTTGGGGAGTTTCTGGGAGCTACCTTGCGTCTTTTGTTATTCCAAAGGCATAACTGACTCGAATAGGCTCATACATCCTTTTCACCCACATGATGGCACAGAGAAATAAGGTCATGAGAGCTGCTGCTAAGAACAGAGCTGAATAGGTGTAAAGAATAGAGATGTCAGTAGAAGGAAAGAACAAAATAGATATTAATACGCCTTTGTGAGTGTCTTCATAGATACTTATTGACCCAATGCTCACTTGATTGATTGTCCCTCTTGGTTTTGTTGCTTCCCTTCGTCATTGTACTTCCTGGATCTATTGAGATAAGCTCATGCATCCAATAAGTTCTTCAATCTACCGAAAGTCTTTGAGGTCATTCAATTGTTTAGATGGGATTCAAAGAGTCCCATTTTCGTTATCATAACTAGTTACTACAATACCAAGATCATCGAACAGATTCCCGTCACGATTTATAAGTAAGAGATACAATGATCAAGATCATTGAGCTGAGTCTACGTGGTGCTTCTCCTGAGCGCTTTCCTTTACCAAGTGTCAACTTAAGCCTCGAGATCTTGCGAGCATCGAAAGCAAGTAGTTGGTTGACAGGGAACTGTCTTTGTGACGTACCGAATATATAGGGGCTGGGACTTCTGTTACAAATGAATTCTATTCTCAGCCACAGTGCAACTACCAAGCCCAATCAATACCTCCAATCGATCTTCATCTTGCTTCAGATATGCCAGGAGAAATTTCTCCCCAGACACCGGACTCTTTGGTCCCTGTGTCCAAAGCAGATTCTCACCCAGCCTGTGAAGCGTCACCTCCTAAACCCGGAACAGAGCAGAACAAGGTCAACATCGAGGAAGACAAATTTCAAAACCATATGCGCGAGCTGCAAAAGTTTCGAGATGAGTGCGATCGGAGATTGGCAGCCTTGCGCAAAGAACTGGACAGCATCACTCGACCTGGCCCGCAGCCCGTTGTCCTGGATGACGGATTGTCTCATGGGTTACATGATCAGCAGAACGAGACTATGCCACTGTCCGAGGAAGCACCAAGACGTAAGAAAGAGATGGGGAAGGACAAAGGCAATGTAAGCCTGATCAAGTCTATCGATCTGGGCAAGTCTTCTGTTGATGAGATGTTACACCTTCCCATTGAGGAAGTGGCTGAAGAGGACGATGATGTTCAATATGAAAGCGTATCAACAGTATCTGGAGCTTCACAGGCTGACTCGGAGGACTACTAAAGCCTTTCGTGTGATTCAAGACAAAGTCAGACAGAAGAAGAACTTGATGAAGATGGCCCCACAGCTCCTTCGGTAGTCAACTTCGGTACCACCACATCTCGAGACAAGCCCAACGATCCAACCGCAGAAGCAGAAGCCGTCAGTCTGGAAAACTTGCGAGACGTAGAAGTCCAAACTGATCAACTTTTCATAGATTTGCAGATCAAGATTCTGAAGGACCTGCAAGCCGGACATTTTCTTGGTGGAGGCCTGCATTCTCACCGCCTTAGGGATACATCAATATCCCCTTTACGCAACCAAACCCCTCAAAGAAACGCTAGGGAGTGGCTATGGTCTACAGACGAAACCATCTATACTCTTGAAGCTCGTACCAAAGACGTAACATGGGGAACCATTGCAAAATACCTTGGTCGATCTGTGAGTGCTTGTAAAAATCACTGGGGTACAACCATCGCAAACTGGGAAGAACTTCAAAGAGTGAAACGGATTATTTCAGGAAGTCCCCCAAAAATTCCTGTATCGTCGCAAATCAAACACTCTTTCGATAGCTTCAAGGTCAAAGACGGCATTTTTGTATCTCCGTCATTCATGGTCGGTGTACCAGTCGCCAAGATTGATGAGAGTAGCGAATATTGGGAGCCCACTTGGACAACTTGGACCGAATTTGAATCGCAACTTCAGCAGAAGTGCAACGGTTCGAAAGTTGCGTGCAACACGACACAGTGCGATAGTCCTCGATGCAACCCCAATCAAGGCGCTACACAGGCTGGTGACAACCTTTTGGCCGTTCGAAACCTTCTGCAATTCTTCCAGAGCCCCCTTCTCAACATTCATCCAAACCAACTTTTGAACAAGGAACATGTTGGGAAACAAGGAGTCTTGAGGTACACGTCCTTATGTCAGATTAGATTTATTTGGTATCTGCTTAGAAAAGCTGTTAACCTGAGAATAATCACTGTAGACCCAATACTCTGGCTTAGAGTACAAGTGGGAAACCAAAGCAACCCGGATCAGAAGCTGACCGCGACAATCCGAAAAGTTTACAGGAACGAGTACAAGCAATTGAAACTGCGAATCGCAGAGATATCGAGATCATCGCGCGAAACATGTCGAGAGCCCTGTGAGAGAACTACTTCAACTTCCACGGGAGTCAAAGAGCAGAAACGCGCCTCAGAATATGAGTATTTTGAGGTAAACTCGGAGCCCACTTTGTCCCCACGGGAATCCCTGACTGAGGGCTCCTCCAGTCCGGTAGTATCACCCACCCGGCTGAGAGATGGACCAAAGCCCGACTCGAAACCATCAAGTCCAACCTTACAAGCAGGTCGGAAGCGGGCGCACGATGATGGATCTGATTCTGAGAATACTGAAGTCTCAACCAAAACATATGGTTTCAAACGGGTCAAGCAGCAAGAGACAGAGCATGAAGAGGGCACCCATGAGGTCAATTTCGCGAGACGAGCACATGAGAAAAGAGAAGATATGGATCAAGACTGTGGAACATCTGAGACGATTGGGACTGAAACTGTTGATTTTGAATGTTACAACGAAGACGACTATGATGACGACTCTTCCAACTATGATGTACATAACAAGGTTGACAACAACCTCTCCGATAATATTGAAGTACCCGAGGCGCATCATTCCAGCAGCAAGGATACTACAACAAGGAGTTCTACGACAAAGGCTGTCGAAATTCAATCTAGACGTTATGGAAACCGATCAATGGATCCGAATAACTTCTCAAAGCTGCGCCAGAACTGTTCATGCCAACTTGATGGCAGATTCATAGGAACTGAAGGCAGCGGAGGATTATGTCTTATTGAAGCTTGAACAGGGTCTCGTTGAATCAAGCATATGTTGAGGCTAGAAATGGGTCGTAAGGTTTACAAAAATTAAGGTGGAAAATGCTACATAGTCTCCATATCGATGATTTAGTTGGATGAGAGAGAAAGAATGTACCAAAAACATTTCACACCTGCAAAGTTACAACATTGACATGCTATTATAGCATTTGGAATACGAAAACCGGTTATCGCCTGTTTTTATAGATGGGGTAGATGGCATTCGCATAAAAGTCTAACAAATAATAAATCTATGAATCCTGCCAAAACTCTTCTATAAAAGCCCTGATCTTTGGCTTTCGTCCCAAGTAATCTGTCAAGGTCTTAATCTCGAGCTGACTGCCACCCGGCTGAAGGATCTGATACCTGAACCTTCGACCTTCCTCTATGCTCATAGTGTCTGCCTTGAATGATGTGTGGAAAATATCGAGCATATAAACTTGCTTCCTGATTGGTGCATGTGAGAATCTGTCTTTTCTTTTGTACCATTGGAGATAGAATGACCAAAACTTACAATAGATAGGTATAACTACCGGGGCCAAAGCCAGCCACAAAATTGATAAAGGGGCCAATTCCATTTCCTGTGCCCATGTCAACTAACCAAAGCCACTCGTTTTCATTGAATATCTTGGCGAAGTCAAGGAGTTCTAGTTCTTCAGGGGTTGACGGATTACTGATCATCATATGGTAAGTAGCCTGATTCAACTTTACCAAACTCTTGAAAGTAGTGACGGCTCGTCGAGTATTGATCAACCCTTGAATTATTTCATCATCCAATTCGTTTGGAAGAGGCCGTTCTCGTTCGTCCTCAGGAAGGCTTTGACGCCACAGGTGTTCATACTCAGGTGAAATCCGAGAATAATGGAAGGCAAGCTCTTTCATATGTCGTGGTGTCCATAGAAAGTTCTCGAGCACCATGCTTGGTATCTGTACCCAATCTTCGCTAACGTTAGTCCCATGAAGACTGGAATAACGCGTTTTGGAGAGCAGATTATGCATGGCACGTCCAAGTAAGCGAAATAGCTCTCTTATGTCCTCGTGCTTCAAAAGACATGGCTTTCCTAATGCAGGTTTGGCAAAGTTGAACCCTAACACTGATGCTGGGTAGTGGCGGCTACCATCGAGACGAGTGAAGCCCTAATTGTTTTTTAGTTTACTTTCTGGTTCTCGAAAAATGTCAAGTGCGTACCGGCAAAAGCTCCCAATGGCCCATAAGGCGCTTCCATTCTCTATGATACATGTCAAGATAGAGATAACCAAGAAAGTCTTTACCATCACCGTCGTTGTTCCACACAGCATATCTCAGGACGTCTTCATGCCAAACAAGCTTGGAAGGCAAAGACTCAGACATACTATCCGCGGCAGAACACGATTTCGAACTCATAGGAAGTGCCTGAAATATAATACCGAATATGTGTTCGTATATCCCAAGCGAGTGTGGCAAAACTTTCTCAAGAGCATAGTACTCAGAAATCTTAGGGTGACTGATCGGTCTCGTGCTCTCCTTGAGTACATGGGTGTAGTAGGGGTAGTCCCAAAAATGAAATCCGCTGCCATCGGCGTCTTGGCCACCTCGAAGTAAGTCTGCTTTCTTCAGAGCATGCATTGTATCAAGTGCCTCTTGCCATTTAGGATCAAGTTGTTGACGAAGATCCTCTAGAAAGTCATTCACGACTTGCGGCGTCTTGATCATTCTTCTCGATATCACTCGAGTAGAAGCATTCGGATATCCTAGCAGACGAGCAGCCTCATCCCGAGCAAGCGTGTATTCTTTGGCCAGAGAAATACCCATAACCATCCCGTCTTCAAAACCAAGGTGAATCCTACGTCGAGTCTCTTCATTTGTAGCGTGCTTCAGGAGGGAAGTAAGGTAAATGCTCCGGATTTTCAGATATAACATCTCATCTTCACCCTTGCGTAGCCGAGAAATTGTACATTCAGGAACACCTGCAAGCTCATTGCGACTGAACCAGATCCCGCTTGTGTCGGCGTGGAAAAGAGCAATTGCTTCCCGAATGAATCGCTTGCCTCGGAGGTCCTCAAATCGAGCTTTATCCTCGCTTTTCAGCGCAGTGCCTTTGTTGATGAGATCTCGACGGAATTTTTCCACATAGTACCGAGACTCGGCGTCGATTTTGTCATCCTCGCGGATTCGCTGTTCCACGGCTTCCGTTAGGGCGAGCATACCAGCGTTCAACGCCAAGTCTGTCTCTGCATTTGTGAAGATATAGGAGGCTGCTTGAGAGGCATTGTGAAGCTCCTTTAATGGGTCGATAAATACGTACAGCCGAATTTGTTGGAGCGTTTCTGATTTCTTGTTCTCGTCCTCGATAATAGGCAAGAAGACGTTCTCAAACGTGGCTTCTTCTGGAGAGACCCTTGTAAGAATGTCGTTCCAGACTTTGGATGTTGCTGTTGCCAGCCGCTGAGCATCGGATACAAGTGAGGTTGGTGTTGCATCGAACATGGGGGGAGCCTGGGGTGGTGTAGGGAAGTTTGAGGCTATTCGAGGAGCAGACATCTTGCGAACTCGAGATTATGATCAAGATATCTAAGGGGGGAAAGGAGTGATTTTTGTGATGAAGATACCCAAAAAACACACTTTCAGGATGTATTGTTGACAGTAGAGGCTTTCGGATAGACCTCATGTAAGCCTGAGTAGAGGCATGTTGACTTGATTTTATCTCTGGCCCAAGCAACTGTGGTAGGTGGCCTACCTATCACATTCATTATGAAAGCCTCGTTGGTTTATTCACCGACTAAGCAGCTGAAACTGGTGTTCCCTGTCATTTTATGGGTCTCTTGATTCGACATATTTGGGGGCCAAAACCACTTGTTTACACGAGTGCTGTATCAATATTCAACTCTATTTATATGCACCATGATGTGTAATGCTTATCTTTAAGCTTGTTTATCTATATCTAAGAATCCTACCATCATTCACAATTGCTCGGAAGAAAAGCTTGATTATATTGCTTGTCGATCTCATGAACATGAATTCGTTGCTTAGTCGATCTTGCAGAAGGACTTTACTTTTCTATAAAACATTACACAAGTCACTACTGTTATGTAAATCAAAGTCATGAGAATTATATAGTCTTTTATTTTCGTTACAACAACAAGCCCTTCTCAGAAAAGCTGGAATCCTAGACTGAAGATCGTTCCAGCATGCCTTCAAATATTGCTGACTTGCGATCGGCAAATTCCCTCGATTCACATATGCTATTCGAAGACTCGTTCACCTGTGTCATGGAATTCCTCCAACACATTCCTATTGCTGATTTCTTGAATAGCAACATATTCGAACCTGGCGAACATGAGATCTTTCGGTTCTGGCACATAGCCTTCAGATCCTCCAACGAACACCTGCTGGCCACTCTTGGACTGCAAGGTTATAGTCAAGTGACCAGCAACTTCACCACAGATAGCTTCGTGACTCCTGCTCAAATGTTCACCGGTCTTGTGGCGTGTACAATTCGTATCTTGTCGAAGCTCTCGGGCCGTGACCGTGCATCTCATACACATTTGTAGGATAGTTAATCACTGGGATCTTTGCCATATAACTTTCACCTTGCGGAACTGATGGAGGTGGTGGAAGTGGCGGAAGTGGCTGGGATATTTCGGTAATGATATGCTGGCGCCGCTTCTTGAAAAGAAAATAACCTGCTGTGATGCCCACCAGAGCTACAGCAGAGATACCGATTCCAACGCCCGCCTTTGCAGTGGTGCTTATGCCACCATTGGCACTTGCATTTGAAGATGATGCCGTAGCTGTAGCTAAATGTGTTGTACCTAGAGCCGTGCTAGAGACTACAGAACTTGCGACACTCGTTGTGGAAGGACTGGCAGTAGAATCCTTTCTGCTGGTGTCTGAAATGTTGAAATGTCGACTTTCGGCTACAGGGGTAACCTCGTTCTCGTAGTATATGTTGAATAGGAACATGTTTGAATACGAAAGGTCTTTGTCTGTAAAGACAAGCCAGTCGAGAGAAGTGACGTTCAATACATTTTCTGTGAGGTTGACTTAGTATGATGCACCCGAGTCTGAAGCCATGTCAGTTTGGCTTGATGTTGTTCACACTGTACTTACGAGTAACGTATTCAAACGGGTATGTGAGTGACGATCCATTTGTCTGGAATAAAACCAAAGACACGCGCTTTGAAGTATCTGTTCCCGCAGTCCATTCAATGTGGAATTCCGAGCCCATAGGATAGATAACATTTTCCGAAAAGTCATTATCAGATGTTCCTTGACTAGGGTTGACGAAAGTTATATCGCTTATGACAGCCGTTACAAAAAGCAGCAAAGTACTCAAGACTAAATGCATTTTTGATTGGAAGTCGGCAAACTCTATTGAGGCGTCTTGAAGACGAAGTTGACTGTGAGTGTTATAATTGTGATTGAAGGGCAGAGGATTCGAGCGAGTGTTACATAAATGACTTTGTTGACATAGCTATCATAGTTATCATAAAAATGAGAGTGTCTTGCCCGCAAGACGCTTCCCCCACTTATCACCTCCACACTGGCCAAAATCCCGCTGAACAAGACACAGTAATTGGAACGGACAAGAAACCAACAACAGAAACCAACAAAAACCCCTTATGTACGTACAATTGCAGGTAATTTTGTGTCTTGTGGTGGTATTCGAGAGGGGCAGAGGCGGGGCCAAGCAGGAGGCGGAGAGTCGCAACGGCGGCTACCTGATTACTGCGTATAATCGTCACCGAGTAGAATTTCTTGAGAGCTGTTGCAGCGAGTTAGGTCTGAGAGTCACTCTGCACCCTGTCTGTTGCAATGTCAACTTACCTTGCATTGCAGGGTCACGGCGGTTAAGTGCCCATAAAAAATGGATTACCGCTTAATTTACCCTGCCATTTCGGCAGACCCGCCGACAGAGGACAAGGGTTTAATCTGTGGATTTGTATTATTTCGACTAAATAGCTAGCTTTATTTCTTAAGTCCTCTATTTCTAGTTAATAAATAGCATCTTTCAAAGATGAGAAGTACTTACATATATATATAACGAGCTACCGGCAGCTACTGCCCCATGAAAGCGGAATTCATGGCGTTATATGTGATGTAATATCTCATTTCCAAATACTATACTATCCACTGCCATACCACCCTTTTGTCTTTTGCGTCTTGCTCGTACTACTTCTCAAAAGCTCAATCCGTTGCAGCCAGAGATGTATCTGTCTTCCCGCCTCCCGCCGGCGCTTATATGGCTCAGTTCAGTTATTGTACTTGCAATCTTTTATTTTGTTCTCCGTCTTCAACATCCAGCCTGGGACATCCGCGATATATTTACTTCCATGGGCGTGGTGTCATCATCATCCCCAACATCTGCCGCAATACCAGAGAAGCTATGGTATAAACTTGGTCCCAACGGCTTGAATAACGAACTCCAAGGATATGTCGACACTTGCCTAGGCAAGAACCCAACCTTCGAATCCGAATTCATGACAGATGTTTCTGGTGATCTTTTCGTTTTCGAGCACTTCGCCTCTCGTCCTGATATAGTCGAAATTTTCCTCGCCATCCGTATTCCTATCATCAAAGCTGACATTCTCCGCTACCTCATTCTGTACACATATGGTGGCATTTGGAATGACTTAGATGTCTCGTGTGAAGCACCTATCAGCGAGTGGATACCAGTGCAGTACAAATCAAACGCAAGTATTGTCGTTGGACTGGAATTCGATATCGATATATGGGTACGACAATTTGCCAGTTGGACAATTATGGCAAAGCCCAAGTCGCCGCATATGTTGATGGTGGTCGACGACTGCCTAGAGGCATTGCGCGAGAAGAGCAGAGAGTACAACGTCACGATGCCAGATCTGAAACTCGATATGCTTGGTGATATAGTCGATCTCTCGGGTCCACGGAGGCTGACGCGCGGGATTCTGAAGAGCTTGAGTATAGTTCTCAACACAACAATCGGGAATGAAGAGATAGCTCATGTCTCGGAAGCAAGGCTCATTGGGGATGTTTTGGTGTTGCCTGATTACTCGTTTTCGAATTCGATGAATAATCGGTTTGGGGATAAGGAACAAGGCCAAGCACTTGTCACCCATCATTACGCCGGCTCATGGAAGAACGAAAATGGTGGTGAGTTGAAAGTCAACGAGTCGAGCTCCTAATCAGCTCCTTATTGCAATATGTCGACGCAGCAGCGGTTTTCCCAGCATTCTCCTGACCAAGACTGGTCTTCCAAGTCGGATGACATCCCAAGGAGCTGTCCCAGCAGGTTTTAATGTAGATAGAGATAAACTTCTCAAGATAGCTTTGCCTTGTATGGGCTATACTCTGTATAAAGGTGGAGACGGGTTTAGTACATGGGATTGTTCTTCGAATGGGAAATTATAATAGCGATGTCCTTATGAAATATTACCAGAGCCTTTCTAGTTGATAAAACGAGGAACGGGCTTCAATTGATCTTGGAAATCAGACGCCAAGTGAAAGAGCCATGATAGAACAAAGATATGAGAGGTGTACCCCGCTGCTCGTACTCTGACTATATGATTACCTCTTTGTAGCATCCATAAGTTGAAATTGACCACAACTGTTTCAAGGAAAGAATGAGGAATCATAACTGAGTTTTTAGAAATCACCACACCGCCAAAGTAAATAAGAGTGGCAATGGGCTGAAGCAACTCATGTCTCAAGGGGGAAGTGCATGAGAAATGAGGGGTCAGGCTAGGTCTCAGCCTTGTGTGTCCATCTCCTGTCCCCATACCTACCTATCCTAAAGCATCCGGGCTCATTGCCGATCTTTCAGCTTTCAATGATGATTTCAAACGACAATGCCCGACTCGCTGTCGTCAGTTGTCATTGAAGTTTACTTGATGACCAATTTTATGCGACAATGTCTTGTAAGTGCACCTTGACTTTTGTTTCTCAAGCCTCTTATGATTGATCCACGTTATGATCCAACAGAGGCATGATTGCAAGCACTCGTTCAATGTTAATGACATACAGTTGTATTCTGGCTAGCGTATGCTAACAGGTATTCAAAGTCCTTTCAACCTCATTCACGACGCAAACATCGACTCAACTGCCAGAGAACATCACTCGAGAAGCTGTTCTAGAACAACTTCACGATCATGCGCTCATGATTTCACTCAACCCACTCGTCCAATCTCACAGTCTTCTCAAGTCTGTAGAGAACCCGTCCTCCCCATATCCAACTAATACATATGAAATCGTGGATAAGATTGATGGACTTGGCTCTTGGACCAAGAAGTTCAGTCCTGATACAGTGACATATCATGCTGATATGACAAATATGGTGGATGGTATGGGGAGCGTTGTGAAAGCACCAATGGGAATATTGAGCCACATAACGTGGAAGATATCAGAGACAGCTGAGGGATTGATGCTAGAGGAGATAGGAGAAGTCAAGTGCTACAGAATAGTTGGGGCCTTGGTGAAGGGTGCCATTGAGGATAGCCACAAGCAACTCGCTGCAAGCTTCGTCGAAAAATTAGAGGCGTCTAAGAAATGAAGGAAGATAAATTTGCCCTTCGTGGATAACGGTTGGTGGTGGTTGTTATGCAGGTAAAATGGATAAATCCATAGATGAAAGATACTTGAGTTATCGTCTCGAGCTAATTCTATAGAATCGTTTATGTGCTTTTTTACAGCGCAATAGACAGCATTTTATGCGAAATTATGCTTTAAGAGAGTTAAAGGCATCGAAATGATACGATGGAGGATAGGTTCGGTGTCAGTCTCGAGTTTCCTTCCATTCCAACATCACTTCCAAGACCTCCCTCTGGCAACGCATGCACAGTTCTCATTGTGATCGACACCAAGGTCACTTTGTTGACAATTTCCTCGGTCGAAGCCGAAGTGTAATAGATCTCCGTGCTCCTGCAACGCTACTCCAAGACTCCTTTCTTCGATCCTGCAGGATGCCACTGTGCATCATGTAAGCCACGTCCTTGCATCATAGCATGACTCTCCCGTATTCTCACAATGGTAAGGGACTCATTGATATTGTTGATGTCGCCCTCGCATCAAACGCCGCAATCTCATGTATTGAGCGGCCATGAGCTCCGAAAGCCAGGACTCGAGACAATGACATTCTTTTGTGGATGTGGGATCCCTTGAATTTAAGTGAGTTTGTTTATTCCGACTACATCGGTCTTGGCCATTCTTGGGATGATATGAAACTACTTGGCAGTCGATTATGCTGTGACTAGGTAACTCTGAGTCCCATATTTCTGGTAAGGTGGGCAATTGATCTGTACTACCCAAGGTCGAACTTGTTCCTAGCTGAACTTTGACCCTTTGAAGGATCAGGTCATCAAGAGAAACTCTACTCCAGGTTACATATTACGCTGGGGGATCTATCCTGATTTCGAAAACTAGAATGCCGATTTTCAGAGACTCTCAACTAGCTAGCTAAGTTAGACTGGAGTATGTTGTCACTGAACATGCCAAACATGTACTGCTATGTTTATATTGTCGTTTCCCCACGATTCGTTGCTATAGTCTCTTGCTCCATACACGTTCTTTCTTTTACATACGACTATGCATTTTCACTCTTTTACACCAAAATTCTACCCACTTTTATTATTGATTCTTGTACATAGCGTTGCCGGGAGTATATTCGAGCAGCTACATGACACACCTCGAGGGTGGACATTCCGTCGGAACGCCAATTCATTGGAGCCTATACATCTTCGGATATCTCTTCAGAACCAGAATGTTGATGCATTTTACAAAAAGGTCCTCGAAATATCAACACCAGACCATGTGGATTATGGCAAGCACATGGAAAGTCACGAGATAAGCAAGATGTTAAGTCCCAAGGAGGAATCCCAGAATGTAATTTTGGACTGGTTGGAAGGTTATAATATCACATCTCTTACGGATGGAGGCGATTGGATTACTTTCGAGACGGAGGTGGAAAATGCCAGTCGATTGCTGGATGCACAGTTTGCATGGTATCGAGATGAGGATGAGGAGGAAATTCTGAGGACTTTGAACTACTCGGTGCCAGGATTTATAGCGGAGCACATTAATCTTATACAGCCGACGACTAGGTTTGGGAATCTGAAGCAGATGCGTTCTGCTGTAGACTTAGTGGGTAGTAAGTAACTCTTCTCTTGTCTATCAGATTTGGTTATATCAGAAACTCCGGGGATCAAGAAGCAATCGAGTCAAGGTTATGCATATGTCAAAGCTCTTGAACGCATGAAGATTCTATTAACTTTCTCCACTTATGATTCTAGTACCCCAGAGTTGGGGAAACTGCTCTCGATAGATGAATCAAAGAAAGTTTATCATCGAGCTCCTTACTTCCGTCATTTTCTTACCACTGTTGAGGCTTACAAGACATACAAATTTGATTTCTTGTTTGAGAGGTCAATACAATCACTTGCCCTTCGTCGTTGTGTTCCAATCTCTGGTACTTCCTGCACATTGCGTGTATGTTCTCCCTATCTAAACTTTTCTTATGGATCGAAGTATTTTGCTTTCACAGTTGTTTAAAATGTTGGTTTATGATCACATGTCTCCTTTAATGCCATTAGCCATTTCAAGTTGTCAGTCAATTAACGTCGGCCAGAAGCAACCCCAAATCCAAGCAAAAGAGCAGCAGTCACAGCACACGATCTGGATTGGCAGGAAGGCGAGACTGCATTCAATATCAGCCGCTGTAATCAATTCATTACACCTCAATGTCTGCTCGCACTGTACAATATCCACTACACGCCCTCCTCCACAAACGGCAACAAGATCAGCTACGCCTCCTTCCTCGAAGAGTATGCCAAATATGACGACCTCACCCTCTTCACTAGCATCGCAGCCCCCTACGCCTCAAAGCAAAACTTCACGGTAGTCTCCATAAACGGTGGCCTAAACGACCAAAGCCCAACGGCCGAGATGCACGAAGCCAACCTCGACAACCAATACATCATCTCCCTCGCTCACCCAACGCCGGCAATCGAATTCAGCGTCGCGGGCCGCGGGCCCAGATGCCCAGACGGCGACTCGCCAAACACCACAGCCAACGCCAACGAGCCATACCTGGACCTCCTGCACAGCCTGCTGGCCCTGCCCGCCGCCACCCTCCCCCACGCCTTCTCCATCTCCTACGGCGAGAACGATCAGGAGGTGCCGCGCGCCTACGCGGTGCAGGTGTGCCATCTCCTGGCGCGGCCCGGCGCGCGCGGCGTGTCGGTCGTCTTCGCCTGCGGCGATACGGGCGCCGGCAGCTACTGCGAGGCGAACGACGGCGGCGGCGCCGTACTCGTCCGGCGGCTTCTCCGAGTACTTTGCGCGGCCGGACTACCAGGAGCTCGCGGTGGGCGCGTACCTGCGGCGGGTCGGGGCGCGCAACGGCGGGTTCTACAACGGGTCCGGGCGTGGCTATCCGGATGTTGCGGCGTTCAGTCGTGCGTTCCTCGTGGTTGATGGGGGCGCCGTCAGTCCGTCGCAGGGCACTTCGTGTGCGACACCGGTGTTTGCGGCCGTTGTTGCGCTGCTGAATTCTGCGCGCTTGGATGCGGGGATGCCGGCTCTTGGATTCTTGAATCCCTGGCTCTATGGGGCTGGGCGGCTTGGCTTCAATGATATCACGACGGGTGGCAGTACGGGCTGTGATGGCACCGGGGCATTCAATGATAGCCCCAATAATGGACCTGTCATTGATGATGCGGGGTGGGATGCCCTTGAAGGTTGGGATGCGGTCAGTGGGCTGGGCACTCCAGATTTCGGGAAGTTGTTGAAGCTGGTTGCGCCCTGGGAGAAGAATGAGGGGGGTGTTTTACGGGGTTGTGGGGAGACTTGAGTTGGGAGATGATGAGATCTTTGGTTCTTACTTTCTTTCAATAAACCCTCTCTTGGGGATATATCTACCAATTTTGAAGTGGCTGTTGCTTGATTTGAGAGTAGGTAGTATAATATTCGGCTCAATCACTTGATCGCTTGCTTTTCAAGAGCCGAAAGATTGTGTACATAAAAGGTTAAAAGAGTACATGGTCGATTTCCCAACCCCCATGTTAAAGAGCCAGCTTCATCATGGTAGACCCGGATCTCGGTTAATACGGATGTATATATGTTAATGCCCTCACTGACAAGGTGAAATCCATTGACGAAGTTAGATAACAGGATATCCCTATATACGAGATAGACATCCCAGTCCCACATCGAATCCTCCCCTCAACACAAACCTTTGAATATTACGGTCACTGCACAGCTACCACATTCCCGTTTTACACTCAGACCCAGCTACAGCCCTTCTATTTACACTTCACATCACACATGATCACAATCACAATCATAACCAAAAATCAAAAATCAACATCTCATTTCGAATCATGTATTCACACCCATCTGACTATCCACCCACCCAATCCATCCGCCACATCTACTCCTCACACACTCAAACAAAAAAACAAAAAAAAAAAGGAAAAAACCCCCCTCCACGCCAACACTCCAAACAGACAAACAATCCAATCCCAACCCATCCCAACCCGGCCCGGCCCAGCCCAACCCAGCCTGTCCGCCCGATTGAAAGGAAGGATGAAAACACAAGACAAAAGGAAAGGGAGTGGGTATCGAGAGGAGATGGAATTAGTGCTTGACAGGGTGTATAGTGCGGTACGCTGCAATTGATGCGGGGATAGCGGGATGTTGTATGCCGTAAGTGACGTGAAAGGGTGTGAGATGACGACCATGTAGTGCAAAGTACGACAGAAACTTCAATAGAAGAGGGATCGTGAATGGTGGCTGGTTCTATGGGGAAAGAGGCCGTGACGTCGTGCAGGTCAACGCTATGTTTGTACGATACGGCATATGCTCGTCCTATGCGTCAAGGTGGAGATGGAGTCGAGCGTGGGCGTTGCGTGTGAAGGTTCAATTAAACAACGGATTGGTGGATTGGTAGATGAGGAGTGGTTCGCCGACGTTTTCGATTTCGGGGATTGTACATTTTAGATCGAATGCTTTGGAGAGGACGATTTTGAAGATCTGGAGAAGATGTCAGTGAGAGTCCGTGGGTTTCAGAAGATGAGGAGCGTACCTTTTGGACATTGATGCTATGGCTTGTGCTACTGAAGATCAAACTTGCGCGCATTGCTCTTGCGAATCTACGGGCCTAGAAGGTTGTCAGTGGCAATTCAAAGGCAAGTGGTAAGTGATGAATGGTAGAATTACCTGATTCGAAATCTCCTCCTGATCCTCTCTTGGGAAATTGACAAAATGATCGTACTTGGTGCCTACCAAGAACGGAATAGCAGTCTTGTTGAAACCCCGACCCTGTCTATACCACTCCTTGATGCTATTCAAGGTACTCTTTCGGGTCAAGTCGAACATGAATAATATAGCGACGGCATCGTTACACACCAGCGGTAGCATGTTTACAAACTCCCTCTGGCCTCCAAGATCCCAGATTGAAAAGGTGATTTCTGTGTTCCGGATGGATATCGTCTTCTCCATGAAATTGACACCGAGAGTTTGGATGTAGTCCTCGTCCCAGCTACCCTCCACATACTTGACCATCAATGATGTCTTTCCGATCTGCGCATCACCCACCATGCCAACCTTGATGACTACGCTATTCTTGTTACGCTGCTGCTCAGCCGCCCGTGAATTCTGATCTGGGTATGCACCACCGTAGCGCTCGCCATTACCAGAGAGACCGGAGCCAGGTCGAGACATCTGAGCCGGGATGCCAGTCGGAGGAGTGGCATAGCGATGATTTGGGTCGGCCTCTACTGCGGGGGAGTTTGGGTAGGAATGTGACGAGGACGGGCGGAATTCCTGTGAAGATGGGGCAGCATCGAAGGCATTATTGGCCTGTTCGTGTGTGGGGGTTGATTGTAGTTCTTCCTGCGGCATTGAATCATCGTGTTGTTCTGCTGCCTCTTTTGAAGCGTCGTGGGCCTCGGCATCGGCCATGTTTGTGTTTGTGTTTGTATTTGAGGTTATGGTTATGGCTGTGATTGTGTATTTGTGTTTAGATTTGGAGTTGAGGGTTTTGGATTCGTGCCTTGACTCAGGTAGGTGGAGAGAGGGCGAGACAGGGTACTCGATACGTGTGTATTCTTAGCAACTCAGCGCGAGAGCAAGGGTATGTTCGTCAGGTTGATGTTTGTTTCGATAGGGCTGAGATGTCAAATGCGCCTGAATGGTGAAATCATTCCTGATGCTATTCTTATTCCTGCTCCTATTGCCGATGCCGATGCTGATCTCTATCTAAGCTTTGGCTCTGGCTTTGGCTGTGGTGATGATGGTGATGACGGTTGGGGAGATTGTTGGATGTGCTGTTACGAAGGTCTTCATCTAGTATGGAGCGATGCACATTGGGATGGATTAAGAAGAGGACTATTGAGAAGGAGTGCAGAATTGTAGAATTGTAGAAGTGAAGAAGTGAAGAAGTGAAGATGAGGTGAGGCAAAGGAGTTGAGTATGAGTATGAGTATGAGTATGTATATGGGTGATGGAGAGCGAGTGAGTGTGAATGTGTGTATTTGTGTGGTGAGTGGAGTGTGGAGTGTGAAGAGAGAGGCGGATGGTGGTGGGATGCTTTGATGTCTTACTCCTACTGATGATGACAGTGCCCGACAAACAACCCCTGGTGCTGGTGCTGGTAGTTAAACAACAACAACATCAACAACAACATCAACAACAACAACATCAACATCAACAATAACATCAACAACGCGACTCCGCTCACTTCCCTCAACAATGCACCATCTCGGTCCACCAGCCCATCAATCCTCCCGCCTTGTGTGAAGTGCGAGAAGCAGACTACGAAGGACCATTCGGCCGGGCTACTTTCATTCAGGGTCTCGTCTTTTCAAGTGAGATGAGAATTAAAGGAGTTGAGTTGTTCGTTCCTCTTGCATTTACATTACTTCACTGCCCCTCTGTCTCTCTATCTCTCTTCTTTCCTTCATCTCATCCACCTTGTCTTGTCCAAGCTCATGTACCCTCCCTCATCTGGATATTGATCGCTACTTAAGGTATAAGGTGTGATCTGTGACCTGTGACCTGTGATCTGTGATCTGTGATCCGTGATCCGTGATCCGCATCTCAATCGGCCTGAGTCAGAACCGCTTGAGATGGTGGGGTTTTGGAGTGTATGCCTTGTTTATGCCTGATTAATGTCTGAGCAATGCCTGAAATGTCTGATCTCGCTCGTGACATCTCAACCCTCAACCCCCGGCCGGGATGGGAGCATCTGAATCTCAGATCCATTCATAATCACGTGCTGATCTCACAGCTGTTAGTCATGTGAATAATAACGAGAGAGATGAGGCTCTTATCCCACCACATCTGCACCTGAATCCCCAGGCATCAACAGCACAATCAAGGCCCCCCCCCCCCGACGCCAAGCGCTCAGGCCCAAGACCCTGCCGCACCGGCGTTCACAGATACATAATTGTCGTAATTGTTGCACGTCTTATCCCACTATCTCACCTCACCTCACCTCACCTCACTTCACCTACCTTCACCTTCACCTCACCACTTCCGTTCCCCCTCTCCCTTCTTCAATAACCTCAACAACAACTCAAAATGGCTTCAATTGCACGCGCATTCAGCCCAATGGCTACCAGAATGGCCTTCAAGGCCATTGCCCTCTCCACCAAGCAATACGTTCCGCTTACAGCCCGCGCATTCTCCATCAGCGCAGTCGGTACATGACTCCCACCCCACGAAAGCCCATCGTGAACACAACCCAATCCAAGCCAACCCAGCCATGCACGATGAAGAGACACAGGAGACAAAGCCAAAAACAAGAGAAAGAAGAGAAACAAAATTAAAAAAAACACAAGCTGACTGCATATCCCTACACAGCACCGGCGAAGAAGTACACCAAGGACCACGAGTGGATCGATCTGTCGGACGACAACAAGACGGGCACCATTGGCATCTCGGACTACGCCGCGCACGCCCTGGGCGACGTGGTGTACGTGGAGCTGCCGGTGCCACCGATGGAGGTGGCGGCCGGGGATGCCATCGGGGCCGTGGAGTCGGTCAAGTCGGCGTCGGACATCAACGCTCCCATCGCCTGCACCATTGTCGACGTGAACCGCGTGCTGGAGGAGAAGCCGAGCACCATCAACAAGCAGCCCGAGGAGAGCGGCGAGAGCGGCGGCTGGGTGGCCCGCGTCGAGGTGGACGAGGAGGGCGTCAAGGGCCTGGAGGATTTGATGGATGAGGCCGCGTACAAGGCCTTCATCGACGAGTAAAAGATGATGTCTGTTTGTCTCGGGGAATCACAGGATAAATTCAACATAAAGGAGTCGTGGTCGTCACAATTCAACTGCATCATAAATGGAGTATTTTTTTGTTTTCAAGTTTATTCATTGACTTTCGCGATAACGGTGCAAATGCAACATCAACCCAACACAACTTTTTTCCCCCGAGAATAAATCTACTGAAGCCAAGCGAAGCAATTCTGGAAACTCTGAAAATTCTATTTGTGAGCGACGGTTTCCCCTCCCACTTCCATAAAAAAAAAAAGGTTTCAGTTGTTTGTCGTCATTAAAGTCGTTATCAGTGCCCATTACATGAGAGCATTACCTGACGTGCGCACGTAACACATTAAGCGCCGCCGGCCTTCGCGATAACATTCCGATTGAGGTTGATAGCCTCGAGGATCTTGCCGGCACCCTTCTCCACCAAATCACCGGCGACCAGCATCCCGAATTCATCGGCGTCTGTTTCCGTGAGGATCTCTCCCAGTCGCTCCACATACACATGCTCCGAACCGTCCAGACTGACCACGATGGCCTTGAGCACCAACTTGCCCTGCTCCACCCACTCCGTCTCAACGCCGATGGGCACGCTGCATCCGCCCTCGAGCGCCCGCATCAGACTCCTCTCTGCCAAGCAGGACAATGTCGTCGCCGCATCCTGTAACTTGTCCAGCAGGTCAATGGTCTTCTGATCACCCTCCTTGATCTCAATGGCCAGCGCGCCCTGCCCCACAGCGTAGAGTGTTCCGCCGCCCGGCGTCTTGGAATCCAAGTACTGTGTAATCCTGTCCTCCATGCCCAACCTCTTCAATCCCGCAGCCGCGAGCAGCGTACAAGCAAACGGCCCATCCTCAGCATCCAACTTGCCCAATCTCGTTCCCACATTCCCTCTGATGTCGGCAAACTCCAGATGCGGGTATTTGATCTTGATCTGCGCACTGCGTCGCACACTGCTAGTGCCAACAATGCTGCCAGCCGGCAATTCAGCCAGCGTCTTATACGGGCTCCCCTTCTTCATGATGATGACGTCGCGCGGGTCAGCGCGGTCCATGATGCAGCCGATAACAAGGCCGGTGGGCAGCTGCGTCGGCATGTCCTTGAGACAGTGAACAATGAGGTCGAGGCTGCCGTCGACGAGGCCGGCCTCGAGCTCGTGCGTCCACAGCGCCTTCGCGCCGAAGTTGTGCAGCGGCGTCACCTGGTTCTTGTCGCCCATGGTCGCCATAGCGCTGATCTCAAACGCCTTGTCCGGGTGCGCGGCCTGCAGCGCGTCGCGCACCAGCTCGGCTTGGATGACGGCCAGTGCCGAGCGTCGCGTGCCGATGTAGATGGGCTTCGTGGCGGCTTTTTCGTCTGATGCCATGGCCAACGCGGTGGATGGCGCGGCGTCCTTGGAGGATTTCTCTTGGGTGTGCGTTGTGGGGTCGATGACTGGGCGGGAGGAGGTAGAGGGGAGTTGTTCGTGAGTGGCCATTGTGGACGTTTTTCAATGGCAATGGTATTCGAAGAGGGTTATTTTGCACAACGGGGATTGTGCGGGTGAGAAGTTCGTCGATGGGGATGATGTTGTGCGGTGCTGGTTGATGAATTGTTTGAGAAGTCGATATCTACAGTAGTGGGGCCTTGCATGACGAGGTTGCGGGGTGGCGGCTGCAGCGGTTAATCCCGCTCACCAGGAACAAAACTTACATACTTTATTTACACCTACTGTAGTCCTGAGTGCTGAAAATTGAAGTATATAATTATTGGGTTGCTCAGAGATGCCGTGTTAATATAAGGAAAATCAGTAGGGATTTTTGAGATTTGTTTACCGTCCATTTAGAAATGAAATAGACGAAAGTTGCGCTAACGACTGTCAAGAGTTCGTAGCGTGCCGATGTCAATATAAATTGCCCAAGATCTTGAGAGCTTGTCGAAGATAATAAGGAGGAACCTAAGTACCTGTTCTCGATGGGCCGTGGTTCCTGAGAGTTTGAAACTGTAAGAAAAGTCGTTGGTCGTACAAAGCATGTTGTCAACACTAGTATCATTGTCATCATACGTTGTTGTCGTCGTTCTCCCTTTCATCGTCATTGATTTGAAAGTCTCGCAAGCGTTTATTGATGACAAAATAAATAATTTCTACCACTTACACTTGATGTAAGTAACTCGTTTGACCAATACCTACTAAATGGGACAGGAGATTATATATTTTCATTAAAAATAAGTTGGACAAAAGTTTGTTTATCTATTAACAGCACCCCGGCCATTAACACAGACAATAACACTACTAACCCGTTTGTCCCAAAATAACATGAGCTTTCTATAAATTTTTAAATACATACAACCTTATACAGAAGAACTTTTATAACAAAACGTATAAGTCGTTACCGAGAGTCTGCCTACTCAGCATAAATATTATTATGTAATTGTTCTCATTCTTACTATCAAAACACTCTTCAATCGGTCAAGCGTAGAAGACAATGAATGTAATAAGTTATTAACAGCTTATATCATCATCATCATCATCATCATTACAGATTTTCAAGACCCATTCGCTAGTATAAATTCAAATCCATCGAAGTGAATAGAAGACTAAACCTAATCAACTTAGTAAAACAAGCAAATTCCATAATCAACGACATATTGAAACGCCGAAGAAAACAAAAGAAGAGGAAATCCTTGAAACCCGACTCGCAACACACCCCTAATAAGATAAAGCAGAAGAGTATTGAGAAAGTACCAAGGTCTCATATCTCTTTCATCTTATCTCAGCCGAAACCCTCCATCTCACCATCTATCTTGCCCCACTATCTTGTATAACATAATAAGACAAACCTAAAATTCCACCGGGGGACGACAGGTGACCACTCATCCGGATTGGCCCCTATGCCGATTATATTTCCCGTAAAATAATCCGCAGAGAGGAAGAGTGTAGTATGTGGCTGGGGCTCAATCCCCTATAGCACGTAGACCTGTTGAATTTTTAAGAATGAACTAGTTCTTTCCAACCTTCGTCTTTTGTATTACTATCTTTGAATATTAAAAGGCTAGATATACATTAAAGCCGTGCGTCTATTGTGATGCTCAATCTGTTGTTTTAAAGATCTAGCTATGTTGAAAGTGAATGTCACTCCAAGACTCTCGCAATCGCATAAACAAACTTCACATCCACACCACAGTTCAAGAGTCACTTAAGTCAAAGGTAGAAACCACTTCACAATCACCACAAACATAGATCAAAAGAGCGAATACTTTATTCCTATCTCCTAAGCCACCCAAAACGAACGAAAGAAAAGCCTTCAAGCGAAAGGACCAGGCTCATAATAACGAATGACACCAATCATCAAACACCATCACGCCAGTAGCCATGAAGCGCCAAATCGGATCAGAATCTCTCCATCGTAGTTCATCATCATTCTACTCCAGCCAACCAAAGTCAAGGTTCACTCTCACCATCCCAGAAATCCGGTCCAATAGCCTTGGTCTTCTTCCCATACCTCCACTTAACACCCCAGCCCTTTTCCAACATACCAGGGCTAGAAGCAAGTCTATCTCTTTCAATGGTACTGTCACCACCAGCAGATGTCCAGCTGCCAGGACTATTTGCACCATTTCCTCTCAAAGGCAGGCTGTTCGTTCTGACATCCAAAGCACTGAGATTGCTTCTAGCATACATATTAGCTGAGAAGAAAGAAGATGAATCGTATGCACTGTCGCCTTGCATCTCGAGCGGGAATATGGGCTCAGGTGGAGAAATGGGGGGTTGACTTTGTTTCCATCCCAGGCCAGAAAGGAGGTTCTGAACGGATTTCCGCTTCTTGGGCTGTGGGAGAACCTCGCTGCGGTAAGAGCCTGGGACGTGGGTATTACTCGGCCGCAAATGCTCTTCAACCAATTCCTCTGTCGACTGCACTTTTGAACCTGGAATGACCACAGACTCGGGAGCAGGCACAACGATCATTTGACTCGAAGGTTCAGTTGTGACCAGTACACTGTATTCGGCGCCACTATCAGATTTTCGCTTTACACAATCCCTGATGGTATGCTTTTGTGGTTTACCCTCACCGTAATAAATGAATACAGCTTCGTCAGGAGGGCATTCCGCAAGACCATGTGCATGATACTTAGCATCCACCTTCGGTTCTGCATGTTTAGAATTGGACTCAACGAGACTTGTGTCGCAGTCTGCAAGGCTGTGTTCGAGAACTGGAGGTGGTGACGGTTTGCAGAAGACGCGTTCCCCAAAACAATATTGGAGGTCATGTTGGGACAGCTTCCTCGCTGGCGTCTGTGGGACTTCGGGAACCAGAATATCATAGTCTTCGAGATTATGTTGTGGGGTTGGTGGAAGTGGCGCCCTTTCAAGAATAGTATCTTTGGAATGAAACAGGTCTAGTACACCCATATCCTTCACAATACCAGTCTCGCCGTAGTCTGGACAGTTATCAAGATCGTGACCAGTAGCAGCCGGCTTCTTGTCAGGCTCGCATAAACCACAATCAGTTAGCTTGTGCTCTTGGGACAGGGGAGATGGAGGAAGGGATTGTCGCGCAGCGGGATTGCTGCTATCTCTTGTGTTAAACTCGACAGTCTGTGGCCTGCCACCAGTCGAGTATTTGAAGTTCTTTGGATTGTCGAACGGGCAACCTTTAGACTTCTCAACAGGCTTCTCAACAGGCTTATCGATCTCATTGCCTTGAGGCTTTTGCTTCAGACCCCCAAGGCTCATGGTTCGATTGCGACGGATCACGGTGTCGCTTCTCTCCAAATTTTGTCCATCATCATCAGTTTCGTTGATGCCAATATAGTTGAATTTCGTGAGCTTTTTCTTGAGCTTCTTTGGTTCATTGCTCCTCACCTTCTTGCTACTAGTATCTGAATCGGAAGATGAAGATTTCAAGGGAGAGATGTCGTCTGTTCGTATCTCGAACTTTCTACGAGTAGGAGAAGCTGAACCCTCTGCACTCAGACACTCATCACAGTCTTGCTGAGTAATTTGATGCTGGTGCTGCTCACTTGGATGTATGTAGAATGGTAGCTTCTCAGAAATTTGCGTGTTAGTTTCTTGGAAAATCTCTGGCTCCTGATCGGTTACCACTGTGGATCGAGAAGGTGCGTAAACCATCTCTGGGTTTGGTCCAGGCTGCGATGGACGGCGCGCTAGATTGTTCCTACTGTCGTTCCATAGGTTGAAAGCCACCCTGGGAGGTTGTACAAATGGATATGAACCTCTTTTCTTGACCTCGCGATCAGCCTGCGTCAGAGTGCAACATGGACAACAGCATCCTTTGAAGAAGTCTTTCGCAAGATCACCACCAATATTGTATGTTTCTCGAACTTCACTGTGCTGCATTACACTCAGCAAGCCTGCCAAATGATGATAGTTAGCAATACTCAAGATCATAGTTGTTAAGATAACCTACCACAACAGCCACAAAGCATAGTATGAACCAAGCAATACATCCAACAGGGCAAGTTGAAGTTGGAGTTTCCACCAAGATCTCTCGTGTCAATACCCTTATGAGCGTTGTCCAGTCGTTGTTGTGTTCTGCCATATAACATGCAAGGAGACCAGCACCCAAGGCAGCAAGTTCCAAAATCACAATCGCATAGACCATGCGTCCAGTGTGTAGGATGAGTCTCAGCCATTGGCAGCGTCAATGAAGGCAATGGAGAAGGCGCATCAGTGATAACGACAGGCTCTGACGTATATAGTTGCGGATGTTCTGCAATTTGCTGTGGCGTTAAGGAAATTATGTGCGTCTTTTCAATGAACGCATCTCCTGAAGTCTCACAGGTCACACAAGCGTCCACGGTATGATCACAGCTGTTCGGCATCGAGGACTCACGGTGACTTGGGGTGATGATGATTCGAGGGGGCTCTGAAAATCCAGATATTGGCGTCTGCGGTAGAGGTACCATTCTTGCGCCAGGTGCTGACATATTGGTGGAGAGAAACAATGATAATAGAATAATAAAGTCGTTATACTCGTAATAATTGTTGCTTCATAAACCACTCTAGTAAAAGATAGATACGCACAGTCTAGCGATGCTGCAGTGATGGTGACGATGATGAAGGAAGAGAGCAAAGAAAGTCGAAGAATATATCGAGTATAGATAGCGAAGGAAACCGCGTACCTGTGACTTCCACCCTTACTTATGTCGTTCACAGCGTAACTGCCTGCATAAAGATAACAAGTGAGGTGAATATCCCGAAGAAGAAAGACTCAAGAGTCTCGGGTTGTTTCTTTTTCCTTCTGCGAAACCCGTTGATCAAAATGGCACCAATATCACCATTGCTGCATTCGAACTGATTGAACGGTGGTTGATTGGGAAGCCAAGAGCACAAACTTAGTACAGAGCGAGTCAATGGCGAACTTTTGCACTGAATTGAAATTGAGGTAACTGAACTTCTTCGTTCGTTGTAGGCATATTAATAACATGTCGTATTAGCATCATCATAATTAGAGTCAGTCGATAATAAGTCTGAGTTGTCTCACGCTCCATGAAATAGTGACTCGGCTGATCCAGTGCAGTGTTAACGCTCATTCAACACTCAAGCAAATTTCACAGGGCTGCTGAATTTGTATGTAATATATGATTACAACATGGAGTATATATACAAGAGGAAGGAGCTGAATACAGATGCAACGAGTACGCTAAAACAGCATTTACTCAGCATCAGACTCGGACTGGGAACTGTCAGTATCGCTAGCGTTTCAACCCCCTAAAAGAGGCATTATAGAGCTGTGAAAGACAAGAACAAGAAAGACATGGTTTTGGTTTAAAAATTATAATGTAGACAAATCTATACCTGATCTCGCTTTGGGTCAACAGTTCCCTTGACCTTGGCGGTATCAACGACACCCTCGGCCTTCTTGCTCTTTGATGGGTCGTTGCTGGCATCGGTGGAGTGCTTGGTGTCGGTGTTGCTCAAACCCTCTTGCTTGCTAGACTGGGATGATCCAGTAGCTGGGTTCTCAGCTGGTGGCTTGGAAGCAGCAGCCTATACAATTTAGCATCAGTCAGATTATTTAAATTGTCAAAATTGGCATCATACCTTGTCTGCTGGGGCTCCCTCATCTGATTTGCTGTCAACTTCACCCTGTGGCTTTCCAGCTTCACTTTCAACGCGCTTCTTGTCACCACCCTTAGAATCTGGAATGGACTTGTGGACGTTACCGTCGTCGCTCTCGGACTCGGTTGGCTTGTCGTCCTTGGACTCATTCTTGGAGTCTTCCTTAGGCTCCTCCTTGGCATCAGAGTCATCGGACTTCTCATCCTTCTTCTCATCCTCAGAGTCATCCTTCTTCTCCTCTTCAGAGTCGTCCTTCTTCTCATCCTTGGACTCCTCCTTGGCCTCCGGCTCCTCGGATTTCTCCTCCGGCTCGTCCTTGGACTCCTCCTCGCCGTGAGACTCAGCGTGAGAGTCACCGTGGTCACCGTGATCATCGTGGCCGTGGGCGGCACCCGAATCCTGTGAAAGAATGAAGTAGAGGGATGGGACGGTGACAGCGACAGCACCGGCGAGCCTATCTCCAATCATCAAATTCTGCCCCTTCAATTGCTCAGCATAGCCGGAAAATCTCACCATGGCAAATCGCTACCAGCCTCCTTGTGGGAGTGACCTTCGGAGTAAGCCCTACGAGCGAATTGTTGGACAACTCGTGGTCTGGCGACAGAAGCTCTGGAAACTCTGAGGGCGCCACGAAGGGCGGAAACTCTGGCGAAAGACATGCTGATTGTCGATTGAACAATTAAGTCCAAATTTTAAGCTGCAATATGAGGTCAGGTGGTTGTGTATGATTCAATGGATGTCCGTAGAGGTGCTTACTACTTCAATTGAGTTGTTGCGGAGTGAATTGAAAAGTGGAGGCTGGAAACGAGACGAGATTCGGAGCCAGATTCGCAAATGGGAAATGCTTTGAACGTCATGTCAGGCCAGAAAGCATTGGCCAGGAACGAAATTTAGCGGGTGAGAGTTGCCGTAGCTAAGTAGCTGAGCTGTGGTAGCCGCAGTGAGCTGTTTATGATGCCTCATATTTATGGCATAATCGTATCCAAGCCGTAAGGCACTCAATGTAGCATTGAGATGAGATGAGGTATCATCACGGGAGCACGCGCCCCGCGCCGATTACGATATGTGCTGAGAGCTCTCGGTCCATACAACAGAGAATATATTGTTCCGTTCTGGAGCAATCTACTCTTCACTTCCGGTCTCTCTCACACATTACGGAAGCTCTACTTTATGCCACTGACCTTGAAATCGTTTCAGTGACCTTCCAATCCTTGTAAGTCTTAACCTTCTAGAACAAGAACAGCTCATCTGCTATGGAAACAGAAAGCGAGCAAGTTTGCCTACTTGAACCAAATGACTGACAACAACAACAACAATTTCAGCTCTCTCGATATTCACCACATCGAAGATCAGACCTATCACCCAAAGCTATAAAACGGATTGAGACGTACCTCCCGAAAGCCTTCTTCTGTTGCCTGTCCATCAACGGCTACCACCACCCTAGTAGAGAGCATCATGGCGAGCTCGATACCGGCCAATCCTACCTCGCAGACTGTGGCAGCTTTGCTCCCAAAGCTCCACGATGTCGACCCGGATTATCGATACATGTCGTTGAACGATTTATGCCAGGTTCTCACGAATGGCCGACCAGACTTCCTTCATAGTGATTACAACACCTCTGCCCGAACTGTGGATGGTGTTATCAAGACCTTGGATGACCAGAATGGCGAAGTTCAAAATTTGGCGATCAAATGGTAAACGTATATTCCTTCAGAGTATTGTCTGTATCTAACTATCATTTCTCTAGTCTTACTCCTCTAGTAGAAAAAATCCCACATACGATTCTCGCTCCACTGATCGAAAAGTTGTCGAACCTTAACACCGAGAACTCTGTTGATAACTCAATTCCCTCCATGGCACTTTGCACAGTTGTGATCACTTTACAGCGTCCAGTGCTTGGTATCTCGCCTACTAGAGATGTTCTTGAAGCATATTCAGCGATCAGCAGAGTTCTCATTCCTCGTCTTGTTGGTCGGATTGTTGTTCCACAACGAGCAGGGCAAATGGAATTACCAGCAGTTCCTGTCGGCATGCTGCAACCAGACGAGCAGAAGGAAATTGCCGCAGAAACGGTCGATATTTTGATTGAGGTGGTCAGATGCTTTGGCCCAATGCTCCAGGTGCCCGAAGTGGATGCGTTGCAAGAGGCGGTAGTACAAATTTTGGAGAGCGAAAAGGCAAGCCCCGTGGTCAAGAAACGTGCCGTCATCGCAATTTCCATCCTTGCCATCTATACCTCAGACCCGTTACTCAGCGCGTTTGCCTCGCATTTGATTGAGAGTTTCCGAAGCTCCCACTTGACGGCCGCAAAGCGCAGAATGTATATCACAATTATTGGATCAATGGCCAGGTCAATTCCATCGAGATTCGGACCATATTTGAAGACTCTCGCACCCTTCGTTTTAAGCGCTTTGAGCCAGCAAGAGATGGAGGAGCAGATTGAAGCCCTTAGAGAGACTGGGGAGCCAGATCAAGATGCTGAAGACGTACGCGAGGCTGCTCTTGTCGCACTCGAGGCATGTCTTGCTGCTTGTGGTGCAGAAATGCGTGCTTATACAGAAGAGTCAATCACAGCTGCTCTTCGATACCTCAAATATGACCCAAATTACTCGAATGATGAGGATGATGAGGACATGGAAGGCACTCAATCTGATGATGATGATATGGATGGATTTGACGAGGATGACGACTTTGAGCAAGATGGTGGATTTGATGATGATGATGATGATTCAAGCTGGAAGGTGCGACGTTGTGCTTCTAAGGTCCTCTATACTCTCATCTCGACCAGAGGAGGAGGGGACCTACTTGAGGATGGAACGCTTTACCAGCGAATTGCTCCTATCTTGATCAACAGATTCACGGAAAGAGAGGAGAATGTTCAACTCGAGGTCATTGCAGCCATGGCTTTACTCATTCGCAAGACTGGCGAAGGTTCTATCGTGACATTCCCAGGTGACACTACTGCTGATTACCTCAGCCAGGCCCCGAGCCGGAAACGCCGCAGAGAAAGTAGTGGTATGCTGACTCGAGAGACCGACCAGTTGTCAATGTCTTCCGGCTTGACTTCTCCAATTATCCAACCACTACCTGCATCAGGCCCAAGAACTGATCTCGACAAATTAAGTCCTGCACTTATCAAGGCTGTGAACAAGTTGCTTAAGGGCAAAGCAATTCCTGCAAAGCAGGCTTCTATAACGTTACTCAGTGACATGGTCTCTGTGCAGCATGGTGGTCTGTCGGAGTATTTCAGCCAGATCGTTGATCCTGTCGTGGATGCCATCAAGAGTGCTGCTTCTTCGCAACTCGGATCCAACAGCGCAGCCGTGACTGGAGGAGCTGCATCAGCAACTGCCAGTACCCTCCGAATTGCCGCTTTACGCCTGGTGAGCAACATCTCAGAAACACACTCATCAAGCGTTCTTAAGCCATACCTTTCCCATATCATCCCTGGGGTCGTGTCTGCAGCCACGGATAAGTTCTACAAGATATCCGGCGAAGCAGTGAGCACGGTTGAGCAACTCCTTAAGGCCTTGACTCCACCAAGATCTCGTGCAGGAGCACAAAAATATCAAGGCGAGCTTCAAAAGCTCTTTGAGGTCGTTATGGGGCGTGTGAGTGCTAACGATGCTGATGTTGAGGTCCGAAGACGTGCTATCCATGCATTGGGTATTTTGTTGTCACGCACTGGTGGCAGTGATGGCAACAGCCTGTTATCAGCAGCCAACAGATCCACTGCGTTAGATGCCCTGAGTGAGCGCTTGAAGAATGAAGTTACAAGGTTGGCGGCTGTTCGTGCCATAGATGCTATCGCAATCTCAGCGTCCGCAAAGGACCAGTTGGAGGCTGTCTGGGTAAGAGAAGTTGTTATAGAGCTTGCTGCTCAACTCCGCAAGTCGGATAGATCACTTCGTGGAGCTTCTCTTGGCGCCCTCAAGAACCTTGTCCTTACACCCGCAGCTCGAAACAGTCTCGACGGCAAGACGATTCATGAATTGAACATCGCTCTTTTGCCCCTGATCTCAGCCTCAGACCTTCATCTCCTGGGTCCCGCACTACTTGTGTACGCTTACTTGGTACTCGACGATGCAAAGGTTGTTGTTACTCCCGAGCTTTGCCACAATCTCTGCGAGCTATTGACTAGTAGTCTGGGAGGAAGCGTCCTGGATTCGTTGTTGGCTCTTGTCAAAAATATTGGAGAGCAAGGAGCAGGAAAGGATCTTATGAGTGGCCTCCTACAGTTAGTCGGAGTCAACGGTGATCCAGCCGTCGTCGGCAAGGTAATTGGTACACTTCTGGTCTCCGGTGGCGACTCCGTGGGTGTCACTGTCTCCAGTTTTGAAAAAGAACTTGCTACCACAAAAGACGATGTTCGTAAGAGTCTGGCCTTAGCTATTCTTGGTGAGGCTGGCCTTCGTATGGCAGGCAAATCTTCTCTCAAGCCAGAAACATTTACCGCACACTTTGACAACAAGTCTGACAAGGTAAAGCTTGCTGCAGCTGTTGCACTTGGCCGTGCTGGTGCCGGAGATGTACCAGTCTACCTACCAGTCATCCTCGAACTGATGCAAAAAGCTCCTTCTACTTCACAATATCTTCTTCTTCACTCGATCAAGGAGATCCTACAGCAATCAAGTGGAACCCTTCATGAGGTTGCGCCTTACTCCCAACAGGTTTGGGTTGCTCTTCTTGATGCTTCGAAGGATGAAGATAACAAGGCCGTTGGTGCTGAATGTATTGGTAGACTGGCCATCATTGATCCAAAGGTTTATATGCCACAGCTTCAGGTACGTTTCTCTTGCCAATTTTTGGATTGTGCTAAAGCTTTTGCAGACATATCTTCAGGACAAAACTCCTTCTGTCCGAGCTATGGTTATCCAAGCCATTCGCTACACATTACCAGATAGCGACGAGTCTTTTGATGTCGTCTTGAAGTCTCTCTTGATCAACATGCTCACCACAATGCTTCACGACACAGAGCTCGAGAATCGCAGACTGGCATTGACAACTCTTAACTCCGCCGCGCACAACAAGCCAGATCTCATTCTCCCACACTTGAGTGACTTGCTACCACTTGTGATGAAAGAGTCCCTCATTAATCCGGCACTTGTTCGGGAGGTGATGATGGGACCATTCAAGCACAAGGTAGACGATGGACTCGAAGTACGCAAGAGCGCCTACGAAACCCTCTACTCCCTGATGGACGTCGCCTTCAGTCGCATCAACACGCTCGACTTCTACGATCGCATTATCGCTGGTCTTGCAGATGAGCATGATATCCGCAGTCTTTGCAACCTGATGCTGACCAAACTCATCGTTCTTGATCCTGATGAGACTGCTCGTCGTCTTGACGCCATAGCTGATCGTTTCCGTACTATCCTATCTATTAAGTTGAAGGATAATGCTGTGAAGCAAGAGATCGAGAAACAGGATGAGGCTTCAAAGGGTGTCTTGAGAGTTACATTGCTCTTACACAAC
Source organism: Xenosphaeropsis pyriputrescens (assembly GCA_022609375.1). Taxonomy (NCBI): domain Eukaryota; kingdom Fungi; phylum Ascomycota; class Leotiomycetes; order Phacidiales; family Phacidiaceae; genus Xenosphaeropsis; species Xenosphaeropsis pyriputrescens. Next base: position 276,432 of record JAGKQE010000001.1, on the reverse strand, counting down.
GCAATTCCTGGTGCTGCAGGTGTAGGTGCTGTTGGTGGCGGAGGAAGTCCAATCTGGAGAACGTACTGGGAATGGGTTGAGAAGGACTTTGATGGCCAGTTGAGGATCTTGAGAGAGGAGGTTAGGGAAAATGCCACGAGGAGTTGAGCGCCGCAAAAGTTCAACCCCTGTATGGAATCTTCTGTCAAAGGGAAGCGAACGCGCTGATATTGTCACGGTATATTTCGGGAGTCAAAATGGCATTTTCTTAGGAGATGATTATTACCATAGCCATAGGAACGCATTACAGGTATCTCTTTCCAGTGTCCCTCCCTTTCGGACACTTTTCCATCGTGCCCCTGAACCACCAAGTAGAGAATCCTCCTGAAGGTTTCCGTTACATGCACTCGCAAAACCAGATCTTCCACTTCCACGTGGAATATCTAATACTTATACAGAAAACCACCCTCCCATCAATCCTATTTTGCAACCCTATCCACTAGCGGGATTGGAGTAATCTCTGCCTCGACAAGTTCACACTGTCGCTTGTTCGCTAGAACCTTCAGCGTAACGGAAACTCTCACTGCAAGCTTCGCCAGGAAAGTTACGAATACCTTGCGGCGTAGCGAGTGGCTTTGATAGTGTGCAAAGCGAACCCCAGATCGTAGTACCTCACTGAGAAGCTTATACGTCTACGGGCAGCGTGAATGGAGTGTTATTCTATGGGATGTGAATAGGGAGTACTTAAGGATAGACCGATTGATATCTGGTCCAGCACGTGGGCGTCTGTGCTGATGCTTGGTTCTGCCGTGAGGATATCTTGCTGCGTGGCGGCGCTCTTGGCTCTTGGTAGGCGTGCGGCGGTGATTGTGGATAGGCAGAGAGTGTTATGTGCTGTGGGATGATATTCATAGAAATGGACATTGGTGGGATTGGTCACTTTGAATAGGAGATTATTCTACGTAGTAATAGTATCATCTGGCTGGATTTCAAGAGCTGGAAAGAAGTGTCCTGGTCTTGTCCAGATGCGGACCCAAGTTACAACTACTCTAGATGGCGCGCTCGGATGTGGTCCCATTGGTAATGAGCATACAACTAAATTATCATGGCCATTTCCGTCAACCGTCAACTTCAACTCTCTATTCTGTTCCATTCATTGGACACTTTCGTCATGAGCTGCATTGGATCCAGATTCCAGATACAATCCGGCAGCTGGCAAGACAGCACCTTGGCATTCCTGGCAAGGCACTTGCATAGAAAGGTACCATAGGCTGACCCCATTTCTGATTACGAATCTGGCGCGCGTCTCCGCGGAAGAGTGAGATACAGAAGCAGTTTGAAGTCTTCAGTAGCATCGCTAATCTTCGGATGCCTCCTTACCTGAGCAAACTTTGATTTTGCGATTAGAGAGGCATGGAACATCGGTTGGGCCCCAGATTCCGGGAATCTGGAGGCGTGGTATTTATTCATTGCACTGCAAATCACCCCTTAAATACTTTGCAGATTACAATCTTCATCGTGATAGTTAATAGGGGTGCTGAAGGATGTACTACGTACAGAGGTGAGTACGAAACCTGTGGCGTGTGGCTGCGACCTTGGCTGCTCCCCACGTGGTGAGATTTGTATTCTTGCGGAATGGTACGAAGACTGGGTAGAATCTGGGGTATGGAGTATGGGGAGTGCGTGGTCCAACTATCCATACAGGCATCTTCGATATCCTACTCTGGTGGTATGGAATACTTCTCCCGCTTAAAAGATTAATACCCAAGTACCTTAGGCTAAGACGCTGCACGCTGGCCCCTTACTTGGTGGGATAGGTTGTTACGCATTGTGAATTTCACGCCTCTGATCTGGCACTTCTGGCACCAGTACAGTATCCACCGAAACGTGGTGAACAGAGCACGTCCTTTGACAGGAAAAGGTTGTTGGGATGGAGTATGTGGGGGAGTGGAGAGAGAGTGAGGTCATTGAAGCAGCATCGTGATATCTCCAACCGAGGACTCAGAGCGGAATTAATGGCGAAGTTTGCTTGTTGAGCTGTTCACTGCGCGCCTATTCATAACTCTACTGTTTTTTTGTATGCTCAGGATGTACTGCATACATAGTAGTAGTGTAGTGGCGGTAAGTACATGTGCGTGGTTTTCATGGGGTATGGGGTACGGGGTATGGTCAGGGGGCAGAGATCAGGGGAAAGAAATGAATATGCAGCAGTGAGCCGTAATTCTGGGGTTCTCCGTCCCCACCGGGAATACATGTCTTGACCTACTATATCTGCTGCGCTGAGTGTACGTAGTACATAGTATGTACATTGCGAAGTTGAGGTAAGGGATGCGGATATCTCGACCGTGTGTGCTGACGTTGCTGAAGTCGGGCGACTCTGCGGATAGCATAATGCTGTGGAAAAGGCCTGGATTATTCACACCAGAAGCTGGATGAGAAAATGAGCAGTGGAACTTGCCGTGTATTATCAACGATTCCCGATATCCGGCCTCGGTCTTCGACCTTGTCAAACTATCTGTGGTAGGCAGTGTTGAGGGTATTATCAGGAGCTACGGACTCACGTCCAGGAAATAGAATGAGGTCGAGAATATTCTGGTCGAGCTGCGGGCGGATACTTGCATTGTTGGTGGTGGATTCAGGCCTGATCACTTGGCAGCACAATGATAAGATGCGTTGGATTGTTATGAGAACAAAGAGGTATTCTCCGAGTCAACCTGCTGGAGTATATTCTTTCAAACAAGATATCTGCCGTGTACTTTTTTTCTTCCCATCAAAGAGGAAAGGTTTGCGGCATGATGATTCTTTTTCCTCATCTGACCGTGGTAGGTTGTGGCGGACATACAGGAAGCCTAGAGGCTGGGGCCGGCTTGACCACCCTCACTGAGATTGATATTTCCTGGGGATCTGGGGTATTCTGGGAAAATCCCTTTGTTTATGGCCGCAGGAATCCGGGGAAGAAAAGCTCGTGCGTGATCTATGATCTTGGTCTCTGCACAACAGCAATTTTCCTAACCACCCACACTCGCTCGACTCTCGAGTACAGTACAATAGTTGCGTTTCTCTACTGTAGCTGTTCATACTTACGTTGCGTGCTTGCAGCTTTCGAAGGAGGGCAGGTCATGCGCGTCAGATTAAAGGATTGGCAGTGACCGTTTCAAGCAAACGTGGGATTCTCCAGGAAGCCCTCCTCAGGGAAGGTGGTCCGAAGATGCCGTCCTTGAAAATTGATTATTCAGACTTATGAATACTCGATCAACTGTGTATGAATACTTTCCTGTGGGAAAGGCTCGGGAACGAGTGATGTAGGTGGACCCAATGAGAAGCTTGGACAAATCTTTTGCTTTGCTGCTGAATAATCGAGGCATTCAATCATATCCCGCAGCTACTCACGACCCTTCTCTAGACCTGACATCTAGGCTGACAGACCTATTTGGTACACGTGAGCGTTTTTTCCATCATCTCAAGGACTTTCCATGAAGAGATGCAACGTGTGTATTATTTAAGAACAAGGGTCACAAGGACATTGATATTATTCATGTTTCGTAAGGCAACGGCAACGGCAACTTGCTTTTGTTCTTTTCTTTAGGTTATCAGATAGCAACGAGGTGCATTTCTGGTGGCTGTCGAAAAGTATGGGGAAACAGGCTTGTGTATTGGTTGGATTTTGTGTTGCGCCGCCAGGAGTAGTGACTTTTCCAGGGTTCAAGGGAATGAACAAGGGTCAGACTTGTTTGTGTGTACTTGAGCAGAAAGAAAGCTGTGGAGTATTCATACCTTGTGTGAGCGAATGACAGATGACTGGATTAGCATCAAGAGAATTATGCAGAGTATTGGCACATATGAAGAGCATTCAGAGCCCTGTTTGTATGCACATGAGAAGTTTGTTGAGAGAGGTACTGTACGTTTCTAATCGTGGCGACAAGTGCTCTTGCAGAGCATTTCCCATACTTGCTAACGACTTTGAGCTTGAGTTGCATACGGACTTCCTCCACGATACGTGCCTGATGTGCAACGGCTTGGTCTTGAGCATGATTGGGTGATTCAATGTTTGTTCCAAAAATTACATTTCTGGGTAAGCACCCGTAACCTGATCCTCGAGTAATGCGACGGCTGCAGTACAGACAGTACCTACGTGAGACGAATAAGGAGGCCCAAATCATCCCCAAGATGAAAAGTTGATAGGCATAATACTGGATCGAGGCAATAAAGGGGCGAGCATGCGATATTTGCCTTGGCGTTAATTCGTCGAGCTGCGCATTCATCGTGCACCCTGTGAGAAGCAGCCCGTTGATGCTGGTAACTTGGGAGCTTGTCATTGTACGGACAGCCGTGCTGCGTGCACCTGACTTTATGTGGGCCCCGTTCGAAATTCTGCAGAATGTGAAGCTTGCATGGGAATGGCATAGTTCGGCATTAAAACCAGCATCGGACTTCTGTTTGCTCTAGAGAATGCTGGGACGGCACCGTCAAACCCGACACACTTCATGCTTCATTCTCCCCGTACTCGAACACGAAGTCCCGCCTTCAATGCTGCTATGTGAGAGCCGTAAATTTGGTGACTCAGAAGAACAAGAACAAGAACAAGAACTGTGAATGAAAGTATTAGTGAGGCTTAACATGACATGTAATCTGTACTGACAGAGTGAACAACCATGGCAGTACTTGAATCTATAAAGCCGATTCATTGACCGTACCTAGGGTGATGAAAGATACGTTGAGGCAAAGAGAGTGGGAAGACAGCCACGGGTCGGGAAGGCAGTGGAGTAGTACGAGTAGCAACTGAAGCAGTCACACATCATCACTCTAATTTCTTACCTACCTACTACGCCTAGAAGCGCGGCCTTGTTCGATCAAATGACTCTTTTCTCATTCCTGCAATGTGCTGTGCGTGCTAAATTGACCAAACACATCACTTTGCCTAGACCAGGTCTAGATATCGACTTCAAAGTCAGGAAACTTCTTTTGCTTGAAGGAAGGCTTGAGTGCTTGGAAAGTCAGAGTGTTTGGTCATACTGTGACGCTCTTTGATGATTCCGAGCTTTAGATTAGTAGCGGTGCAATATGGAGAGTCGTGTCCTTGAGTATCCCGCCAAATGGGCTGCATCTATCATATATTGATTGGACAATTGATACTCTAAGACCGTTATTTCAGAAATCCAGAGTGTCCCTCTGCGGCTTATGAGGTCCCCATTTGGACACAACATTAGGACTTCTTCGTTTATTCGTAATTCAACCAGCCACACCACACCGCTCTCTGCATTTGTTCAAAGCATTTGCGAGCTCGGACCAGATGGTGGTGACACCGCGAGTCCCGAGACCCCCGTGGGATGCTATCATATCTGGGGAATGGGGAAATTGAAAGGGGTTTTGCACTTTGTGGGGAAGCAATAGCTTCGCAACGACAGTCAACAGTACAACGCAAGGGGGTACTTCGTATGTACAGTAAGTACAGTGTGTAATAGGTAAGAGGAAAGGCTGGCCGAAATGACAGAGAGCGCACGAGGAAACGTGTTCCCCTTTCCGAGGTGAGATCTGATAGAAAATACTGTAAAAAGCTTCTCGGATGAATATCTGCATCCTCACTCCGAAGATATTTTGTTTAGTAACCTATCCATATGACCCAAGTATTAGTCATTACTAATGTCAAGGCAATGAATGAACGGTTCGGAAAGGAAGGCAAGACTATTCATACCTGTAATGAGCGAGCACAATGCTCGCACAGTTGGATAGCCAGGGCAAATACCAAGGGTCAGGCTGCAAAGTGAAGTGGGTCTTCTCTCAAACACGCTTCCCATCGGCCATTCACTATGTCACAAATACGTGCCGGGAGACCGTGATGGCGTCGACCGACAGGGAAGCCGCCATCAATAATAACAAAGGAACGAAGATATCCCTAGGGGACTCTATCCAAATGGATATAAAGTCTCGCAAATCTCCAAGAGACGCCGTCTGCTTAAGGATTCAAAGGCATGTGGTGTTGAGATGAACCTTTGTAATGGACTGGAGCGTTTCCCGTTGACGCCACTCCCGGATTTCGGTCAGGCATACCTTATGGTAACAACTCAAACAGTATTCGTGGGTTTCTTCAGCGTCAATTATTGGCTTTCGGGTGTTGGTCTGGTGCGGACAAAAACATCCGAGTGTTGTGCTTAGTATCATGGGTGATTCTTGGACTTCAGATCGATCCTGAATGTGATACGCATGAATAGAGAATCATGATGTTTTCCTTATCGTCATTTGTGGACATGCAAAGAATTCCTCGATCGGCATCATCTGTCTTTATGTTTTGCCAGTGACATCCTGTACTGTTGAGTGAGTCGTTCGCCATGGGTTAAGCATGTTGGGGCGAAATTAGTCATGACCCTTGACCCATCAAGTCCTACCTCTAAAAGAAATGTCTCTGTTCCTGGTCTACGATGCTTTCCTACGGAGCATCCATAGATATGAACAACAACGCATAGATGACGATCTGCTTATCACATCCATTATGAGCCGACGAGACGTCCTTGTAATAAGTTAGTCTTCATACTCTGTACTGTACATTATTTTAGAGTCTTCCAAACAGCGGAAGCTGATGCACTCTGATAGCGCAAGTCGAAAGATCTCAGAGTATTGTATGTGGAGAGTACATATAAGTATGTATATATGAGCAGGGAGACAGGGAACTTGAGCGATTAATGCACGATTTGTCTTGTATCGACGTGCTCTTTTCCGTAGTCGAATGCGAGTTGAGGCAAGACGCATGGATTTTGGGTGGGTATCGAGAACGGTTGAGGTGCCAGTCCAGTAAAGCCCTACTTCTCAAGCTGCGGAATCGTTGCGACTCGCTGGAAACGCTGAAGAACGAGTGGAACTGAGTGCAGCGAGATGCGAGTGAGACGATGTATGTACATACAAGTATCCATATGAGCATCCAGACATGAACATACCGGTCGCGTCCCAGACCCACGACGCCAAACCCCGGACTTTGGCGGGGCTTGGTCCACTCTGCGTCCTGAGCAAGCTGGTGCACACCTGGCAAGGTCCCATCGGCCCTGGCACACCTGGGCAATGGCGCTTGGCAATCCACGGCATCGAGAACTCTGACTCTAGGTATCGCGGAAAGCCAGCGAAGCGGATCCATCTCGTGAACTCATGAGCAGCCAATGAGTAGTGAGCAGAGTAGGCCGTACGGTGGATATCTGATGAGAGTAACTCCACGGGCCTTCTCAGCCTGCTCGTGCAGACGACGGTACTCGTGTCGTTAGGTACCTCGTTCCTTCAGACTGAGACGTGGGACCCTCGAGTACTGACTCTTGTTGTGACGTAGTATTCACGATGTAACTCTGCGGCAGTAGGAAGTATTGTGGAGTCGTAGACGTGGTGATCCTCCTCGAGTTTCATTACAGAGTACCATCATTGCGTCTGTGTTCTATGGACCATGGCGCATCAATTGTACGGCTTCTGAGTGTCAGTCCCGACGCTTTCACTTCGCCATTGCGATTGCTCTCTCGTCTCAGCATAGATTCGGCTGGCCTTGTACAGAGGAGAATAACACATAGACGTGACGGGATACTGAGAACGGTAGGCCATATTCGTAGTCCTCCCGTCGATGCATGAGAGACGCGCCTGGGCTATCTGACTGCGTGAAATCGAAGAAGCAACAACTTTGAATGCCGCTTCAGTATGGCGTGCATGCTTTTAAATGCAGTCAGTCCTCTCCAGAAGTCCGCACTGCGTACTTCGTACAGTAGTAGGAATGCGAATATGTACTCTCAGACCTTATGATGCATGAGCGGGTATTCCAAAGCATGATAAGCAGCGTCTGAGTCTCAGTCGAGATGAGGATCGTGGTGTCGGCATGGTGTCTGGTTGGTGGTGGTGAACGAGGTGGGATGTGTTGGCCGTGAAGCCTACCTAGGTACTTTGTGCATGGATTCTACATCGTGCCAGACCTTAAATCGAGACTCGACTTCCTATTGATACTCCATGCTCATAATCCAACTCTTGATGCTTCTCAATACTACATTGTCTTTCTATTAGTTATAATTCTACGAAACAGCTGCGATGAGGTGGAATCCTGTCAGCCCATACTAAAAATGCCCATGCTAATAAGTGCACTAGGTGTGCTCAATTGCCTTTGTACAAATAGATATACTCGCATATCCGTACATGCACCTCACACGGATACTCTACTCTTGCAGCGAGGTAGATATGGTGCTCACACTCGTCTTCATCTTTCTTATGAACGGTACCTATGAACGTTTCTATGAATATTCCATTTTCCCTGCTAATGACTATATATCCATACTAAAGACCTCGGATTGACCCTACTTTGTACCATACGGTACCATGTCTATACAACTTCAGGTTCTTGGATGCAATCTAACGTCGTATGGCAATACCTTCCTACTTTTCATTTAGCAGGATGCGTACCTCGTCCTCGTCCTCGTCTCCCAAGTCCATAGGGGAAGACCTAGTCTGTACCAGCATGCCTTGAACTGCTTGCATACATACAGCATGGTCGTATGCGGTCGTGTATGAGCCACTATGACCAGTACAATATGGGGCATACTACTGTTTAGCATTGCTGTTCAGGCGCCAAAAGTCGAAAACCTTCTTGACGACCCTGCCTATGGCCAACAGCTGTTTTTGTGTTTGAGATGGCTCGACGTGAAAAATATCCAGTGAACAATTCTGCTAAGGACTTGCTTAATTTCTTGGAGCCATTCAAGGAGTCCTCTGGTGTATTACCATAATACGTGGCCGGCTTAAACTGTGACTTGAATGTGACTTGAATGCGACTTGAATGCTGGGTACATTCTGGACCATGAACACTATGGGATACTCTACTTTCTCCAGTGGGATATGGCTATCTGCTAGAGAAGCGCTGACCAACCAGTCCCGCACCCCTAACTCAAAAACGATCAAGCTGGGGCAGCATCGTCGACTATGCTAAGTCGAGAGTAGAGACCCTGGATAGTGGAGCTCGTGTTTACAGTACCAGAATAGCACCCAGCGTGAGGTAAGGTACACTAGACTTGGCAAAGAAGACTACTACGTCGCTGGGGAATAGGAACATGTTTGCTATGCTTGCTTTCGTGTACCTGTTCGTAAGGTAAAGAGGAGAGTAGCATCATGATCCTCATATATGGATACTCGGGAGCGAGTGAGTGCTGATCAAGTGAGTGGGCGTCTGAAATGAGCAGACGAATGGGTAAGAGAGTGAATGAGTGAGCGAGTGAGGGATAGAGTGATAGAGTGGGTGTAGACATGGGTGGGTGTATTCGGATAATGTGAATGATGGGCATTGGGTATGCAATGGGTGAAGGACGAAGGATGAAGGCTAATGGATGATGGATGATGGGAATGAATAATGAATGGCACGAAATAGCTCCGGTATTGTTGTGTAGGTATCAATAGGAAGGAAGATGTGTGTAGAGTACATATGGACATACATACATATGATACATACGAGTACATGCACTAGGAACCCAAGTATGGAAGTGCGTGTCTCTATCTCGTCTCTGGTACTCTCCCCCCCTCTCTCTCTCTCACTCTCTCTCTCTGCACACAACATACCGGTGCACATATCACGCACTCACTATTCCGAGAGCTTCTCAAGCAATTCATTCTCCCCTCAGCACAACAAACAAATTACCTATACTCAGATATTATCTACAAACTACATCCATATCGAAGCATTATTCATCCTTGTTGTCCCCAAAGTGAAACGGACGCGATCACTTCGATATCCAGCATAGAAAGTTGGTACTACTACTGCAACAACAACAACAACAACAAAACTACTTACCTACCTACATTCTTCTCATTTAAATCTCGTACACGCACACACGCACCGCCATCGTCATCGTCGGCATCAACTTCGTCACCAAACCACTGCACCCGGCCAGAAACAGAACTCCGTTGCAGCTTCGATCACGAACCAAAGCACAAATCCAGTCGCTATCACAGAAGGAAAACAATACAGCCACAAGACCTGGGTATTCTTCGCCCTCGGTTCCATCGCAAGCACGGAAGGTATTCGGGCGAGTGTCTCTCGAGCACTCAGAGGACAAGGAAACACTGCAGGACGCACAGTCTCGGCTACTTATCCTACCACCGTGCCTGATCCTTCTGCTTGCCACGCCGTCGACTGAAGCATCCACTACATTGCAGCTCATCAACAACCAAAGAGAGGCCACGAAATAGAGCAGGCTGTGGACCATCGCAGGACCGTGCATGAAAGGTGATTGCCAATCGCACGATTGGTTTGTACGTCCTATCCATACTACCACTTGCTCTCTCTTCCTTTTGCCTCTCCGGCTCTTCTCTCGTTCTCACGAAACAGTCGTTGCTCCTGTTGAGAGAATCAAGTTTACGATTGAAGTGTGCCATGCTAATTGCCATTTACTTTTCGTAGTATGCCAGGCAATTCAATACATCTGAGCATCCCGCCATAACTGTTCATATCCTATAAGCTTCTCATCCAGAAACAATGTCGACCGACTCGGCGACGGCTCAAACTGCCCAACAACCTCCTCAGGTCATGTCGGCTCCTTCGACGTCATCCTCCACCGAGGGGCTTGCTCCAACCAACGGTAGTCCAAACACTGGCGAAAATGGTACGATCAACAACATTCAATCTGCGATGTTTGTTTGTGGGAGAACAATTTTCCCAGGCCTTCGTTGTCGTTGTTGACTGCGTTATATACTCAAGACTTCCTACTGACTTTATGTGATGATAGCGGCGCCGGCAAGCAACGGGAGCGGCAAAGCACCGACCAACTTTCCCCCTCCAAAGAATGATAAACCTAGACCGCACGTCTGCGGTACTTGCCAACGATGCTTTGCGCGATTGGAGCATCTGAAGCGTCATGAAAGATCTCATACGAAAGAAAAGCCATTCGAGTGCCCAGAATGCACAAGATGCTTTGCTCGTCGAGATCTTTTGTTACGGCATCAACAGAAGCTCCATATGACAACGACGCCCTCGTCGAGACCAAGAAACCGTCGAGAAAGTACCAGTAGCACTGCAGGTGGACCAGGAAGGGTACGCAAGAACTCCGTTGCCAACAACGGTACTACCGGATCCATGAGACCTCGTGCGAACACTATCAGCCATGTAGATGGAGCCGCGATGCATTTAATTGCGGCTGCCAATGCCAATGTAGCCAGAAATGGCCCCAACCGTACTCCAGGAGGTCATAGTCATCATCCCAGCCTTACCGGATTGCCAATGCATGGAGAATACCAGTTCGGAGGAATGTCTTCCACACTAGGCCATCGAGGAGTAAACCATGGACTCCCAAAACTGGACACAAATGGATTCAATACTATGGAATTTGGTGGCGGACTCCGTACTGCACCCATTGGTGGTTTTAACAATGAATTTGACTTCGAAGGTCTGTTATTTGGGCCAGGATCCAATACCATCAATCCTAATGCGCTGCATTACACCGACTCCCCCCCATCAATGGCTTTGGACTCGGCATCGCCATTCACACATCCGTTTTCAGAAATGACAACGGGCACAGGACTCGAGGAAACCTTTGACTGGATGAATGGCTTCGAGAACCAAATGTCTTTCGCGAATAACGAAAGTGCAATTGACGGCTCCTCCCCATCTGCAATAAGCACAGCTAGTCAGAGCGGCATCAGTGAGGTTATGCTCGACGGCTCCAACAACCCAGCAGCTACTTCCGGTGCCATGTGGCAACACTCAATGATGGCACCCATGATGACTCCTCACCCCTTCTCCTTGGACATTTCTGGGTCGGGATTTCCTGACCTTCTGAATGGCGGGCCCATGTCACCTCATAGTCTACCCCAAAAGAACTTCAATGACCCCTATTTTTCTACTCCACCACCATCCATGAGCTCAATGAGTCCCTCGGTGCTGCCAAACTTGTCCACCCAAGGCGTTCATCATACTATCAACTTGGGCCCAGAGACACCAACATCAAGTAATGGCAGTGTGCCTGGTAGTTCTCCAGCATCTACCGTAACAGATTCCACCAGACAGGCCTTGTTGGTGGCACTTTCTCAGTGCGCTCCTTTTGGAGGCCGCAAGTACTCTTTCACAAGTGCTAGCTCACCACTTTCTCCACGTTTCGCCGCACGATCCAACAGCATAAGTGAATCATCGATCAACCTTCCTAAGACTTCCAGTTTACAACGATACGTCGCAGCATATATTCGCTATTTCCATCCTCATCTACCGTTCTTGCATATTCCAACTCTCTCGTTCGATGTGCAAGCGAGCAGTCAAAGTGTCCGCAACAACGTTGCATCTGGCCCACTCGGCGGCCGCGGGTGCTTGCTTCTTTCCATGGCAGCCATCGGCGCTCTATATGAGTCGGAACAAGTTCAGTCAAAGGAGTTATTCGATTCTGCTAAAAAGATGATACAATTGTACCTCGAAGAAAGACGCAAGGAAGATATTCGGAAAGCGGACATGCGGAAAGCCGGAATTCCAGATCAAGATGTGAACAGTATCTCGGAGAATGAGACTCACACTCCCGTTTGGCTTGTTCAGGCAATGCTTTTGAATGTTGTTTATGGTCACAACTGTGGTGACAAAATCGCAGGGGACATTGCTAGCACACATTGCACTGCACTCGTGAGCCTCGCAAGAGCAGCGGACCTTCCTGGTCAACAAAACCAACCTTCTGCTTCTTTTGGCCAGACTGATGTTCAAATGACTGATGACGAATTGGTTTTGGAAGAGTGGAGCAACGGTACCAAGCAAGAAACACCAGACGATCAAGCTGAATGGTACAAATGGAGGATTACTGAGGAGCGAAAGCGAACCCTATATGCCGTCTTCATTCTCTCGAGTCTACTGGTTTCTGCCTATAACCATGCACCTGCATTGACAAATTCAGAAATTATGCTAGATCTGCCTTGCGATGAAGAATTGTGGTCAGCCGATAGTGCATCGGCCTTTGAGGCCAGAGGAGGGGTGAACATGGCAAAACAAAGCCAGGTCACCTTCCATGATGCTTTGGGCGAGCTTTTACGGACTTCAGAGAGGCAACAGCACATGGCTTCTCAATCTTTTGGACAAGGACCGGGTCCTCAAAATCTTCCGCATACTGATTTGAAGCCAAGCACTTTTGGCTGCTTGGTACTTATCAATGCGTTGCACAATTACATTTGGGAGACAAGACAACGCCATCACAGCAAGGTCTGGACTAACGAAGAGACGGAGAAAATGCACCGACACATCGAACCTGCATTGAAGGCATGGCAGGCTGCATGGGCTAGCAATCCTCATCACAGTCTTGAAAGACCGAATCCCTTTGGACTTGGCCCGCTTTCTGCAGACAGCATCCCATTGCTTGATTTGGCATATGTTCGCCTATTTGTCAATCTTGCAAGATCGAAGGAAAAGTTCTGGCAACGTGATTATGATGGTATGGCAGAAGAGCTGTCTCGTGGTAGTGAAATAATCCAACACGCGGAACACTCGCCAAACTCGAACAACTCTGACTCCAGTGCTGAGTTCAGCGGATCTTCCAATTCGAGCGTCTTCCAAGATTCCCCGCCAACAGACATGTCATCTTCTGACTTCCTCTCCAACAAGTCGCCTATCAATATGACACAACAGCATTCACAGCCGGTATCGCAGCAGGGCACGACATCGAAGAGAGAACGACATTTACGAAAAGCTGCCTTCTATGCGGCAGATTCTCTCTCCATGTCGGACAAGCTAGGTGTAACATTTGCCGACTTCACGTCTCGCGAGCTGCCACTACAATCAGCGATGTGCGCTTTCGATTGTGCACAAGTTCTTGCTGAGTGGGTCGCAACAGTACAAGAACGTGTTGGCAGATACCTAGGCATTCTTGGTAAAGATGAGGTTGACATTGGACAAGTTCCAGCCATTATGCTCCTCGAAGAAGAGGACTGTAAACTGCTCGGTAAAATTCAAGAGGTCCTCAACAGCGCAAGCATCAAGATGGAATATGAGCTGGCCGCATTAAACGGTATTCAAGCAATGAACACTGCTCAGCATCTACCAGGCTCAAACGATACTGGTTACGGAAGCAAGATATTGAAAGTGACAGCATATATGCTTGACAAGGCCGCAGTGTGGCCTGGTAAGTCTCATACTCGTCACTTATAAATCATATACTAACAGCATTCAGTAACCCACCTGATGGCACGCAGCCTCGAAACACAAGCCAGTCACATGCGTGTTCGTGCTGAGAACTCCGTCTCAATGCGCGGCTAAATTGACCGTCGAGATAGCCAATTGAAGTAAAAGGTTTTTTCCGCATACAAATTTTTCAAAAAGCGACATATCGAGGCACAGAAAGCGACCACCTCCAAGATCGATTTTGCTTCTTCATTTATTTTTCTGGGTTACAAAGAGAACACATATTCATGTTGTTTCTTTTTTCGTTTTTTTACTTCTCTACGGCTGGATGCGCGGAGTCTTTTCTTGGTTTTTTTGGGGGGATGTTCTTGAGCCTTTATCTTCTTCGATTGATCAGAACGTGCGGTCCCAAGAAAAGACGCAGCACAAATCATCTTCTTGAAATTCCCTGCCCTCCGATCTGAAAAAGACTGGCAAAGGTAGAGAAGCCTCGAAGTGGTTTCCCATTTTCTTATCTGATTTCGATTTTGCTATTTGCCCTCTTCGTTCAAGGTTTGGTTCTTGCGTAACGACCTGTAAAAAGAATTTGGGGTTTTTGAAGTTGAGGACTCCCTGTTTCCTGTACGGACCTCTCCCGATTAACGTCTCTTGTCCGACCTATGGCGCCAACAGTCCTAGAGGGGTTTTCGAACTTGAATTGTGTTGCGAAGAAATTTATTGTCCGAGGCGAGCTGGGATGACCCTTTTTTTACGATCCTTTCTTCAACAAGGGGCTATAGGAGTCACGTTTGCAAGCTTATTTGATTTGGCTGCACATATGGAGTGGAAGGAGCAAGTTCTTGCTGTTTTCCGCAGGCTGGGTTGGCTCATGTGACGACCTGGAGGGTTGGTGTCTAAGCTCTGATGGTAATGGCTGTGGAATTTGTGTTGCCTCTTGCGATTCGTTTGGTTTGCGTTGGAGAGATTGGGATTGGAATTGGGTCTTGGATCGGTCGGTTTGGTATGGACATTCATTATTAGGCACGGAATTCAATGACTTTTGATGACCATGCTAGACTCTGTGCTGTGAACTGTGACTCTGAATGCGATGTGCATGACTGAAATTGAGCTTGTACTGTATGGGGGTGTCATTGGATATTTTGACCGAGACATCCATTACTATGTTTAGAAATAACAGCATGTTCCAAGCGTCAGAAGAGAGTTTCTTATTGACTTCCACTCACTTGTAAAGAAGTCAGACTTGAACTGCATCATACATAATAAATGAATGTGTTTTTGCTTGTTCACAGCCGCATTCCTCGGATCCTTCGGGTTCACATAACCTTGCCACTTAACTCAAATCCGCGTCGACGGCTGTGCGTATAACGGAATCTCGAAACCTACTTGGTATCCGCGAAAGGCTAATTCAAGTGAGAGATCTTCTTTCCTACACGCTCGTCATCCATCATCTCGCAAACACCTTTCTGGCATTCATCATCTTCCGTTTACGTTCCATTAGATCCTGTCACCGCCAGCCAGGTCTTGGAAGGATGAAGTCGACCAGCAGTAATCCTTCAGTCAAGTCCTGTGGCGCTGCTAGATGCGAACTTGTCATGTTGGATTCTATATTTTTCTAGCCGATGGAATTCTTGCATTGGAACTGTACATGCTTTGCGAGTCAGAAGCTCCTCTCCCTCTTGCACATCTGGGCGTCCGTTAATGAATAAGCTCAGTGGGCAAAATGCGCTTCGAGCCTATACTTTATTTACACTTGATCATGGAGTTCGATTAGTATCAGTTTTTTTTGCCTAGACGAGTGATTGCAGTAGCTAAGAATCAAACATCATATGTATTTCCTCTATGTGTTCCAGCTGTGATCCTTGAATGAATTCTTCGTCTTCCAAGCCTGGAAAGTCTTTGGACTCATGTGCTGGCATCGGAAGATAGACGGTCATGGAAGCTAACGTCCGCGAAGTGCTTTCAGTGAATGCCTCCTCGGAGTTATGAGGGGCTAGATGACAAAAGAGGCCGTAGAATAGTCTCTCATAATTGAGTGCTTTGGCTGTGATCTGAGAGGTCAAGCTGGAGTTTTGGTGCTTCCAAATAGTTTCACTGTGCATATAGAGTTTGTTTGTAGCGCAGACTGATCGTCCAGGTGTCGATCTCTCCCTGTGATCAAATGTGAGGACTCTTGTGCATATCTACTGACGATCAATAATTTTCTATGGCACTTGGAGTTATCAAGTTCATAAGCAACGGTATTTCATGTCGCATGTCCAGTTCTGGAATAATGTTCGCTGCAATTCTGAAGTTAGATAGAAGCCGAACAGAAAAGAAGAAAAACAAGACATGTTGCTCGTATGGATGAAAACGTTACGGCATCTAGTGAGAGCAGGGGAATCTTCTTTGTAAGTTCATAACTTATATTCGAGAATGTCGAGGATATCTCCTTTTAACAACCTCTCTTCAGGCTCCTCTATTGGCACATGAAATAAAGGAGTCACGATCTCCGTTTCAGATGATCTCGCCGAGTTTGTATTAAAAAGTGCTTATGGGGAGTAAGGAGTACTGCTAGCCCCCTCGAAAAGCACCGCGGGCCAGTTAGATCATTGTCTCGCATATGTCTGATAAAGTCATATAAATATCGCTAGAGGGTAGTGGCATAAGGGGCTAGAACAAGAATTGAATGAGTACGTGAAATACCTCTAAGATCAAGCATATAAGATGGATAGAAGACTATCCGATCAATCTAAGGTAGCTAATGAAGCACAAATTAAAGCTTGCTTGTCTGGCGGAGTATCTTTGTTGACATGAGGTTGGCGATTCTCGGTATCACGACGATATGTCCGATCGTAGCGGGTACGCGTATCCGTAGCGAGGTGCGGGTACGAATACGACTTACCGTGTGCTAGATGGAGCTACTTTAGTAAGTAGTATCAAGGTCATGTGCTCTTCCATACGTACTTAGTAAATGTAATAAATAGGTAGGGTTTTATCTTTCTGAGGTGAAAGTCCACGTAATACTATTAATATGTACGTATTGATATCTCCATAGATAGGTAACTTCAAAAGGCATAATGCGGATTAATGCCCGATCCATGAGGCATCTTCACGGACATTTCTTTGACTTCTTGACCGTTTGATGTCTTTTTACGGCATTGTTCACGTGAATGGAGATGTAGGCGGTGAGGTGACGTCGACCAGCATAAATGATTAAGGGCCGAGGGGTAGATGCATTGGGATTGGGAGAAGTGAAAGAAGCGTTGTATTATGTATTATGATAATTATATACAAATACAAATATAAATATGAATATATAACTATCTACATATTGAGATACCCGCCCGTCAAGTAATACAATTGAATGAAAGACTACGTATCGATAATGGAAACCCTGCAAGCAGGTAAGGTACGGTAAGGTAGTCCTTGTCTCTCTTCGCCTCGGTCTCCATATCTGAATCTATGTATGTACTTAGATACTCTTCTCCGTAATATCCATATTCTATGGGGATGGGGATGGGGATGGGGATGGGGATGGGAATCAGAATGGGGTCAATCCATGAGATATACTCCATACTTACCAACATGTCCTCATACTTCATTGGCCAGAAGTTGTTATTTTTTCCATCGTAGAAGCTGTTTTTATACCTTCTTTTACCTCATACTCCATACTCTACCCACTCACGTACTATCTCACAAGTATCTATTTACCTATTTACCTACTTACTTGTTTACCTACTTACTTACTTACCTACTTACCTAGGTACTCTCTTCCTCCCTTCTCACTTACCCCCCTCTGCACCTGAACATTCACAGCCGCGTCCTCCTCAACGGCCTCATTTCCACATTGCCTGCCATGTTTTACTTTGCATTACGCAATTCGACATTGACATCTTAAATAGAATCGACAAACAAGATCTCCTATTTTAGATCAACATTCTAATTCCCGAAAGAAAAAAACTCATCTGAACACACAGCGCCCATCCCTCTGCCCCGCGGCAGATCCTTTTATAAGTATACGTCGTAGCATTACCTTGATCAGGGCTTGTTGCATCGCAACCGCGACGCCATCTTCCCAAAGGAAGCGTGAGGAATGATACCAGGTGCATATCACCCCCGACATTCCAACGATTATATATGGATTTCAAACCATGCCCGACGTTCTACCAAAAATCCGCATCACGGATTTGCATAATCACAGTGGAGGAGGAGCAGGAGGTGGGACAAGTCCGGTCTTCCCATCGCCAACTTTGACAGAAAGCGACAGAGCCGTGAGACCGAGATCCGCCGTGGATTCCGATGGTATGATATAGCCCCCACTGGCGCTCCTTCGTGTATCTCATAAAATGTGGCTCTCAGCAGAGTGCGTCCCGATAACTTCATTGGAACGTGTTTTGGTGGATGTCATATTATTTGTGCTGACGATGCAAACTTCTCCAGAACATGGCCAACAGAATATCACTGGGCTCAAGGGCCACATGAAAGTGATGCGCAACGCCTCGAACCAAGATCGCAATGGTGGCAAATCTCCTCCACCGCCAGCACCAGCGCCATCGAACAAGCCTGAGATTCCTGCTTCAGCAGCTCCAGTCATCGATCCACTATCCCATGTACGCTCTATCACCTACAATAGCTCCGAAATATACGTTCGTTACGAATTGTGGAAGCTTGAAGCTGATACATATCACAGCATATATTGAAGCGAACGAATACCGAGAATACTATACCACAACGATTACAACAACGAAATAATGGCCGACCAGAGAGCCCTATTCAGGAAGCCAGCACACCTAGCTCAATGGAGATCCGTGAGGGAATTCGACATGCGGGAACAGAACCAGTCAAAAGCGACAGCATCAAGGAAAAGAAGTGCGTACATCTGATTTTGGTTCCAACAACTTGCTTTGCTGCGCCCATGATATCTGCGAGGATTGGCGACGGCGCATATGGATGCTTGTACTTATGAAGAGATGGCTGACCTTGGAATTTGCATCACAGGAAAGGGGTATCGTTTCTGAGTAGATTCAGTATCATTGGAGGCAAAAAGAAAGATCATTCAGATGAAGTTGAAGATGAGGAGTCAGAGCACGGCGATCAACGAACAGAAGGAATGAATGCGCATGTTTTTTCGTCATCGATAGGCGCAAATGGTTATATTCCACAACATAAAGAGCCCCCGAGCTATATCAAAGTACGTGCGCATTACAAAAAGGAAAAGGAATTCGATAGGATTTTCCTGGCACAGGAACTGCGAGGGACGAAGCGACCAAATCAAGCTCGTAGCGAACCAGATCCAAATGCTCCTCCCCCAACCCCATCAGGCCCGAGAGCTGAAGGTGCGATTTGGGCGGCTGAATTTAGCAGAGACGGCAGGTATTTGGCTGCAGCTGGGCGGGATAGGATAGTCCGTATTTGGGCAGTGATATCGAACGCTGAGCAGCGTGCAGCCCACGAAAGCCAGGAGGATGCTGGCTCCAGAGAAGGCCATGGAGAGCGCTTGAGTGCACCAGTATTTATTGGGAAGCCTGTACGCGAGTTTGAAGGGCATACCATGGATGTTCTGGATCTGAGTTGGAGCAAAAATAATTTTCTGCTGTCCTCCTCAATGGATAAGACCGTTCGCTTGTGGCATGTCTCAAGGGAGGAGTGTTTATGCACCTTCAAGCACAAGGACTTTGTAACCTCCATTGCTTTCCATCCTCGCGATGATCGCTTTTTCTTGGCTGGTTCCCTTGATTCGGTTCTCCGATTGTGGAGTATTCCAGACAAGAGTGTAGCGTTCTGGTCTCAACTGCCAGATCTCATCACAGCAGTTGCGTTTACTCCAGATGGTAAACAAGCAATTGCTGGAGTGAATAATGGTTACTGCCTGTTTTACGAAACAGAGGGTCTCAAATATATCACACAGATCCATGTTAGATCGTCCCGAGGGAAAAATGCTAAAGGAAGCAAGATAACTGGGATCCGCACCATGGCTTGGCCGCCAGATTCTTATGATGGAGAAGTCAGGCTTTTGATCACTAGCAATGACTCGAGAGTGCGCATCTACAATCTTCGCGACAAGAGCCTGGAGATCAAATTCAGAAGTCATCAGAACCAGTGCAGTCAGATCAGAGCCAGCTTCAATGATGATGGGCAGTACGTCATTTCTGGTAGTGAGGATCGCCGAGCCTACATTTGGAATACGAGTGCAGTTAATGGTGATATGAAGGACAAAAGACCTGTCGAGCATTTCGCAGCTCATTCGGATTTGGTTACGGCTGCTATTTTCGCGCCAACAAAGACTCGACAACTTCTTGGTGCATCAGGAGATCCCCTTTACGAGATTTGCAATCCTCCACCAGTTCAACTTCTCAGCCGAGCCGAATCAAACGTTTCTGGTCAGACTCCACTCCCACCTGGTCACGAAAAACGAGATTCGGACCCAACTAGTGAGCCAAAACGACCTGAAGAATCGCCTGCTTATCTTGCACGTTCTATGCACATGGACGGTAATATTATTGTGACTGCTGATCATTCTGGCAACATCAAGGTCTTCCGACAAGATTGCGCCTACCAAAAACGGCGGAATGATATGTGGGAAACTGGCTCGAACTTCTCGAGAACGATCGGTACCCTAGGACGCAATGGTAGCATCCGCTCCCACAATCGATCTCGTCGCAACTCTGTATCTCAAACTTCTCTTCATTCCCATCACCACCAACCGTCCGATCGTATACTCTCATGGCGCAGCTCCATTGTCAGCAACACTTCCGTAGACAGCAGTGTCCGTGGTGGTCATCCATCACGATCCGACCGCAGCGTATCACCCGGCCGCTTCACACAAAGTCACACCTCAGTTCATTCGGCCCTCCCTGCTAACCAGCAGCACAGTTTGGCCAAGGAAGCACGTCAGCAACATTATGGACCTGCAAGCACTGCACCTAACACAGCTGCAAATAGCGTCGCTGCCACATCACCTCCTCCATCTATCTATAAAACCACCAGTAACAACCTCTCGCAGCCTCCCACACCCTCTTTCTCTTTACTAGGCGCGGATGCCGAGAACCCGCTCAAGATCGATGACTCCGGCCGGAGCTACACTTTCTGGGATAAGAGCAAGTGGAAACGTGCGCCTTCTGGCCTCAACGAACAGGATCCGGATAGGTTGGGCCCCGATGGCGGACCACTGAGTAGAGGTATGAGTACCGTCTCAGCACTCAGCTCGGAGGAGGGCTCCGCTATCGAGAGCGAAGGCGAGATCATGGCTTGTCGGCGCTGTAGTGGGAAGGATTTCCGCGCGAAGAAAATCACTGGGAGGCAGAAGTTAGCATGTACCAAGTGTGGGCTTACGGCTGAGTAGAGAGGGGTGTGAATGCATACGTGCATTTGGGGGTTTATATATTTCTCCTCTTGAACTTCGACGGGCGTTTTGATGATACCTTGTTTTGTTTCATCTGCTTCTTTGTGGAGAGCGAGTTGCTCGGCGCGATGGAAGCTCTGGGGATGGTTTGATCATTTATATTTGGTCAGGTTGAATTGGAAAGCGAGCAAGCGAGTTGGATTGGGGTTGTTTTGTTGTATATATGTGTTATGAGGCTTATGAGATATGGTGGTGGCCAGTATTGATACTGTCAAATTTCGTCTGACTTCCAGTGACTGTGAATACTGCTCCGTGTGGGTGAAATTTCAAGGCTACATGAGCTGATAATTTCGCACTCGTGATCAGATATCGTGGAGTGCATCCCATCATGTTCCCCTCTAGCAACCCAGAGCACAAAATTAAAAGGTCTGCTATGACTATCTGAGAGTTTGCGGAATAGGAGCCGGTATGTTTGACACATCTCACTCTCTGTACTCTTTCCTGGATTTTTAAACAATCCATGGCCATATGAGAGCATCGTTATAAGGTTTCGAGTTTTTCTTTTTTCCCCTGGTGTCGTTATCCTGGATATCCGATGTGTGGCGTGAGTTACCAACCGGCGCGGATAATTAGCAACACACTTTGGCTCTTGCTGACCATTCACGCCATCAGTAAGTACTCGCAGGATGTAGAAATAAACACAATACAAAAAAACCGAACTCCTTCGAATCGCTTTCTGTAGAGTAGCACAATAGACTTTAATGAGCTTCACGAGGATTGATCGAGCAGCTTCCGCAACCAAGTAGAGCATCAAGTCGGAAACAGACACGCACATCACAAGCCAGAGCCAAATCCATTACCTCATCAGAAAAGACTCTCATTTGTTCGAAGCCATGCACTACTATCTGGAATATCTGCAGGTTCCTGGTTCCTCCCGGTCCAAAAAGATCTCCAGAGTTTCCATACAGATGTCCCATATTAAACTTGAGTAATTACCTTAGCTATCCGCCGTACTAATACACATGTGTATGACGACCATCAGAATGCAAAGAACGCCCGTCCTTCTGTCATGAGTCCTGCCAAACCACCCCCTGCTCCCCTGACTATCCATCCAAATCAATGCCCTATGAACGCCGAACTGATGCAGCGCTGTCGAATCAAGTAAAGCAATAATAAAAGAAGTACACGCTCATGGAAGGCAAAAGACTGCGAAAGTTTTGACTGTTGCAAAATGCCTCCCATATCTGGAAAAAAAACCCATGCTACTCGCTATGACTTAAAAACCGACAAAATCATAGGTACACACCGACCCAGGCTGTTGTCGAGTCGATAGGAATGCGACACTCCTCTACAGCACATACAGGTTTTATTTTAGTCTTGCCGCCAGCACGATCCACTGTTCCATTAGGGAAGAAGGCAGGGATGTTGTTATGCTTGTGAGATTTGCGGTTTTGGTAGCAATTATTGCAGTAGGTCTGCAAAGTGGTCAGTAGGGAACAATGAAAAGCAAAGAGAGGGAGTGCTGACATGTCCACATGTTTTGACCACCCAGAATGGGTGCTCCTCACGATCCTTTTTAGTCTTTCCCTTGCCCTTCACATAAGGTTCATCAGCGGCATTAGTGATGAGCTCCTGCTCACAACCCGGACAAATGATGATCTGGTCCTCCTGTGGAGAGGTGGTGAAACCATCGGCGACCTTTGTAGGTTTGATGTGTTCGGGCTTATTGTCTGGGCGAGCTGCTGGAGCCTGACCGAATGCTCGACCAGCATAGTTCATGTGATTAGGTAGTTGTATGATGGGGAAATTTTGTTGCTCGGCCTCCTCTGCATTCGCCCCCCCTCCACCGTTATAAAGAATCCCGATTCGTCCCCCCAAACCTCCTACACGGCCTGCTACATGTGCCATCAATTGACCGAAGATTGGGAAGGCGTCACGTCTCTGGTGTGGTTGTGCTTCGGGGACAAAGAAAGGTGAATCTGCCCGTGGCAGTGGTCCGGCTTCGTGAACAAAAGCATGGATTGGATCATGATGAGGTTGGTGTCTGTCATTAGGTCTGGAGCGTCGATTCCGGGGAAGTACCGTAGCACTCATGATCTGGACATCATCTTCTGCAGGCTCTTCTGTGAGGTCGATTACGGCGGTACCAGATGGTGGAGTGTTCACGCGGGACCTCGCTGGTCGCAGCATGCCCCGAGCTGGGGATGGGCGGTCAAATATATCTTCAGAATCGTCCGTGAGATCGATGATGGTTTGCGAGGTTCGGTGTTCCAAGTTTGGACGCTGTGAGGGTCTTGGGCGTTCAGCCATGGAAGGTGGCGGTCGGTGCCGTGGTGGGCCGGTGTTATGAGGATGTGACAGACGACGTTGTGATGATGGAGGAGGAAGGAAGATAGATGGGCTATCACGCGAAGATATGGAATCGCCGAAGAGTTGTGGTGAAGGTGAGCTCCGGAAGGCTTGCGTCGCCATCTGCTCGAAAGTTCTCTGTGGAGAGGGCTATCGTTAGCATGCTGTGGGATTTTATGAATTGTGAAGTGTGAAGTGTGAAGTGTGAACGGGGGATTTTGCCGCTATGTCGCAGAGGCCCTTGGTGGATTTACTTTATTTGATTGTTGGCGCCTCCGGTCAGGTTGCCACGGGTCTTCCATACCAGGTGGATTGTGTATGAAGGGCCTGCTCGAGTTAGGTTGCTGTGAGGAGTCAGGACGAACTGGAAGTGGAATTGCTTGAGCCCTCGTTCTGTGGGCGATAAAGAAGATATGACGATGGTCGGTGGTCTCAGGTTGTCGAGGACGAACAAGCCGACTAGACGAGGCTAGTCGCCCTTTGAGAAGATTGCCACGACTGAACGGCGTGATTTTGCTCTCTCTCTTTGATTTTGTTGTTTAAGCCTCAACAGATCTATCATTTATTTGTTTTTCTTTCTTTTTTATATTACATTAGGAATTCTTTGTCAATGAATGAATTCAAGCATAAATAGAGGATCCCATCAGATAATGTACGGGCATTCTTTCGAACTATTTTTTGAGATCAGTATTCAACGTCCAAAACTTCTTAAATCCGAGAACCGACTTTGAGCGACTAAAGATCATGGACGAAGCACGGATTAGCAGATATATCTGACCTGCCATGTCAAAATTACCATACTTAGACTTGCAACTGATATTCAAGTCATCCACGGCAATTGGTGGTGAACACTGTTGGGTTGTCAAATGCTCATGATCTGTCCATTTCTCGCACGTAGGTTCTTGTTTCCCGCTGCCATGCAGAAATGTATGCGATACAATTGGCACAGCGTGACCATGCGTTCATGTTACCACAACATCTCAAATTCACAAACTGCCAAGACCACATTCCTCGACAGAGCGTTTCATTCAGCCCTATCATATGCTCAGACTATCCACTTTCTAGAAGTACAATCTCATCTGTCGGAAAATACTGCTTTTTACCCTTGATAACATAACCCGAAAGATAAAGTCGCTCCCTAAACTCCATATCATCTCAGCTTTTCCACTACTGTCTACCCAAAACAGATACAACACCATCAACATTGACTGTAACCAAGCTGGTCGCTTCCTTTCTCCATTCGACGGCTGCGGCTGGAACTGCACTGCGCAACGGCTCAGACCACGACTTGGTGGCCTTGGTGTACTGCTGGACTGTGATACCACTTGGTCCGGCTGTGGCGAGAAACTGACCGGTGTAATCCCAGTCAATGTCGGTGATGCTGCTGCCTGTCTCTATAACCTTGGCCTTGGCAGCTTCGCCTTCTTGACGAAGATCGAAAATGGTAATGCCGGTAGTTCTCTTGCCGACGGCGGCGAACCAGTAACCGTTCTCAGAGAAGCTGATGGCTTGAACGGGATGATCATAGTTGAAGGTTGCAGCGAGCTCTGAGGTCTTGGTGTGGTAGAATTCAATCTGGCCATGGGTCGTTCCGACCGCAAATAAGTGGCCATCGGGATGGAAAGCAGCGCAGTGAATTTCTAGCCAATGTTAGTAGTGATCCTCTTAGCTTCGTCAATACTAAAAGTTTATTAAACATACCAGAATCAGTAAAGGTCTGAGCTACAGCCTTTCTGGTGTGGATATCATAGAAAACGAAGCTCTTGTCAACACCGACAGAGGCGAACATGTCTCCACAGGGGTGCATGGCCAAAGCATTTGCGGAACCGGCATGTAAGTTCCAAGTAGCCACTTCCTCGCCCTTCTCAAAGGCCTTTACAACTCCAGTAGAAGAAGATATCACGTTGAGATTTCCCACCCAGATGGAATCAGTGATTTCACCTCCAACCTCCAACTTGGAAACAAGCTTGTTCTCATCGACAGAATACACGCTAGCAATGCCATCGACTCCACCCACTGTTGCCAAATGGCCAGTGGCATCCAAAGAGATTGATGAGCTGCCCGGATAAAGAGGCTCGGAGGCCAGGATTGGAACATATGATTGGATATCCTCCGCAGTTGCCCAACCCTGTGGGACTGGACGCTTTTTCCTGTTCTTCGAGAGCTTTGCTTGTGATGCATCAATCTTCTCGATCAAATGTTCCGGAAGTCCCTGGCTATCCACCTGCATCTGATCGCCGTTGTTTGCTGAGCTTGCGCCAACCGTCACCTTAGACAGAGCATCTCTGGCCTCGTCGCGTTCGCGGGTGATTCTAGCAATAACACGGATAGCGGCATCGTGCTGGTACAAGGCCGTAGCCAGCTCCTGTCTAGTCTGCTGGAGCTGTTGTCTGATCGTGTAGGACTCTAAAGCGAGCGCATCCCATTCGTTTTGGAAGGAGGAGAGGAGTGAAGGAATGGAAGTGAGAGTCGGTGGTCGTGGTCGAACGATTCTGGAGGTTTTGACATCGATGAGATCCTCGACTGTCAGATCTTCGCCAGTGACAGGATCCTTTCCATTCTCTGAGATATAAGCCACAATGAGACGCTTTTCAAAAACGTTTCCTGCCAACTTCGTTAGCAATGCATAGGCTTGCAGCCCGCGAGGTAGCCTTACCAGACTTGCTAGAGACGACAGGCTCCTGTGGAGCTTCTCCAGAGACTGTTTGAATATTAACACACGTCTGAATGGTAAACGAATATCAATTTATAACTTACTTGCACACAACATCCTGTAGCTGTGGTGTTGGTAGAGGTGTTGTGTTTGGCGCATTCCATAATTCCAAACATCTTCTGAGGTTCAGCATCGCGAAATTCAAGGCTTGCGCTAGCCGGATTCGGCTGGCAGCTTGGAGCCCATCTTTCGAGCATGGGGAAATGGGACGTCACTCATCAGCCAAATCATCGATCAAAAAAGAGATACCTCATTAGTATTTATCAATATTTGACCCGGTATAAACGATGCCTAGCTATCATCTACCTCCAATTGCTGGAGTGCCAACCCTTTCAACAATCGAAAGAACGGCCGTTCTCGATGCCTTGTTTGAACCTTGCACTGCTCTTCATACACTTTCTCTTGACCTGCTTCATAACAAGACATTCGACTCCTATAATGACTTAGTTGCCAATATTGGCGTTCTTTTGACCGAGTTATCTGAGAGTCCATCTTCCAGTGACACGGAATGGCTGGACAAGGTCCTTGGTGCTCATCCGAGACTTGGAGCTAAGAAAGTTGATAGCGAACAGTCAAGGAAAGAGCAAGCACAGCTCAATCAGGGTGGCGAAGAAGAGGCTGAGATGTTACGAAAACTGAATGAGGAATATGAAGCAAATTTTCCTGGCTTGCGTTATGTGTATGTCAGACTTTATATAAGGAATTTGAGGCACGCTAATCAACTTATCCAGTGTATTCGTCAACGGTAGAGGCCGTCCCATGGTCATGGAGAACATGCGTAAGCGCATTGCGAGAGGAGACATCAAATTGGAGCGAGCTGAAGCTATCAAAGTAGGTACAAAATTTGCGCTTATCTACAGATACTGATGTGACCAAAGGCCATGTGTGACATCGCTGCCGATAGAGCCACCAAGCTTCAGGCATAATATCATTTTGTCTTCATCTCATTAGAAAAGGAGCTTATCCCAATCCAAGACGCACAAAACAGATGTCATTTGGAGAGTCTGTCCCTCCCAGCATCTCAGTGACCTTATCGTCAGGCGGCAAGAGAGGAACATGGTCATAACGAGGGACCCCATTAAGATCATCCAGATATTCGTACTCGTCATCCTCCAAGGTGGTCGTCGTATTGATAGAACTGAAATCACTATAAATGTAGGGCATCCCATCTTCATCGAAATCATGCTCGTCCATGTCCTCCAGATCCAATGCATCATAATTCGAGAGTCCCAAAGGTGAAGGCGGCAATGGTAACATACGAATATGGGCGGCGTCTCGGAGATGCAAACAATGTAAAACTCTAGGCTCATTCTCGACTGCGGCGACTTGAAACCTTCTGCTGTCGGTCTTGTTAAAAGCCTTCCATGCTCGACGCACTCTATTCAAGATTGCTGCCTGTCTCAGCGTACTCCCAGTCTTTGTCCTGTCCGTCCTGTACTTGGCCCAATTTGCGGTTTTCGAAATGCCCCGGTTGACGATATTCGAAGCGGGCGCCGAGAATGGCAGGCTGAGGCGCGAAGTGATCAGCTGTAGACGCAACCTTCGTTTCTTCTTGGAGGACCCGCTGGATCCATCCACATCGGATAGTGCTCTGCGGCGCTTGAAGGGCCGGTATGCCATCGCCGCTATCAAACTGGATGTAGCACCATCGAAATCATAGGTAGGAGGCGGATCGACGAAGAATTCGAAAGTAAAAACGTCGGCCGGGTTGTGAGAATTCGCATACCAGTTGACGACCATGGTGTTTCCACGGTCTCCGTAGGCCCTCGAAGAGATGGCCAGTACAAACACAAGCAGTAACTTGGTCGAAAGAACCCCGCATATACTGCGGCGCTTCTTCTTCCACAGGAGAGCAGAAGGGAGGAGTCCTTGGGATCCGAGAAAACGAACAGCCAGGATCGATCATGATGGAGGTCGTAGGCACATATAAAAAACAGCAAGGCACATACCTCGTATCTGGTAAGCATTCATCATCTAGGTAATGCATGAAGTCCAATAATGCCACCAAAGAAGGCTGCAACGCTACCTTGACCTACTCCAACCTTCAAGCTGAGGCATGCTGCATTGCAATCTGGCACAATCCAACAGCGCAGAAGTCACCGGATCGTTCTTTGTGGGGTGCGGGGAATCCCTGCTGGTCATCAAGCTTGCATTGGCAGCATTCCAATGAGACGCGATGGTTGGTGGTCACGAGGGTCTGACGATTTGTTTGTGGATGGGTAAGTGCTTGCGTGGCCGGGGCCGGGTTCTTCGCGCAAATGAGATATGAGAAGTATATGTTCCTTGCCTGCTCTAGATGGAAATATTGATCCGACTACCTTGCTCTGTGAATTTTCTATTTACCTGATACGGAAGGATTGAATGCAACGATCATCAATGGGGTTGTAAAGGCGTCAGCCTTACATGTACAGTGGCGATTTTTCAACTCTACCTCACGGTACCTTTCTTGCCTATGGAGTTGTCCGACATTATTGAACATGTCCACGCCCTTTACCGCATAACTATAATCTTATCCTTACACTGCGTTGGAGGAAATAAGCCACCGCGAGATAGACAGGGAGGATGACATACCAAAGTAATATTACTCACAGAATTTTTCATGATGGGTTATCTGAAGTCATGGTGCCGGCCTGGGTAAGCATGTGCAATTTTTAATAAATTAGTTATTCGTTTTTGACTATTATGGCTACTAAAAACAAATTGAGAAAGAGCAAAGACATCTATAGCCAACATTATAATTCTAGGCAACTACATAGCTCTATATAATTTATAATCTACGGTCACTGCTGTCAAATCTATTGCTGATCTGCCTTAAAAGATTTGAACACACATATTCTCAAAAAAAGGAGATTTAAAAAGGAACCCCCACAAATCGCATCTGACAAGCATAGCACTTCTTTGCATCATTGATGAAGCACCGCCAACATTGAAGGTATCAAGCATGAGGCAAATTCATAGATAAAGACTATGCGGGGATCTAGAAACTGGATCAAACTAAATATAGAAGTATTATACAATAAAGTAACAGCTAGTCATACTTCCCAGCCTTCCCTTGCGAACTCCCATTTCCATTAATGCCCTCACTTGTGCCCACGGAGGTACCCAAATCCTCAGTGAGCGTCTCCTCACTCCCAACAACATTGAAGCTGAAGTCCACCTCTCCTACCAAGTCCTTGACAAGGCTCACCAAGTGATCCAAGTCGTCCCGTACAAGAGTACTAGCAACCTGCAGCACAGCATATGCACTGTAACCCGGCTCTTCGACGTGTTTCGAGTCCAAGATTCCATTGTCTAAGCCATCAAGCATCCTGTCTAACGGTAGAGGGTCGGGAAGTTGCAAATATGGAGGGAGAGCAGTGCCTTGGATGACAGAGGCGGAGAGGAGGGAGAGTGTCGATGTAAGATGGTGAGAGGTCGGAGACAAGCCCTCCAGCAGCCTCGAGAGATCGTTTAGCCACGCACGTTTGGTTGAAGCACGGCTGTTGGGAAAGTTCTTGGACCAGGTCTCAGTTGCGTAGGTCATCAGCGAGAGGTAACGGGTCATGCTAGAATTGGTTAGCTTTCTTATCAGAGAACAAGTATCAAAATCAGTCCATGGGAGACTTACTTTGTGAGTCGATAGATAATTCCCTCATATGTTTCTCGAGGATATTTGCCACCAACCGCGACCTCCCATTTCTGCCAGTCACTATGCTGACGCAAGCTTGGGATCAATATAAGCAACTTTCCAAATATCTGTCGCCGGGCTTTCTCCAACTGTCTCCCCGGGGACATTTTATCGTCCATGTTGCCTTCCGTACCATTAATGCGACTCTTAATAGTACTGTGATTAACACTGTAGTAGTTTGCCAACAAGTAAATTGTACATCCCAAGTCTTTTCGGAGCCAGGAACGGTCTGTGAGGGGGTATGGGAAAATGGTCCAGAAGAAAGCTACAGCAGAACCACCGGCTACACAGGCCAAGCGATAAGGACCCAATTCATATATGGGATAATATGGCTGCCCAGAAGCAGTCGAAGCTGCAATTCCTATCACTCGGACCTGGAGTTCGTAGCCAACGATGAGAACCTGCGTAACTATACAAACCAGCCAGATGGCAGTAAAACGAGGAAACTTGAGGAAGAAGTAATATTCGGCGAATATAAAAAGCCAAACAATGACAATTACACCGGGAGTCTTTGCGTCCACGATATACCAAATAATAAATGAAAATACCATGGCAAGTGCTGTGCCGGCAATTCGACCAAAGAATCCAAAGGTAGATTGACCACTCGTGACTGTCATACCAATAGCAATAATAATCATGGCCCACACCAGTCTCTGCTCCATGAAGAAGACATATGACTGTTCCAGAAATGCTACAATACCAATAGTCAACGTAGCACAAGCAACTCTGAAGCCAAAAGCGCTCTCAGTACTCCCCAAAAATCGTGGAATTGTTCTGAGCCCATTTCCAAACCTCTCGTAAGCATTCTTTGGTGGCAAATGTTCAGGGTCCACTTTCTTTTTGTTAAAAAGAGTTCCAGTGTATATAGAGTTTTGGCCTGCTTCCATGGAGTCCGGTGTATTG
The DNA here is from genome assembly GCA_022609375.1 of Xenosphaeropsis pyriputrescens. Lineage (NCBI taxonomy): Eukaryota > Fungi > Ascomycota > Leotiomycetes > Phacidiales > Phacidiaceae > Xenosphaeropsis > Xenosphaeropsis pyriputrescens. The sequence continues at coordinate 245,417 of JAGKQE010000001.1, read as the reverse complement.
CTATCAACAGTGGAATCTTCCTTGGCGATACTAAAGAACCATTTCTTGAGACGTCGTGCACCTGGAGCAATGATTCGATTTTTCTTCATCGTTCCATCTACAACCTTGCCGTCAGCGAACTTGATGAGATCAGATATGGCCATGCCCGCGCTGTAGAGAAGATGCTCCATGTAAAGTACAAGGTATAGCTGTGATTGGTCATCGCGATGTTGCCGAACATCTTTGGGATCAAGAGGTCTAGGTGTTTGCTCGGGAGTTTCTCGATCTGGGTCAAAAACGTCTGCGGAAAGACCCTTAGCCGCGGCCCATGCACGTAGAGTAGCACCCCTATTGGAGTAAAATTCCAGCATCTTCTGCTCAAGATAGGCTGCAAAGCCTTCTTCTCCGGGATTAGCAATATCTGCTTCTTTTTCGATGTCTTTCTCGCCTTTCGCTCTCTTTGGCTTCGGCAGTAGCTCTAGAACCAGTCCAGCGTGCTCAAGACCTTCTACCATGGCCGAAGAAGCCACAGCAAATGGTTCATGGAGCGTCTTCATCACATCGTTCCAGACCGCTTGTTCTTTTTGGGCCGCCTCCGCACGCTCTTCTGGACTTTGATCGCTTCTATCATTGAATCTAGACTTCTCTTTGCCAGGGGTCTCGACCCACCCTCGATGCTCTGCAACTCTTTCAAATATGTCGGTGATCGTGCTCATTCCATTTCTGTTCAGGTCAGTCACTGGCCCTCAGAACAAAAGACCCTGGGCTCACAATGGGATCATGATCTTTCTAAAGAGCACAAATATTTTATCCAAGTCCTTTGCATCCAATTTCGCCCATGCAAGTTCCCTCTTTGCGAACGGTAAATCTCCATACAGTTTTCCGTGAAGACCACTTAATGCAGTCATTAAGCCGCTCAAATTCTTAGCTTCTGGGGAATCAGAAGGTTTCCTGGATTGCCCGTCCGGTCCTTTGGCTGTAAACATGTCAAATGTCTCTAGGCTTTCTAGGTAGGCCGACTGAGCCTTCAAACATCCTTGCACCAGCCTAATATAGCCTGCTGCTTCTTTCATAACGACCGTTCGTGATGTAACAGGAATAATGAAGAAATTTGTCGCTGTGGCAAGACCGAAGGCTGTGAGGAAGCCTATAATCAGTCGTCGGATCAAGGCTTCGCCTTGAGCAATGGTCGTGAATAGAGGTCCATAGGTGAAGGCGACGTTTGTGAAAATACTATACATGATGACAGGAAGATTCATGGCTGGGACCTAAAAGGTATTAGTACTCTTAGACTTGGTTTCTACAACTCAAATTTCTCCCACGTTAATCCATATAGCAACATACCTTTGCTCTCAAGACATTAACAAAATAGATATTGGCAAACAGCCATATAGCACACACAGCTGCCTGACTGGAATTGTATGCCGAGACCGTTCCTGCTGGGGTCGTATGCTCTCGAGCTTTCACACCGGACCAGATACCTAGCAAGGCCACCGAAGAACCCACGCAAACTCCAAGAATATTGAAGACCATTGTTTGAATGAATTTGGCTCGAGGCATGATGCACATTGACAAAACAGTGATGATGGGGACTAAATACCCCAACGTCGCATATATTGCCGCAACAGACGGAGCTTGATATATTGCAAGTGCTATAGTGGGCGGTATGGAGCCTCTGTGACGACGGTCAGCATATGTACACAGAACGTACCAAATCAAAATTTCCCCAAAGCTGTGATAAGTCAAGAGAAACCGGAAAGGAGTTAATTAACTCACTTGAACATCATTAGAATTGTTCCAACATCGAGATCGAGCTTTCCTACCATCCGCTTGAACATGGAGTCTTTCTGCTCGGGCTTCTCTTCACTCTTCTTTCCTTCTCCTCCATCCTTCGCAGTATTTGAATTTCCACTCGTCATCCTGTCCTGCTCCCCCGAGTTCTCCATTCGTGCATCTTCAACCGTGTTCGCAAGCGCATTCAGCGCATTATGGGCCCTGTCGACTTGTGCCATTTCGCGAGACAAGGCTGAATGTGACGTAAGTGAGGTACCTACCCAGGTTTTATGTAGCTAGTTAATAATCGTGCGGGCTTTCTCGTCGCGATAGGCGTTGTCACACAAACGCCAACGAGTCAAGACAACAACAGCAAAGAAGCACCCACAGAGCTATTTAACTGCGATCCTCGGATCGCAAGGACAGTTTTCCTTTCTCCAGACGAAGAGAAAGGGATTGACAAGCGTTGCTTGGCGGGCAATTGTGCAGATCAATGTGTTTGCAATTTACACAACGTCGGGATCCGCAAGCCGATGCGCCGGTGCTGACACTGTTTGATAGTGCGTGCACAGTGACAACGGCTTCCGAGTGAGCCGGTACTACAGTCAGTATCTGGGGAAGAAGACTGCTAGGACTGTTGATCGTGTCAATTGTGGGTAACCTTTGGGGCATTCTCACCCAGGCAGCTTTTCAATGATCGATCAGTGATTGGGATTGAGAGTTGTATCTTTATGAAGATCCGAGATCTTTTCTACAGGAAGCAGCATTGCCCAAAATGATAGAACATCTGTAAATCTTCTAAGTTTTGAATTCTCGAACGCTTGTGCAGTCATCAAGGAATATATGGAAAATCGGGGCAGAGGCCTATGTATTTGTTTTTACATATTTGACTCTAATACGGGATTCCAAGTTTCCATGTATTATGCGTACTCCACTCCTTTAAGCTTAAACCGTCCTCCCATCCATATGTTTCTTCACATTTTTATTCGTGTACCTGCTTCTTGGAAAGAGATATCCAAAGCTTCTTATCTTGAATATGATCTGTCTTGGCAACCTTATAGAAGTATTCCTTACGGCGGCTTTGAATCCTTCCCGCAGCTAATCTAAGTACATCACTTGGTGTGCTGTACCATAGCTTGGCACCTTCAGAAGGTATTAAGGTCACGCCAACACTCCCCATATACGAGGAAAGGCAATGCGAGTGCAGTCCGGCTTTACAAGTACTGCGATACGAGCTCGCGCTGATCCTTTTACAGTATTGTCATGATACTAATGAAACTATCTAAAATTCCAATTCGGTTACTTGGGAATGGCGCAGCATTTCCGATCATAATTTGTGAGTCTGTAGAATCATCGCATTTAATTACTTATCTGGTCTGTCTCACAGGTCCTCCCAAATCATTACATCCATTCATTGCAAGCACCCCAAATCCCACACCTAGCAACTTAAATACAGGAATTACGTTATTAGTAATCTTAAGCTGTGTGTGTTGCTCGCTTTACCTTCTCCGCAACCAGTATATCGTAGAACTCTCTCTCGAACCACTTGAATACGAGACGACGTTTAAAGCACCTTAATACCGGAGGATTGTTGTTTTCCTTGCCCAGTCAGTATACGAGTACTATTGGAAAGAGATATGGACAGACCCTGGAGAGCATGGCATTGTAAAAATCGTTCTCACTCAGCCCAAGAATTTGTTGACGAGTCCATGGGAAGTAATCGAGAGGCTCTTTTCCCTTCTTGGCCTCTCTTTGCAGTTGTTTGACCCATCGTCGGCTAAGTGTTCTCATGCTATCCTTTTCATCGGAGGACTTTGGTATTGAAAGCTCGGCATCTTCAATCTGGTAGTGTCCACAATACCACCATGATTCAAGCTCGCTGGTCTTCTCTGATACAAACATTGGGACAATACGGAGTGCTGTTTTTGGAGGAGCAAATTGATAGTATAAACCATGCGCACTGATCTTGTTAGGGAGTTCTGGGTTCGCAGAAACTCTAGCTAGCCAGATAGGACCCCCGGTTGGTACGGTCTGCTTCTTAACTGCAGTGTCCTGATGAGGAATGACCCAACCACCGGGTATACTCGAAGGCAAATTGAAGACGTCAGCAAGAAATGCACCACTAAACATTTGCATGTCACCCCATGTGGGAAAAGTATGAGCTACTGAAGCCCAATCGGTCGGGAGTTCTTTGTAGAACCACGTTGATAGATTCCTCTGTGAGACTCGATAATCTGATTTAGAGCGTTTTGGAGAGCCCTCTTTAGCATCAGACTCCATGCGCCTCTTAGAAGACTTCTGAAGGGCAAGTTTCGAAAGCTGCCTCTGAACAGCTGAATCAGATCTTGAAGGGCCCATCGGATGCCTGACGGAAGGTGTAGAAACACTAGGAGAAGCTGTGCTGGGAGTAGCAGAAGCTGCAGCTTTGGCTTTTGTATCCTTTTTGACCTTATCAGGTATTTGTGCCTCTTTCTCATCCCAGTACTCATCCTTTTTCCAGGCAGAAGCGTACTTTTGATCGTGTAGCCTCAGTGCTTCTTTTGTGGTGCCAGTCAACTTTGTTCCGAAGCAGTCCAGGGCCTCTTGAAAGGTAGCACTCTTTTGCGACATCTCACTGTGCTTCTGTGCTGCCCGAAGATGAGTGGATGCACCACGCATACTGTTGAATTGCATTGCGCATTCGCTACAACACAGACTGTACCAGTTTCCAGTGCCGTCAGGATGTTCTATGACCGAGTCTTCTGCCTCCAATTCACTAATATCAGAGGTCAATGGCTTATCAGACAACCTACTTAAGATTCTAGTGCTTGCGTTTTCAGTCGATGCATATTTCTTTGCGCTATTGGCAGGAGTCGATGCTGATACTTTAGGTATTTTATTAACAGGCGTGTTCTGCTGGCGTTTTGGTACAGGTAAGGGCTCCTCATCTAATTCAGCGAGCTGACCTGCTTGAGACGCATTTTCTGGAGAAGGTTGTCGACGTTGACTATGTTGCGCTGGTGTTGAAGTATTGGTGGATTCTTATTATGATTTGTTAGCTCTATGAAATCAAGGAGAATAGTATCTATACCTGGATTGATATCACGCGCAGGTACTGTATTATCAACCTTTATCTGCAATCCATCTGTTGTATCCGATAAGACATTTGCTTCTGAAGGTGTTGCATGAGCAAGAGTAGGTGTTGCAATTGAGTTGTTTCTCTGAGGTGTAGCTGAACGCGAGGTACTAATGGGGTCGTGGAAAGCCGTACCATACTGATGAGCCATATGTAACTCTGCCAATCGAGCGTTCAACTCTGAACATTTTTGATTGTAGTTCTTTAGGATCTTTTCGTACTCTTCGCGATCGTGTCTTTGGAAGTTGGAAAGTTCGTTCCCATCCGCACACTCAATGTCTGCCAACACCGCCTCTGCTGCCGCAAGAGCTTGGCGTGCCTTTTCTATCTTCGCCGCAGCCAACTCCTTTTGTTTTTCAATGTTGGACCGATGCTTGTCGTTACGGTCTTGACAATGTTGCTTGAGCTTAGCTAGCTCATTGTTAAAAGTATTACGCTCTTTGTCCAATCTTTGCTCCACCTGCCTTGTATCCTTCAGTTCATCCATGGTAAAAGATCCCCTGGTGACTAGGTCAGGTCAAGTCTGGTCTAGGATCATTTGTTAGATTGAATGCCATGATGTTTGCTACATCTAAGGAGGAAAGATGCTAATGTGAAATTCGACTAATGAACATCGAGACACAACATGAGAAGAGGCTGGAGAAACCCAATAATTTATAATTGTAAGACGATGTCGATAATTCAGAACAGAAACTTGACTTACAAGATGTTGCACGAACTGAAGTTGCTTTCGCAGTGGAGAACGAGTTATAATAGCAGTACTGGAGATATCGAGAGATAAGAAAGAGTATCAGAAGAGGCTTCAAGTAGGACGGCAATATCTATCCCTTAAAGTATTGTGTCAACGTTTAGCTGCATGTCGTGAAGTGTGTGATTGCGAGGCCTCACTTCCAGACATTCACTGCATGTAGATTGTGAGATAAAATCCCGCAGCTAACAAGCAGCTAGCTGTTAGAGCAGTGAGAGAAAGGTAGCTAGCTTTACAACTAAGCTCGAAGGTAAAGGCAGACGTATGAAATTGACCAGAGTAGCTCGCATCGAGCAGAAACAGGCACTTATAAAGACAACTGAGATGGGTAGGAAGTAGGTGATGAAGATGGAGTGTCGTTGGTGTATGAAGAGTGAGGGATTCGTGAGTCAACTTACCTTAGTCAACTTACCTTAGTCAACTTAGCCTATAGCCTACCTTAGGTAGAGTAACGTCGTAAATCGTAAGGCAAGGTGTGTAGGTAGAACTCAGGGATCGGCGCCTAGCAAACCAACATACCCCTGGCGTTGAAACAAGCTATGCAGGACACCGAAGCTGAATAATCCTTAAGAGATACTCCAATACTTCTTGCAATCCTCCTCGAATTGATACATCTGTACTCCCTAGACCCAACAACTGAAAGTGTTGAAAGGATCAAAGTATGTACCTATGCTTGATTTCATTTGCTTCAGATCAAGCATGGGTGACCATGTTTATTCAGGTAGTGGTCGAATTAATCAACAATTAATGTTGTAACCAAAAACTTCGCCGACAACTGCCCGGAAATGCCGGGCAACACTGAGTACACCTCGCCATTATCTGCTCACGACTGTGTGACAGGTCATTGCAAAACCTAGGATCAGCACCGGGTCAGCTATTCTGATTATCGAAAAGACAATACCTCTTATTCTATGAGCCTTCTGGTTTCGTCATAGGGTTCGTTGTTTCATCGTCAGATGTCATGGCAATTGATATAGAGGTAAAATCAAAATTGATATATCAGATGCACAATACTACCTAATCAAGCGAACAGAGCTAATTCGTCTATTCCGCATCCACGTTCTACGTACTGTATTCCCCCTGGTATTTTTGTCACTGTGGGTCAGTCCACTCCAGAATCTAAGTATATAACCGAGGGGCAAATGTGGCAGAATGCTGCTGTGGAGCTCCCCATTCAAATGTGGCGAATTTCCAAAATGGTATATAGAACACACTTGAAAACCAAAAGTGAGGCAATTCTCAACTACTCGTCCCTCTGTAGTCAACATGGATCTTGACTGCTAGGCTGTGTTTGATGCAAAAGGGGGGTTTTTACTATCAATAGTATCATTGTTGTTCATTGACTTATCGCTATAAACAGTAGGCGGTGAAGCTCTTCGCGTAACTGTGTGCTGACCCACAGTAACAAAAATACCGGGGGGAATACAGTAGCAAGTACTCTGCCGGTGAAAGCCTTGAAATTTTAAGAAAAGCCGACCTCCTGTCCTATCATCAGGCTGAAGCATGAATTGGTCGCCCAGTCCCAAGCCCATGGCCGGTACTCTATGTCAATTGTTAGCAAAGTCTTTCAATCGGCACATCTTTTAATCGGCACCTCAATCCCAGGAAAGCAACCTACCATCCCTGCAAAACCCGTAGCATATAGTTCCATCTCAAGAGCCGAGCCAGCCAGCGCAATCTGATGATCGGTGAAGATCTCACCTGGATACAAGGTAAATAGAGCGTTTCGTTCATAGCCATAGGCAAGCACCGTGGTGTGGGCGAAGAGGTGTTCAAAGACTTTCTCGGGCGGCGGATCACTGGGGCCAAGATTGAAGACGGTACGCATATCTTGTAAAAGTTTGGTAGTGTCTCCCAAGGTCATGGATACGGCGAGATGGATTGGAGGGTCGAAAAAATAGTAGGTGACTGGAGTGCCATCGACGATGGTGGTGGCAGAATCAGTGGTGATGAGTAGAGTGTGGGGTTTCATCTGTAGACGATGAGCTTGTATCATAGGTTGATTCACTTGTGCCTCCTGCATACAGCGCATGAACTTGGAAAAACTTCGATTCGGTGTTTAGAGGAGAAGAAAGCATAACCCTGAAGATTCCAAGCATATCTCACATAGGGATTACTCTTTTATAAATGTTAGAAAGAAAGAGAAATTGATTAGCTAGCTCTACAGACACATCTCTAGGTCGATTCTGGTCTTTAGAACATCGCCTCACTTATGCGAACAGATAGGTTCAATCGGCAATACTTTCAATTCATTCACATAAAACCCGGACCATTCGATTTAGTTGATCAATAATACGCCCTACCCGGACTGAAAACGTTCTGACAGTTGAGAACGAAACGACGCTTTATCATGACTCGCTACCATGGCTTGAATATATCGAGAAACTCAGTAGACCAGCATCGGCCTTTGAACGCCCTTTAAGTGACATTGGACTGCCGTTCTTTATTAGAAATACGGAACATCTATTTTGCAGTCTTGTCGGAGCTAAATGACGCTTGAGATGGTTCTTTACATTATAGCACCTACAGACGAAGTATCACATAATGAAAGGCAGATGAGTAAGACAAATGCTACCAAACTCATTGTTGAACCTATCGATACAACACCATCCTCATCTTTCGTCGTAGCATCCGTAGTCATGAAGTGATTCATCATTAACAAACCCCAACTCCCCGCTAATGCAGCAACTCAATCCGTCTCCATCTTCTCGCCACCACCTCTTTTTTCCTTCATCCACAAGACAAAGTCATCAATGACGCCCGGCCAAGCAGAATCCTCGGTCCAGAAGCTCAACCTATCGTCGTTCTTGGCCTTTGTGAAAAACTCCAATGTCTGATTCCACATATCCTTATTCACGCTCTTTTTCCACTTGGCCTCGAGGAAGGCTTTCCACTCTTCAAGCCAGTCAGTGGTTGTTGAAGAAATTGAAATACCATGCTCGCTGAAAAGCATGGCCCAGTAAACGAGGGCATTCTCCAATGCGAGTGCTTTTTGACCTGGCTCTTTTGCGCAGCCAAAGGTGAAACGGTAAACTCGCTTGAAATAAACAAGGTCACTCTTCAACAAAGCGGTCTGCTTTTCGACGTATTGTTGTTGCTTTTCCAAGGTGTCGGCACTGGTCGGTTGTGAGTCTTCTGATCAAGTGTCAAAGAACCATTCATACTTACCCAACAGATCTCCACCCACCAACAAACCCCTCCCTCGTAATAATTCCCATACTTGGAGATTGCATTACTTCCATGGGAACAAATATAGCAGCGGATTCTAAATTGACATTCAGAGCTTCGAGATACTCCATAGCACCACTAACTCCAATGGAGTCTTTTTCATCTCCATCACCTGTCCGAGTCAGGCATTTGTCGTGGATATGAAAAGAGCTAGACGTACCATGATATTGATCGAAAAGCTTGGGCAGCGCTGAAATCTCTCTGGCTGCAGGCGCAGACGTTCCAGACTGGGTGTAGAATCTAATGAAAGCTCCTTAGCAATTTATTATTCCATTTTTTATGTAAAGTAGATAGACTGAATATCAGGTGTATAGGTTCAAGACAGCTACGCTGGGACCCTTGTAAGAGCCAGCATGATAAGAAAGTATATCCGGGCCGGACTGAATATATGGTAAGAAGGTTGCAGCGCAAGAATACCGTTCGAAAGAGAGGACTATGGACGCTTGTGCCGTGTAGTTTCAACTTCGAAGGCTGCCAACATCAATTGTATTGTGTTTTTGAGCTGTGACAACTTGAACGGATCAAATCACTTGCTCATTATCAACGGCCCAGTTGGATGGTCCGGCCAGGCAGATAGTTGTTCCGACACTATATCGATGAGCAACAGTGGTAACATTCTATCACCCTCATCTTGCCCACCAGTTTCAAGTCCGAATTCAATGGTGACCAAATCCTGGCCCCATAGCCTTATGCTCAATTCAAGGTATTGCCATGATAAGTGATCTTGGGGCGACAAGCTCAGAATTCCTTGTGGAAGTATATGAACACGCTGAGGAGTTTTTCCGCAAATCCATCATTCCAGGTGCTACCTTGAAGCAATCGCTGCAGATATCTCGCCAGCAACAATTGTGTACCTCACTGAGGATTCGGCTCCACCTTTGGGCTTTTGTCTGTTCGCCGCCTGACGTATTGATGGCTCGCGGGCTCAACTCCTAATAGGCTCATGCAGGCATGGTGGCATCACAAACGGCTTCGTTGGAGATATAATAGACATCTCATCACAAATGATAAGAAGCCCTCGATGTAAATATGGTGATCCGACCGGCTGATGAAACGTACGCCTAAAAGAAGTGTTGTAGACTTACGCATCGACAGAAGTGTCAATCTTCCAAGCATGGGTCTTCAGTATCTGTCAAGGAAAGCACTCATTAGCTGAAGCATCGAGAGGAAAGGACAGTCCCGACTGAAGCAAAAGTTTATTAAGAAAGAGCATCTGGGGTGTTTGAAACTCGAGATTGGCTTTTCTAGATGGTAGAGGAGCACTATCAGAGGAGCACTAACTTTTGTTGCCGTTCGTTCACTGGCGCCAGTGACAGCTATGAACTGCGAGATAGCAGCTTTCTGAGCGGTGGTCGGAGGCATGTTGAAAGCTTTTCAAAGAGTGTTCGAGGAAGAGGGATGAGTTATGGCGTGTGACGACAGAAATAATAAATGAAATACAAACGTTCACCACGCTGTGATGCGCTGGGAAGTTGTGACGAGGATGTCCGATAGAGGGCTTATCATAAGCGATGTTGGGCTTTCAGCCTTGCACTTAAAAATCATGAGAGACATCATTTACCTAAGGCAACTAACTGAGTATTAACAAGGCAGCATTTTCAGACAATTTTACGGCGCCTAGTCATTACGTACATGCGGCATACGAGATTAGATGGCAGCGGTCTACATCTGCAAGGTTTTGAATAGCTTTTACAAAGAAACTTAATTGGATGATGGGTATGAATGATACTTGGGCAATGAAAACTTATCCGTACACAGCACCCCAAGAGGTCTTGAAAACATTGCTGGGTTGTTAAACAAATCGCTCGAAGTGAAGATGATAAAAAGGACAACCATAATGTTCCTCCCTGAAAGTACCACGCCGATTTAATCTCCAAGTGGCATACTTTCAAGCTCCTCGTGCAACTGCTTCCAGTTGTCGGCTTGCAGCTCCGAGTACTTGACACGTTCCTGAGCCCAATCTTGATTCCAGCGACTGACGTGGTATTGAGATTCTTGGAAGAAGATAAGTTCATCTCGGATGCATTCCTTAATGAAAACACCACGAGCATGTTGAGCCACAATCGACTCCTTGTCCTGCGAGAGTCAGATAACGCAAAAAAAGCAACTTGGAAGTTTACATACCTTGATGATAGACTCGGTCACCTTCTCCTTCTCGCCAGGCTTTACCAAATGTTCTGGTTTCTGATGAAGATTGGCAAGTTTGGTTTCGCTGTTTTGAATCCTTCTCTCCAGGTAAGGGATGTTATCCTTATCGTATCTGTCACGGCGATCGAACATCTCGCGCATGCTAACAAGGGCATCTCTCTGCCTCTTCAAATCCTCAAGGACACCTTCGTCCCATGCTCTTGCCTCGTCCTCCAATAAACTTTGGCTGTTGGAAAGGTGCTTTGCAGTGGCGTTGAGTCCTTCATTCAATAGGGGTACATCGTTCGTGTCAGTTGCGTAAGTGTCCTGAGTCGCGTCTGTAAGAGTTTGTAAGGACAACGATAAACGGAGATGGTCTGCTGCAAGGCCTTCGTTACGCTTTGCCAGTCGATCAAGTAGATTGCAAGCATTGATATACACTTCCGCAGAGCGTCTGACTCCAGAGCGGGTCCTATCGAATAGATCGTTCAAAGTCGAAGGAAGGGAGTCCTCAAGTCCAGGTGGTAGTGGTTTTCCTACAAACTCCTCTTGTACTGATATTGTAGCTTGCTTTCGCCATACGGCCAACTCCTGATGCTATGTTAGTGGTTTGTCAGACATATGGACTTTGGGACATGAAAGATTGCATACCGTAGGAACAGTCAAGAACATAATGACAAGCTGCTCTTGGCTCAAAACAGGATGTCTGGCAAGGGCATTGGTGAAACGTGAAAGCCCACGTCGGCGTTTCTCGATAAAAGTATTATCAGCCGCAAGATGACTACCATTGACTGTATGAAGTTAGTCGTTGCTGCGAATCCATCCTCAACATCACATACCTCCGACTCTTTTTGGTGGTAACAACGGCAGTTGTCTAAAGGGGTATCGCTTTTGCAAGCAATCTAGAAGCCACACAAAATCGCTGTAGCGTCTGACCACTTTGCTTCCTCTTCGTGGACTGGAAACTTGGTAGTTGTGGTGCTGGAACATGAACATGCCCTCCTTCTCAGGCAAAAGTGTGATTACGATTGTCTCTTCAATGGCACTGCCCGTTGCACGGCCAGCTCCAAATGATCTGCTTGCCGGCTTTGGTGTTGGTCTATCGTCTCCATCTCTACCTGGTGCACCAAATCCTTCTCCACCTATTCCAGAGCTTGTCGAATTGTCAAATGGAGCGTTGTCGTAGGAGCCCCATGCCTCACCTGGTGTCTCTACAGGCCCATCGATAGGTGTTCCAGATGTTCCATTTGATGGCTCGTTTGAAGCAGTAGTGAAAGAACTGGTTGTCCGTACAGGTGCGTGGGACCCGTTCGGTTTGGAAACCCCATTTGATGATGTGGATGAGACGTGATTATGTCCAGAATGCATGACTGGGCTCCCCCAGGGGTCTGCCTCGGGGAATTCAAGAGATTTCTTCGACATGTTTTGTGGTCGTGCGGAGGATGTAGTTGATGTAGGCTGTGTCTTTGGCGGTGAGGGAGGTGAAGTTGGACGCTGAGCAGGTTTCGATGCCAATTCGGCAGTACTAGGCATGGAAGCTTTTAAGCTGGGAAGTTTTGGCTCTGGGAGTTCTGCTTCGATGGTTATGTTGTTGTCCATATGTTTATGGATTGTGTAGGGGAGCTTACTTCGTCTGCGCTCATCAACACTATCCAAAGTGATGTCTTCGTTTTCCTGGGCCAGCCCAATCAAAGCCAACAGGACATTGAATTCGTTGCGACCTAAGCTTTCGTCGCCAGATGAGACAATACTCTGTATGCTGTTCTTATCAGACGCGCTTAGGCCAGCAGCTCTCAAGACTCGCTCGACACCACTGGTGCTGATCCCACCAGCCGATCCATCATCTTTCGCGACGTTATCATAGATATCAATATAACTTTCAGGAACATCAGAAGTCGGTAACAACTTCTTTATCAATTCTCCCCGAGCAGTCCTCTTTGGAGTTGGCATTGCCCATGGGGAATCCCCAGAGGCATCGTCATCTGCAAAAAGGGACGACTTGGAACCGGGTGCTGGACTCTCGTCATCGAACAGTGATAGACGGGATTTGGAAGCTGTGGCAGCCGGCGATTCTTCTGTTGGCGAAGTGCCAAACAAAGACATGATGCAATTGATAGATGAAGAGGAAGATGAATCAAGAAAGAATATCGAATGAAGATGGAAATACTTCTTGCGTGCCCAGTTGTCTAGTCGCTCTAACCAGTTGCGTTGTCAGGCACAGTAGACTTGTCATGCTCCGAGCTCCTCCAAACGGTCATGGCGCTAAGGCAGCGATACGCAAGTCCGTCACTGCCGCGACCAGCATGACCTTGGACAACTCAAAATTATCTACAACTTGGGATTCGATGTTCTGTTTACCTACACGTGTATGAAAGCTAAAGAAGATTCCGGCGCCTTCTTATCAACTTACGATGAATTATGACTTGCTGTCCTTTCTTGAACTCTTTGTATCAACTCTCCTCGAAGAGTCTAGGGAAACTGGGACTACCTATTTACTCTATTGCGTATCTTTCCGATTACGTACTATCCTGTAAGAATGGCCTTACGATGTTCGTTGTCGAAACACACTCTTGATTCATCGTACCAACATCGTGAAATGTCTGGAGGTCAAATTGTAGACCTGTCGAACTAAGCCAACATTTATATGTATACAATCTTGGTCTGATTCTATTACTAGTGTGCTGATTCTTCTCAAAATCTCAATTGTTTCCTAACTTTCCTGTCTTCATCTTCAAAAGTACGCAATATTCGATTCCCCTCAACCTCGAGGTTCAATTGAAACATTTTGCGGCAACCCCCACCTTGAGCATCTTGCCTGAGCGGTGTGTTTGAAGATGGCTTTACGAATCAAGCACGAACCTCGGCGCACGTACAACTCTTCTGTTTCCATTTGCTTTGTGATTGCTATTCACAAACACATGTGGCTTCTGGAGAGGCGTGTATCAACGCAATGTCAAGTGCATAACAGCAACATCTGTGTGATCTGTCAACGAAATATTTGACAAATGTTTGATGCAGGCAGGAAGAATAGGTCCCATAAGCCCAGCTGATAAGCCGAGTCCAATTTCTCCATCAACTTCGTTGCGCAAAGACATACCCTTGTTAAATTCCAGCATGACTGAATCAGTTGAACTCAATTCATAGACATTGGCTCATTGTCTATGGAGTACTCATGAGATCCATCGTATGACAAACACGACACAGGACCAATTGGTTAAGGCTGCAAAGACTCGAGTTATGATTCACACTGGTTGCTATGCATGTTACCGTGACGGACGCAGCTACGCGTGTATGGATACCGCGCTTAGATATATCATAAGATAGGATCTACCTCCGTCATATAGTGCACTGCAGAAGAGAATCGAGAACAAGCCGGATTATCTCGTCATAATAGTAGAAATCCTCCACGCACCAGTCCCATGAACCCTCGAGGAAGAGGTTGTCCAAGATCGCAAGCACGAGTAACATAGCGTGGCAATATTCTTTTGACACTCCCACCAAAACAACCATACGTATCCGACTTTCTAGCAATGAACACCTCCATGTCCACAGTCAAGAATATCTTTCCGTCCTTGGTATCCTCTGCTACTTCTCTCTCGGCTCTGTCAACTCTCTCTTCGTCCCACCCACTTCCTTTGATCTTGGTGAATTTGTTCCTAACTAGCTGCAGACACAACCAAGATGTGGTTCTGGTGAAACTGTCTCTGCACCGCTTTTCAGTTGTGTTCGAACAGTAGTGCTCTAAACAGATGAGGTCCATCTTGAGCTTCTTGAAGATATGAGGGAGTCGTGTAACGCCGTTGATGTCTTTACCCAATGTATACAGATAAGTCTGATATGCATCGACGAGCTCTTCTAAAGCTCGAGTAGATACCGCAGGCACGGTTTGGAACACACGCATATGCCCTTTGATGGTATTTGCCTCTGCCCATTGTATGTAACCTCCTGGCTCTGCAAGAGTCAGTGCATTCAGTATTTGGAATGTGTCGGTCGTACTCAACAGAGCTCTGACATTCTTCGTCAGTATGTACCAATCCTTCTTTTCCAAAGCAAGAACCACAAGTCTTAGGTTTACCACGTCATACTGGCCTCGGAATTGCCTTGAAAAGGGTCTCAAAGCGTTATGCTCGAAAAGCTTTACGTTGTCGGGAAGTACGGATGGGTCAGGAAACTTGACACTGCAGATATCGAAGCCGTCAAATTGGCAAGTGGAGTCACTTGATTTGGCAAGCTCGAGCAGCCAGCTTCCTGTGCCACATGCAACATCTGCAATGCGAAGGTTAAAATCCGGAATTTCCAAGGAAGGATGTAATAAAAATCCCAGAGTTTCTTGCATGACAAAATGCTGTGTTTTTAATCTGAAAGTTGTTAGATATTGTACAAGTCATGGTAAGGGGTTATACCTCTCGGCTTCCGCCTCATCGTTTTTGAGCTCATATTTACTGCCTGAGTGGTAATGATTCATGGTGATGACCTTCGACTGGTCCAAGGTGGTAAAGAGAATTCCCCTGTCTTGGGTAAAAGAAGTACGGAGACCTATATAAGTTGAACTCTCTTCATATCGTTGCCACGTTGGACGGTTTCCTGCTGCACAACATGATGCCAATCACATAACCCTGGAGTATTACAAATTGGCTTTTGAAGTGTCATTGATTACCGTGATAGATAGTGTACAGTGTACTCGAAGATATTCCGTATACCTACCAGACCTTATTCTCACCAACTGCATTGCTACCCTTTGCCTTCTTCTTCCGAATGATACCAGTACCAGGTGTCTTGAAGAACAAACTGGGTCCTTGTCCCTCCTCCAACAGATGGCTAAGGTAACCCCTGTGCGCTGGATCTCTATAATACTCAATATCTTTTCTGCTGGTTGGATCTGGTAGTCTCAGGGTAAATGGCGACGATGCACTGACAGCATCAAGGATAGGAGACGCTTTGGTTGGAGGCCCTGTCATGGCGAGTGGCACAAAGGATGACTCGGATTCTCCTTTCAGTACTCTGCGAATCGACGTCGGTGTATAGAACCTGGTGGTGACCTTACCACCTGCGGCCTCAACCGCTGCGATTGCCGAAGTAGAGGCTCGAGAGACGAGAATATTGATTGGTGTCTTCAACTCGTGAGCATTTCGTCCCAATAGCTTAACTCCATCCTTGACTCCATGTAAGCATCGAGACTCCGCCAATTCCTTCACTGTGATTGGTTTCGATGGATCAAGTCGGCCCTGGTCAATCCATGACTGAATAGTATCCAAGTTGATAGAGGACATTGCAACGGAGAAGCTGAAGATCTGTGAGCAATTGGTTTGTGAAGTGTAACATGACAAGCAGTAGCCCTGCACGGAAGCGCTTCACACGTACTGGTTCTCAAAACCTCTCTCTCCATGTACAATCTCTTGTGGGGTCTGACCACCCTGGAAGCGTGCTGGTACTTTTCCATGCTGCTTCTGACCCTTATGACCTCTGCCAGAAGTTTTTCCCTTCCCAGAGGAGGGACCTCTTCCACGTCTGATGCGTTTGTTATAAGCTCCAGGGTTGTCGGCCAAAGCACCCAAAACCGAAGCATTTCTGACTTGCAAAAATGGAACGAGGAAGCCGGACAGAGGCCCTTGAAGGGCCTGGAGTGTGCGACTCTGGGCCACCAAGGAAGGTAATCGTGGAGGCATGGTGTTGTGTTGTTTGTTGAGATGGAGATCATAGACTTTGCCGTTCCCAATTCAAAACATAGAAAATGAGATCACGTGGTAACCGCCAACTCCCAAACAACGTTAGGTTTGCAAGCAAGCACGCAGGCGATACAGGGACCCAAAGTCTAAAGTGGCCCTGGAGCGTGCTTACCTTGCCTTACGTCGCTACTGTATGGTAAGTGCAAGTACTTGGCGCAGGATGTCGACAGAGACAATCAGTTCTGGACAGCCTTGAGCCTTTAGATAAGTATCGCTCGTCGTTTCCTTTCCGCCCGGGGTTACAATCTTTTTTCAATGCGATCACATATCTTCTGTTGAATGACCGTCTTCTGGTCCTGAGACTCCTCGAAATATATTTGTCGCATCTCATGCCTCGGTGATCGTCAAAGTCGCGACAAGGTATAGGTATCTTTCCGACAATTTCTCTACAAAGGGCTTTACAACATGTTGCCCTCGTTCAGTCCCGGGAAACGGCGTCTGTTTCTCACGATTGCATCAGTAGGACTACTTATTATTCTGGTCAATCTGTTGATGTTGTCTGGTGTCGATGTGGGAGAGAAAATAAAAGACATCAGCATCCTAGAGAAACCTAACCCAAAGGCAAGCTTCCTCTTTCAGAAGATGACAAGTTGAAGATATTAACAAAGTTCCGATAGGTCCCCAAAGTATCAGAAAACCATGACGACGAGAAGGATCTTGCCCTAGAACTCGATGATGCGGTCGATTCACATCCCATCGCCGGATTGATGAAGGAAGCCGATAAGGCGTGGCTTGCGTACGAGGACAGCCGGTCGATGACCTTTGCAGAAACAGTGTCCAAATATCGACGCATATATGGGCGCCATCCACCACCAGGTTTCAAGGAATGGTACAAATTCGCAAGAGACAATAATGTACACAACATCGACGACTTTGAACAAATCATGGACGATCTTCGACCTTTCTGGGGGGTCGAGCCTGCAGTCATTCGTTCTCTGGCTGCCAACATGCCTGAAGAGCCCGGAGCCGGGCTCTCTGCCATATATATCAGAGATCACAAGGTGTATAAAAATGCGACCAAGGACGATTCTTGGAGGTCTGAGACTTTGGTTACCATGATTGAAAAGTTTGTCAAGTATTTACCAGACATGGACATTGCCATGAATCGCTTGGATCAGCCCCGACTGGTTGTGCCCTGGGAAGATATGCAGGATCTGTTGGATAAGGAAGTGGCTAGCAGACAAATTCCTCCAGAAGCTTTGGATGAATGGTCAAAAGACATGCCAGGATTATACGTTGAAGGTGCCAAGGATATCACGATGCAAGAATCAGGGTGGTTCTCAGCTGCAGGAAAGCAATACATGGATTTGGCCAAAGAAGCCTGTCCTCCAGAATCCCGTGCAAGGGATAATACCACTACGATGGCCGATGGTGAACGACTCTACAAAGACCCTTTGGGTGGTCTCATAACAAATTTCAACCGCTCCACTGACCTCTGTACGGTTGGTCCTGAGATAGAATGGAAGCACGGCTTTTTATACTCGTCTTCTTCCATACTTGCGAGCCGCCGACTTCTTCCCGTTTTCGGCGAATGCAAAATCAGTGTCAACAACGACATTCTCTTTCCTGCCAATATGTATTGGAAGAATGACCCGCGTTACGACTATAACGGAGAATTCGACGTAGATTGGGAGGACAAATCCGATGTGATGGTATGGCGAGGCGTGACTTCTGGTGGCGTTCAACTTTCGACTAATTGGAAGGAAATGCATCGACAACGCCTAGTTCAACTGATGAATTCCACCGAGATGGCCGAGAAGGAAGTGCGTATTCTCTCGGAAAACCCAACGACGAAGGGCCAATTTGAAAACTTCCATGGATTCCAACCCTCTAGCTTTGCAGCTGCTCACAGTGACGTTGGTTTCACAGAGACATGGGGTTGCATTCCAAATTGTGATTTCTACGCCGATGTGTGGACACTCAAGCCACAGATTTCCCTGTCGGAGCAATTCAAATACAAGTACTTGGTTGATGTCGATGGCCATTCTTTCTCAGGGCGTTGGCGCGCATTCCTTCAATCCAAAAGTCTGGGCATCAAAGCAACAATATTTAGGGAGTGGCATGACAGTCGGCTTTTTGCGTGGAGACATTTTGTGCCTATGGATAACCGCTTTGATGATGTTTACACCCTCCTCACCTACTTTATCGGTATTGGGAAAGCGGGATTTGGGACAGGGGATAAGGCCTCGGAGTTTGGTGATGGTGGTATTGATGGCAATAAGAACTATGCCAATGCGGGTATTTATGTTCCACGCCATGATTTTGAGGGCAAAAGGATTGCAAGACAAGCAAGAGAATGGGCGAGTAAAGTTCTCAGACAGGAAGATCTGGAAGTGAGTATCTCTTGATGACTCATTGCCACTACTATGACTTGTCATATATATTTCTGTATCTAGCTGACTGTTCTAGATATATACCTATCGCCTACTGCTCGAGTATGCCCGCATAATCGACGATAACAGAGATCGTATAGGTTATTCGGGCGATGGCAACGAATTGGATAAATACGACATCAAGAATCCTATGTCCTCTGCACACAATTAGTCCCTTGACGAACGAAGGCTACGCCAAAACATATATTAAACCTGGTTCGAATAATGAAAACTCATGGGAGCTAGAAGCCAAGATACCCCAAATCGTCGTGTAATGATAATTCTTTTAGCAATAGTCAATGATGACCTACTACGATATGTTCAATTCCCAAGAACTTCCAATGCTTCTTGAGCCATGTCCTCGCCTGGCAACTTTCATGCCAGGTACTCATTGGACCGTCAACCTTGGCCATACCCGGGCATAACCATTCTCACTAGTGATCCATCTGGCATCGTCACATTTCCCATGGAACGGGAGTGCAGCATCTCCTGGTGAGTCTGGCAAGCCACTTCGGGACTCGGCACCACATAACAAGATGTCAGACTTCCAGTATTGTCGTCTCTGTCTTGATAAGTGACTTTATGCCTTGCCGGAAAGGTACCATTCAGTGCCAAGAGTTTTGAGGCTACTTGGATGGTCTGCTCGGCTCTCGGGTCCTGTCATGTTCTTTGGTGTGTTATGAAGTTTGGGTATGAGGTTTGGAGTTGTTCAAGGGCTGGCTATGAGTTGGATCAATGGAGCGTGGGAATACATATTCATCTTTTGCCTTTTGTGCATTAGTCGTGAATGACTGAGAGTGTCTTTCTGTTAGGTGTTTGAATTCAGCTTCTTGCTGCCCTCATCAATTCGTGCCTTCTTTACTTCCACCAAGCCTAGAGATCATGTAGATTCATGAGTACATACACTGCAATGGATTGCACATAGTCTGGTACGACATCGTGTCCTCATCTCTCTAATTCTTATACAAACCATAGGTAGCCTTCTCGCTCTATCCTCATAATCTCCCCACTACGCAATATTCAAGCATTCTTACACGAGAAGAATCACATCCAAGCCGTCTGCAATACTACAGCCATCCATTCGGACCGTTTAGGGATCTACTACCAGCATCTGCATCTTACGCCGCACCCCGACAGTCAATCTGTAACCGCTGGACCAGTAAAAGCAGTGGCCGCGGTAAAGAAAGTTTTTCTGTTGGTGTTGGTGTTGGTGTGGGCTTCGGGGATTGTGGAGTGTGGGGATTGAAGGGAACATGGGGTATGGGGTTGATGGGGTTTGTGTGGGACCCACAATATGGATTGGGACCGTCTCCGCAGGATACCTTGATTTCAATGTGACAGTATATCGCCTCTCGTAGGATACTTGGAGTTGTCTACCCGAGATGCTCTTCAGCATATGCAGCATTTTCATGCTGACCATTTGAAGTGCTCTGTTTTCCCGTGTGCGGTGCGAGGACCTGTGAAAATGAAAATGCCTTGCGCACAGTGATTTTACACAGCGCTACAACACCACACTGACTCCCGATCACATCGAAGATCACGAAAGGATTAATGAGCCATTCGAGAGCACTGAGATGATGGTGAAAGTCCTCTCAACAACCCACTCTCGCAACCTCTCCATTGACTCAGTGGACGGAGCAATTTCCTCCGCAGGTCCCTTTCGGTATGATGATAAGCCGGATGGCCGAAGCCTTCGAGAAGGAGCCTTGGCGATAGAAGTAGAAATATGCCTCAGCCCAAGCATTAACAGCAGAAAGTGGAGCCATACAATGGCAAAAAATAAAGCTCTTAATGTAAGTGAGATTGAAGGTGAAGTGGATGTTGGAAGGGAAATTGACAGACAAACGAACAACGCCCTATTCTTTTCCAGGGAAAAACACGCGGTAGTCTAGATTTTCGTGCACGTGTCTTGCAGTTGAACTTCGTCCAGACAGGGAAGAATACGCCCTTTCCATCTGCTGGTCGGGAAATCAACGCCACGGGCGTCATGTGGTGCAATGTTTAATAACTCGTTGTGCACATCAGAACTCGGAGTAACTATGATGTCCTGAGTGTTTTGAGTCTCGAATGAGGCTTTTCCAATTTAATTGCCTGTCAGAAGAGTTTGATCTTCCTAGCACCATGGCAGACGACCAGTCATTGTACTTTGACTACCGAAGCCAATAATTCGGTGGTTCAAAGAGATTCTGCGCCTCATGAGTGCAGTAGAACTTGAGTACAGCAGCAGCTGTACATACAAGTAATCGAACGCAGTATCATTTGTTCCCTTGATACTCCCTTTGCTGGTTGTGTAGACAGAGTTGTATATGTGGATAGGCATTGATAGGCACAGGGTAGACATAAAGCGATTTCTTATTACCGTCTCCAGATTGCTGTCGGACATGGAGAACAGAAGCTCACTAGTCATGTCTCTTCAGTCTCCACTATGGGGATTGTCATCCAGATTTCTGAGTTGGGGTTCCTGGGGAACTCTCCACTTTTCAGTAGACGATCCGTCCATACCAAACCATTCAAACATGAGCCATACCAAGGTCGTTCACCGGCCGACTTGACCGCAGATACTGTACCATATAGTCTCTTTTCTGTTGCAAAGAGCTGTAGCCGTTACCAGAACCCATTCACCGTCCATTAGGAAACGGAATATCTGTGTCCGGCATAGTGAGAACAAGCACCGTGGTCGTCATATGAACGAAGTTCTACCAACCAGGTTCCAAAAAGACTATGCCGCCTCTGCCTTCTTCCTCTATTCTCTGGATTCGATGATAGATGATAGATGACCGGAACCGGGTGTGGCGAAGAATAAAGGCCCGTTAAGAATGGTCACGGGAACTAGTCTACCTAGTCCAGTCTCTCTCAGGATTCGAAGGGCCATAACAAGGACTAATGATCCTAGGTGCTCTAGATGAGATACACCAGCATAAACGACCGCACCATGAACACGATGTCATATCGTTCTGCCCGTAAAGTGTTGTATGGGTCTGTCTCCCTTAAGCATCATCAAGTCAGCTCTAAAAATTTTAACCCCAGAAAGTAAAGCAACTTTGTCTTCTGCTTCGCTGTACGTAGTACATATGCGCATGTGTGTTTTATCTCAGGCAGATGCAAAAGCAAAGGCAATGCAAACTTTCCGCGTCAAACGTCGAATGGAGAATAAAATCACAGCCTTTCTGCTTGCATGCGATACTTACCTAGGTATAATTTGCATCAACTAGAGGTGCAAGCTCTTCATCTATTCCATCCGTTCCCGCATAGAGTAATAATGCTTTGCCTTTTCTGATGTGATTCGAATACCATACCCTGCCACTTCACCCATCAAAGCTGTGACGTTCCTCCTCATCCAGCCCCAGCTCATTGGAACCGGAAATCCCAGGGGGAAAAAGGATGCTCGATATAATTGCCATGTGCTGTAGCCGATGTCAAAGTATAGGTACGCAGATACATACAAGTACCTTCATCTGAAGTTTTGCGCAGGTGTTGCAGCAAACGGCAAGGAACGTAAATGATGGAATAATAGCAACGAAAACAGTACTTGCACATCACCTGTTCTGTTGGACAAACATGGTCAATGCTATGCAAAAGCCAATACTTCTGATTTCATACTGCGTAAGCAACAGAGCACTGTCCGGAGTATATTCACAGTATTATGGCGTGTGCGCGTTCGTGTGCGTATGAGGTGGGAAAAGGCTAGTGCGAGATTGACTGCTTAGTCTCTTCACTGATTGGTGACGAGAACGTCGAGCATGCTATGGGCGGATTGAATCAACAGCCTCGAATGTTAAGTATTGAGGTACAGTACAACAAGGTACCTTCACTCGAAGGAATGGAGAGACTGATCTGTGCTGAGATGCAGACGAAGACATCTTATGTTGGAGTTCTGTACTCGGATTGCTTCCTGAAAACTTTCAAGCGGGAACAACAAGATACTCCCGTGTAAGGGTAGGCAGGTAAAGTATTGTATCTCCTTTTCTCTTTTGGGTATTAATAACAGGCCGTGACCGGTGTTTTCTCCCAAAAAGAAACAGAGGTTTGTGCTTATTCTTATTCCTACACGCCGGCGCATGGATGTGCTCGTTCAACAGCAATCTTCTCCACTCTTCTGGTCTTCCGCCTCCTACTCTTGCTCTCCGCCAAAGACCCACACGCTCTCCACACTCCACAACTCTTCTCCGCACTCCACTCCCTCTGTTCCTCCCTCTCTCGTGATTTCACTCTTCAGTATCACTTGCCTTAGGTACAGCCGCGCGCTCTCATTCTTCCACACATATACCCTGCTCACTTTCATACAAACACAACCCGATTGGGAATTTCCCCAGCTCTACTTAAACCCTCCGCACCCCACGAGATCCACATCTGATTTCTTCTCCATCTCTCTTTTCTTCTTCCTCTTATCTTCTTCCTCCCTCGTCACAACATACAGCTTTCAACATATTGGTTTCCAATACCTTTCATCAAACACATTGGTTTCCCTGTTCATATCATTCCCTCGCCCAGGGTTCACTAGAACAAACAACAGAATCTCCAAACTTTTGTCAAGATGTTTGTAATTGGCAACATTTACAGTGAGTTTAACACATCCCGGAATGCCTCCATATCACGTCGAAAGGCCATTTCTAACATTGTAATATAGTCATTGCCGCCGTTGCCGTTATTGGCGGCGGCCTCTTTGGTTTTGACATTGCTTCCATGTCGGCCATCATCTCCACACAGGCCTACTGCTGTTACTTCAATCAGGGCATGAACTCAGATGGCACCTGTCAGGGTCCACGTCCTAGTGTTCAAGGTGGTATCACTGCTAGTATGCCAGCTGGCTCTTGGTTGGGCGCTCTCATCTCTGGTTTCATCTCTGACAAAGTTGGTCGTAAGACTGCTATTCAGGTTGGTTCAGTTATCTGGTGAGTTCATGTTATATCTGAACATGTAGCTATAGAAGTCGCAGCTCGGCGCGGTTGCTTGTAAACACATGTGCTAACATCATCCAGGGTCATCGGTAGTATCATCGTTTGTGCTTCTCAGAACATTCCCATGCTCATTGTTGGTCGCGTCATCAATGGTCTCTCAGTAGGTATCTGCTCTGCTCAAGTTCCAGTTTATCTTTCCGAAATTGCTCCACCATCCAAGCGTGGCCGTCTCGTCGGTTGTCAACAATGGGCTATTACTTGGGGTATTATGATCATGTTCTACATCTGCTTCGGCTGCTCCTACATGGCTGGCACCAAGGTCTTCCGTGTCCCATGGGGACTTCAAGCACTTCCAGCTATTCTCTTGTTCACAATGTTGCTTATGCTTCCGGAATCTCCAAGATGGTTGGCACAGAAGGATAGATGGGAGGAGGCTAGACGTGTTCTTGCTCTTGGTAAGTCCAATAATATCAAGAGTTTTATTCAATTTTTGATTAGCTAACAACGTCAGTTCATTCCCACGGTGATGAAGACTCTCCTTTTGTCGCCAGAGAACTTGCTGAAATCCGCGAGACCGTCGAACTCGAGCGCCAGCATGCCGACGTCACTTACATGGAGCTTCTCAAGCCAAGCATGATCAACCGTACTCACATCGGTATTTTCACCCAGATCTGGTCCCAGCTTACTGGTATGAACGTCATGATGTACTACATCACCTATATCTTCACCATGGCTGGTCTTGGTTCTGCAGTCCTTGTCTCCTCGTCGATCCAGTACGTCATCAATGTTGCCATGACCGTTCCAGCACTCCTTTTCGTCGATCGCTGGGGTCGTCGTCCAACCCTCCTTGTTGGTGCTGCTCTCATGATGACTTGGCTGTTTGCCAACGCTGGTCTTCTCAAGTCTTACGGTCGTCCTGCCTATGAAGGAGAATATCCCAGCGCGTCTGAGTCTTGGCACATTGAAGGCCCACCAGCCAAGGCTGTCATTGCTTGCTCTTACCTCTTTGTCGCATCCTATGCCATCACTTGGGGACCTGTCTCTTGGATCTACCCATCTGAGCTTTACCCACTTCGCGTTAGAGGCAAGGCTGTAGCACTCGCCACCTCCTTCAATTGGGGTAAGTCCAATTTGCTGCATCTATAAGTCATTGGGGAAAGAAGCTAACCGTTGGAATTCTATGATTAGCTTTCAACTTCGCTTTGGCTTACTTCGTTCCACCGGCTTTCGAGAACATCAAGTGGCAGGTTTACATCCTTTTCGGTGTTTTCTGTGCTGCCATGTTCATCCACGTCTTCTTCATGTTCCCAGAAACCTCCGGCAAGCCTCTCGAAGAGATCGAAGACATCTTCACGAACAACAACCCAGGATCTATCAAGTATATCGGTACTCCAGCCTGGAAGACTCACGTCGTCACAGGCGCCGAGAATTATGGTCCTGATGAGGAGAAGCTTGGTCCTACAGTCTCTCACCGCGATCACTCACCAGTTGGGACCTCAGTTACTCCTAAGAACTAGATCGAACTTTGATTGATCTCTTGGTTAATGGGCTTACGATTTGATCTTTCAATGGAGTTGTACCTGGGTGATGGATATACCTTGGTTGCGTTGATTTTTCCCATAATGTGATTGTGGCCAAGATGTTGTATTCCTTTGTCTGCTTGTTCTACGAAGCGAATTGGTGATATTCATTGGATTGACGGACTCGATATATTGGATCCTTTGTGTTATCCTTCAGAATTTGGTTGATCAGAGGTTATGAAGAGATTTTATTGGATTTCCGGGATTGCGGTGCGAAGACTGGTTCTCTGCATTGTTCGTTCTCGGTCCAGCATAGTCTTTTTCACTGAAACTCCCGTTCTATCTCGTCTTCTGGTGGATAAAGGCTGGTCTATAATATTGAGAAAAGTTGATCCGGTGTAGTCTGCTTCTTTGCCTTCGAGATGCAGACCAGCCGACTGTCATTAGCATATTAATATAAATGCGAATGAAAACACGCTGTTCAATGGGCCCAACTATTTGTGAGCTCTGAATTAACTCAATTCCTCGTGATTGATATGAACCCATATGCGTAAGCTAAAGAATACATGCAATTTTGATGCGGGGGTTTGAACGCGAGTTGGTATCAGCAACTTTATCTCCAATTTTTATTGAAGCTAAGTGTGCAACGTTGCCTTATATTTTTAGGGCAAAAGAACTATCTACCCTACATCTCCTCTGTAAAGAACCATATGCCCTGTAAAATCAATAAAGAACCATTTACCCAGAAAACGCCTGAAGGCCTCCCATTGTAACTACCTATTAAGACTATCTACTGGTGAGGCCTACGGTATATACGAGCATTATAACCCTATTGTTGTCTTTGTCGTTGTCGCTATTGTCGTTGAGAGGCTGCACAGCCTTTGTCGCTTGGACCCGCCAGTGGTAGCCGTCTTTGGGGCAGCGTCAGCTGTAGTGGCCCCAAGATTGTTGTTCGGTCCAGAAAGAAAACTTTTCTTTCACCGCCCAGTTGTCGAGGGCATGGAGAAGAGAGTCGATGTCGAGGAAAACCTGCCCATGCGTTGGGATTCGGATCAGGTCGAGGAGCGACATAGTAGTGGCAGCGAGGGTGGTGTTTCTAGTGAAGCTGTGAATAGCTTCACCTTTTGGTGGTGTCGGTGTCGGTGAGTTCCGTTACTATTAATAGTATTAGCAGGGTAAATGGTTCTTTACAGGGGAGATGTAGGGTAGATAGTTCTTTTGCCCATATTTTTAACGTAAAGAACATTGAAAAATGATTCTGTTCATAAGTAAGTAGATAACTATGTACTATTATGTCACATCAGCAACGGGCATGATTTATCCGCGTGAGGGACCCTGGCCGTCAGATGAACCAATTACGAGGCTACAGGCCCAGTTGATTGTGGTAGAGACCAGAGTGGAGGCACCGAGAACTATTTGTTATCTACTTCCAATACCCCATTCGTCTAGTCATTGACAACAAGGCAGCTTCTAATAATTCTTTTTTGCATGAAAAATCTCCAAATTGAACGAGACAATGCGTTTTTCTGAGTTTTTCCCTCATTATCTCCAATTGTCTCATCATGCCCAGACCCTACAGAATCCCATGGGTACTGGAGATGAGTATGCTAATGAAAAAATAGACTCATGGGATCATCATCTCGACAACTTCATCGAAGATACACTGAAGGAATGGCATGCTCCTGGTATGGCCGTTGCACTTGTCAACGGCAATGATATTGAGGGAAGGGTAAGCATGTTCATACTCATTTTATTCATCTTCAATAGACAATTTTCTTTCTCAAACTCGGTTTTCGGAGCTACCATAACATGTATCATTTGTATCACCTGAGTACTCACATAATTAGGGATACGGATTGGCAACTATAGATCCACCTGAACCAGTTACGAACATGACTCTATTTTATACTGGTAGCACCACCAAGTCTTTCACTGCCGCAGCAGTATCACTATTGATCGACGATAAGAAGAATTACCCGGACCTCGATTGGTCAACCACCATCAAAGGTCTCATTCCTGAGGAGTTTATCACAGAGGACGAATATGCTACCAATCATCTCACTCTCGAAGATTTCCTATCTCATCGCAGCGGTTATGCTCGCCATGATTATACATGTGAGATCCTTGAGAGCATCTACAGGGCTAAACGGTACTATAAACTAACACTGTCATTATGAAAGGGGCCGGAAAATCTATCAAGGACGTTGTAAAGAGTTACCGTTACCTTCCTCGATCAACAGAGATGAGGACGAAGTTCGAGTACAGCAACCTAGGGTTCATCCTTATCTCATACATCGTTGAGAAACTCACAAATCAATGGTTGGGCAACTTCTTCACTGAGCGACTCTGGAAGCCAATGGGTATGAACTCGACTTACTTGGACTTCATAGATGCATTGGAGAGTAAAAACCATCTTGCTCGTGGCTATTACTACAAGAATGATACTTCAGAGCATATAAAATTGCCCTGGGTAAACAGTCGTGATGTCAGTGGTGCAGGTCTGACCATCTCCAACGTTCTCGACTATGCACAGTACATCCGCGTGATGATGCATGAAGAGGGACCAATTTCTAAGAAGGGGCATGAAGCCTTGAAGGCTCCAAGAGCAATTATAGGCCATTTGGGTGCAGATGTATGGAACGGGCCGATGCTGTATTCTCTTGGATGGATGCAGTCCCATTATCATGGAGAGCGTATAATCTTCCATGGTGGTGCTCTGGACGGATTTTATGCTCATATGGCATACTTACCAGACAAAAAATGGGGTCTTGTGACAATGACAAATTTGGCTTCTCCTGCTCAGGATGTTGTTATCTATCACTTGCTCGATGAATTTCTGGGCATTCCAACTAATGAAAGAAAGAACATTTCGGCAATGTAAGTATCTAAATCATTCAATCTAGGGAGATACTGCACAAAGCTGACTTTTTAGGTACAAAAAAGAACTAGAGGAATCGAACGAAATTCGAAAATCTCTCCCTGATCTTATTTACCCAAATGTTCCATCACCACCACTGCCTCTTGTAAGCATTTTCAACTCCTCAGCTATGTTCTATTATTGAACTAAAATATTTCAAATGGAACACCTTTTTGTATCAACTTTTCGATCTTATGCTAACAGATACCCTGGCTCATATCAGTCTCTACCTCTCTATAAGTATACTGGCATTTACAATCACCCCGCATACCCAAACATCACACTTCATCAAAATTGTCCCGCTGAAGTTCCGCGGAGCTACTGCGATAAGCCTCTAGAGTTCTTGTATTCTCCGAAGGGAAATATTAGGAGACTTGTATTTATACTGGAGCATGTGTCAGCTGATTATTTCCTTGCTACTGCAACTTCTCCCTGGCATGGCAACGATACTATGGATTCAGAAATGATGAAAGCCAAATTCGAGGTCGATTCTAATGGTGTTATTGGTAATTTTGGAATTAATATACGGGCCGAGGGATTAGAGACACCATTGGTGTGGTTTGAGAGGGTAGCAAACTTGACTAATCCGAGTAATTCTGGGCCCTTGCGTTTAGGGATGGAATAAGAAAAAAAGACTTGTCTGAAACACTGTTCTCAAGGCCAGTCTTATAGTGTGAGATCTTTCGAGATTTTTCTACTTCCTCTCGAGACTTGTGGATTTGTTGTTCGTCGAGGATAAGGATCTATTGATCTATGCATTTGTCCTGCGGTGGGTAACTATCGAGAATAAGAGAAATATGAGGAGCACTAGAGCATGAAAACCACGCGTCGTAGTATGCTTGTTTGGTGTTGTCCATTGATCCACCCAACGAGTCTACTGTCAAGTGGACGGCATTGTGAGAGCCTGGTCACTGATAATATGATCGATGTTTTTGAATTCTCACCAGAAAAATGACTAATTAACTCAATTTCGAGAGTACATTCTATTAAATGAGCATCTCAGTAATCACAAGGAATCTAGGATGAGAACGGAGGTATGATGGCGGGTTTTTTTACTACTGTAGACTTGTTTGATCAAAATTCTAACATGAGAAGACTTTGCAGAAAAGCCAAGGATTTACCAAGGAGCTCTATAAAACTGAGATCTTCTTTTGTGTACACATTTTTTGTCCGAGTTCTGGATTTAGAAATGTTGACTCTACCTATGAATTTGGCTTTTCCTCGTCTTGGGATGCGCAATGCGACCCGTTCCAAGCGTCGGCATGATTTTAAGCTTATCTCGTTGCAAGCGCAGGACGTCATCAATCCACCACCCCTGGTGCCCCAGGAATTCACATGGATAAAATAAACCAAAAATTCCTATAGCAACATCCACGCCCCCTCATTAACATAATGGATTTCCAGATTGTTACCACCACTATTCAGGCCTGCATACTCTCTGCAGTAAGCAATGTAATGGCGCAAGGAATGACAGCTTATCGCTCAAATGTAAGCCTGCTCCCTTCAAACATCGCACACAATGCTGACTATTACAGGCATCACCAACGATCGACTACGAACCTATCCTCACCTTCGTGCTTTTCACCGCCCTGAACTGCCCTCCAAACTACCTATGGCAGAACCTCCTCGAATCTCTCTTTCCAGCAAAATACCTCTCGCCAGCTCCGTCAGCTATTTCAGCAGCATCGACGAATAACGAGAAGGAACTTGACGCGGAAGAAAATGAACATTCGATTGTTGAGCCGAGACTCAATGTCACGAACACCATTGTCAAATTCATTTTGGATCAAACTATTGGTGCCGCCGTCAACACGGTCATCTTTATTGCATTTTTCGCCGGCTTGAAGGGCTTAAATGTCGAACAAGTTGGTCAGGTAGTTCAGCAGGACTTTTGGGGTATGATCAGAGCAGGCTGGAAGGTATGAATGACCTCTTGCTAAATCTTCTGTCTTGCTTACCCTCGATAGTTATGGCCCATTGTAAGCATGGCTCAATTCACTCTGGTACCTATCGAGAAGAGAATGCTGGTAGGTTCCTTGGCTGGTATGGGCTGGAATATCTACCTAAGTCTTGTCGCCAGCGGGAATTGATGACATACGAGATGTCGAAGTACTGCATCAGGTATCGCGTTTGGTAAGGCTCGGCCTTGGTTGCATCTTTGTTTATTGAGTCATAGGCCTTAATATATACACCAGTTGAAACCTCTAGTCTCCGTTTTCATTCCCTGACATTTGACATCAGCCCAGGAACCAACCATATCATCGTCCGGATCCTGGATGGTATTGGCTGTCATGTATGATGGGTGCGCCGTAGCCATTCAGAACATGAAGCAGAAACATAAAAGACTGAATATCATTACAAGAGATAGCCTACTCACCAGAAGGGTTGGCACTTTGAGCTACTGCTATTCCTACAGCCACATAGGTGGAAGGTTGTATATTTTATTCGAATAAACAAGTAATGCTGAAGATTGTCTATCACTCTCGAATAATTGGTATTTCTTCCCCTGGCTCGTTTCCAGTAGCCTCATAAATTTATCTGAGGATAATTCGACAAGAAACATAACCCATAAGCTAAGAGTCTCGACGCATCAACGGTACACCGTCCTCCTCATCGTGTCCTTCACCATTATGTCTCTGTCCATTGAGAATCTCCGCCATCTCGAGCGCATCATTTCTTCCCTTTGATACATCGACCATCCAGATCAACGGCGCCGGTAAAACAATCAACACAGCCAAAAATCCAAAAGCAGGTCTAATAGACCCAGTAGCATCAACGATAGCTCCAACAACAGTTGGTCCCACAGCCGCACTGCCCTTATCCGTTATGGCATACAACGTGTAAAAGGCAGCCTCACTGGCTGGAGGGATCAACAGTCCATAGAATGACCTACAATATGAGCTCAATCCACCCATCACAAAGCCATGCACAACACCTAATGGATATATCTCCCATGGCTGCTGAAGACCTACTACGCCCCATTTTTTGATGAACGGAATGTAAGCCAACAGACCATATAATGGGATTAGTTCGAACAGGAAGATGCAGCCTAGAATTGTATGGTTCAATTTCAAATCGAAACGCTTCGATATAAGAGGCCAGGTAAATGCTCCAAGTATACCGGATACTGTAGCAGTAATGGATAGAAGCGCAACGCCAGTAGTCTCCATGTGGAGTTCAACTTTGGCAAACAAAATGGCCGTGGCAGAAACTGTAGCAATGGCGTCTGAGAGGAGGAACCATGCTACAAGGAATATGGCTACTTCGCGTAACTTGACAGCAATTTTGACTGTCTTCCAGAGAGAACGCCAGGCGAAGGAAACATAGGTCAGCCAGACTTTAAAGGTACTTCGTGGAAGCGAAGGAGCCTCGAATGGTGGACCTGGACGGGGTCGAAGCCAGAACTTCGTTACAAGCGTAAAAACAAACCACCAGAGCCCGACGATGAATAGAATAAGGCGCATAGGGAGCGTAGAGGACACGTTGGTCTTCTTGAAGAGTAAAAGGAGCCCTATACTGAAAATCTGCACCAGCACTGCAGCCGTATACCCAATCCCAACACCTTTCGAGGAGATTTGCGCAGAAAGCCTCTGCTCAGGTAGCATTTTTGAATCTCTCTTTCCATGAGGGGCATCATATGCTCCATTTCTGACGCTTGGTAGAGATCCTATGCGTCCATCATCGAAAGACTCGGTATCCGAACGACCTACGCCATGAGAAGGCCCTGAGGATCGCTCCCCAGAACTATGAAGTGATGGATGGTTGGACACCAGGAGGGGAAGAAATGAATTGAGAACAACAAATGATGATCCCAGACAGGTGACTCCAACAACTACCAGGAGGCAACCGAGAAAATAAACCTGGGGTATAATAACCATGAAAAGCATTGAAGAAATGCCACCCGTGAATCCAAATGCGAGTAGCAAGTTTTTCCTGTTATGTCCTGAAAACCTGTCAATACAATATCATAAGTTATCCAAGATTTACATACCATGATCCGCTATAGAACTGAATGACACAAAGACTAGACCCTGAACGAGTACAGCACAGGAAAATGTGTACATTGTCAAACTGGCACTAGAGACATTTTTACCGAATATATTCACTATACACTGAGTCTCTGTTTGAGCGTTATCTTTGGATACAACACCAGGATGAATATGGCGAGCTGCGTGATCTGGTGTGCTCTTTGAAACGCATAGTATCGATGGATCCGAGCGAAGAAATCCTCGCTCTCTTATGAGCTGCTCCAAAGTAACAGGCAAAAATGAACCTATGTTGTTAGCATATTGAAGAGATTGAAGGATATCAACAGTACGGACCTACTCCACAGACAGCAAAGACTTCTGCAGCAAGGCCATACATATACCAGCCTAATAGCTCTCGTTGACCGGTAGGTGAAGTGTCTTCACCTTGGTATCGAGCACGCCTCGGCTCATCTTCACGCTCATAGTCTTGCATCTCAGAGCAAAGGTATTCAGAACGTATAAATCATCGGAATGTTCAAAAGGTCGAGATACTTGCATCAAATCTGAACTCTCACGTCGATTCAAAAACCGGCTGCATCGGCGCCTCAATCGGAAATTGATGCCGGAAGCGAGCTCAGAAGGATGGCCGGATTGCAAGGTGACGAGTAAGCTACGAATATTTTAAATGCCTGAAGCAAGCTTGGACAACACAACGATCGATGGCTCCACTCGACTAACGACATCATTGGATTGCCTATTATGAAATCTCCATAGTTACAGTAAATACTAAACTGTCAACGCCATATCATTTCAATGGCGGCATCACGTTGAACTTCGCTATAGCTTGGAGCTCCTCTTCTGTTAAATCTCCCTTTGCCAATATCTTCCTTAAGATGTCGTTCTTCTCGATCCTATAATAACCAATGCCTGCAAACTCCTTCTGTGCCAACTCCCTTTTGATCCGAGAATACTCTTCTAGCAGTTCAGGCTCCTTCAGTAAGACCCCTCTCACAGCAAGATGATTCCTTAAAGCCACACCGGTCGGAACATTCAAATACACTGCTCTTCGTATATCTCCGTCTTCCGTGGCCCGAACAGCGCCTGAATCGTGCGTATGAGCGTTGTATCTGAATGACATACGATCTATACCCCGAGGTTCTGGATTGTATGTGTAGCCATTCGATGTCAGAGCAGCTGCCGCTGCAGAGATGTTTTTGGGAGCAACTATGATATCGATGTCGATAACAGGCTTGGCGGCTAGTCCTGGAACCGCGGTACTTCCAACGTGCTCAATGCTAATAATAGGTATAGTGGTCAACGTGAGTAAGAGGGAATCCTGGATGTACGAAAATGCCAAGGCCCAATTAGGGTTATATTCCACAATTGATACTTGTATAATAAGAATAGAGAGAATTTCTTTAGATGAAAAGGTTCTACACATAGAAATAGCTATTGGAGGTCTTTAGCTTAGTATTATAGTAGTTCCTTGATATAAACTAACAAAAAAGTTAAAAAGTGCACTTATATTAAATAAATACTAGTAAATACTAAGTAATAGCTAACTAAGCACTTATCTAATAAAGTAGTGTTATAATACCCTATCCAAGACTCTAACTACCTAGTAGAATATCTAGTATATATAATAGATCTATAGATATTAGTACTAAGACTAATAGATCTATAGAAGCTATAGAATCTATACTATAGATCTAATAGATCCAATAGATCTAAGGAAAACCTAAAGGATATATAGACTATAAATATCCTCTTAGACTTAGAACCTTATAGTTAACTTACTTTAATATATATAATTAACTACCTATCTTATCTCTTAAACCTTTATATACTATAAACAAGCTTTACTACTATACTTAGTTCTAGAACCTTATCTTTTATATTATATACTTAGCTTATACTTCTTCTCTAAGTATTACTAGAAGACTATTATAACCCTACTATAGGAATAAGTCTAATACTATAGGAAACCTAACTAAGAGTGCAAAGTTATATACTCTTAGCACTAGCTTGACTTTTACCTACTACTAGGCAAATATTGTTCTAACCTTTAGGTATAGCCTATTACTTAGTATATAGATAGTTAAAGAGCAGTTTATATAGAAATCAAGCACTAGCTTTATATATATATTAGTACCTAGATCTTAACTATAGAAGGGATTCTTATATTAACTTATAACTTAGCTATATAGTTGATTGCTTCCTTGGCTAGTATAACTACATATTATATACATAGGAACTCCCTTCTATAGTATAGAAGGTAGCTAGATACCTTAACCCCTAACTATTAGTATTTAGGAATATCCTAGCGCTAGATAATCCTAAAATAGTAGCCAAGGTAGAAGGAGACAAAGCCAAAGCACAAATCCTTATCTAAGCATTCTTTCTACTAGTCCCTCTAGGGTAGATAACAAGCAACACTAAATATATCAAGGACCCTAGATTCCTTAACCTAGCTATTATAGAAGAGGAAATCAAAACTGTATTGAACTATACTAGCCTATTTAAAGCCCTAGGTATTAATAGCCTCCTAAACAAAGTCTAGAAAGAAACATAGCTAGGTATAGTTAAATATGTTATAGAAATCTTTAATATATTATACAAGATAGAATATATACCTAAGGCGTAGAAAGTAGTATATATCCTCCTACTTAGAAAACCTAGCAAACTATATTACTACAAACCAAAGGTATACTAACCTATCTTACTACTCTCTATACTAGGGAAGACAATAGAGCTAGTAATCGCTAGATGCCTATCCTACTAGGTAGAAACGTTCAACTTACTACTAAACATCTAATTTAGAGCAAGACTACACTAATTATACAATCAAGCACTTATACTTATAGTCGAATATATATATAAAGTATAGTACAACCAACAAGTCCTTAGCCTAGTTAGCTTCAATATAAAAGGAGCATACAATAGAGTCCTAAGGTAGGCCCTAGTAGACAAACTTAAAAACAAAGGGTTCCTAAGAAATATTACTAACTAGGTAAACAACTTCTACCTTAATAGGTCTACTATAGTAGTAGTTAATAGAATAGAATTAGAAAGAACAAGGTTACTAGAAGCTAGGGTCCTATAAGGATCTACCCTCGCTTTAATCCTCTATATCTTCTTTAACGCCTTCCTATTCAATAAACCGCTCAATAACATATAGGGCAATATAGACTTTGTTAACAACTACACCTACTAAACTATCTTAGACTCTATCCCCTAGAATATAACTATCCTTAACAACTATATTGTTCTAAGAGCACTTAAGTAAGCAACTAAAAACAGGGCTACATTTAAAAGAGATAAGACAATACTAATACACTTTATATACAATAAGAGCAAACAGCTACAAATAGGAACCTTACTATAAGTAGAATAAGACAATATTACCCTATTAGCAAAAGAAAGGATACTTAGAGTAATCTTTGATACCAAACTAAGATATAAAGTACACCTAGAAAAAGTTCGAGCAAAAGGCATAGTAAGAATAGCCTAACTCTACTATCTATTCCAAATTGGGCTCTAATCTACTAGGCAACTGTTTAATACAACAGTGTCTACTCAAACTAACTATATAGCTATAGTCTAGTACAATAACTTTATTATACCTAACCTCTAGTACTAAGCTCTAAAAATGCTCCTTAGTATCTAGAGAGTTAGCGCTTAAGCTATAACAAAAGGGTTCTATACTATATTAGTAGAAGTATCTAGCGCTAAAGCCTACCTTAAAATACCTTATAATCAACTAAGGCAAAAAATTAGCAAATTCTAGGCTAATGTATACTCCCTTCTAAGACAACATCTATTGTATAGGGAGATAGAGGAAGCGATACTAACAAAGAAACTTAAAAGCTTCCTATCCCTACTATTAAGAATAAGAATATAGCTCCCAATCCTAGGATTCTAGGTTAAGGAAATCTATATATAGGCTACCCCCCTATAGGTACTACTACTTGCAGCTCTACTACCTATAGTAGAGTTCACTAACGAACCTAACCTTACTCTTTCCCCCCCCTTCTCTCTAATTATACCTATATATAAGTTAGCTATATATATAGATAAAGCGCTTATAGGAAAGAGAGTAGGAGTAGAAATAGTAGCTAAATTACAACAAGAAGCGATCTATAAAAGAGGAGTACTATACTATATAGGGCTAGATAGAAATATTACCCAAGTTAAAATAGAAGCAGTTATACTAGCTATTAGACTAGTAGTTAAAATCTATATTATACTGAAAATAGTATAGTACCCAATTATAGGAGCTAATATATTTACTAATAGCTAAAGAGTAATTCAAGCACTAAGATCTCTAACTACTAGAGACCTATCTTATAGAAAATATACAATATAGAACCTCCTCTAAGACACTAAGCTAAGCCTAGACTTTGTACAAATCCAATAGATCTTAAAGAAATACAAACATATTGACTATATCTAGGTAGATACACTCGCTAAAATAGCTAGCAAAATTGCAATAGTAAACAAGGGTGTTCTTCCTATATCTTGCATTATTCTTAGAGAACATATAAAAGAGAGTATAGCAAAACAGCTAAACCTACACTAAAATTAGAGAAGTAGAATAAGCCTCTAGAGACTAGATATAGCACTTCTAGGCTACTATATCTTAAACCTCTACAACAACCTATCTTAGAAGCAAGCAATAATATTGTTATAACTACAAACTAGCTATACTAGACTTAATAAATTTCTTAACACTATTAGTAGAGCTACAAGTGCAAAATACAAGTGCTAAAGGGACAATAAAACAATATACTACTTTCTACTATACTACCTAAACCACTAAGCACAACAAAGCACAATAGTGTCTAAACAAGGAGAGATGTTTGGTAATACAAGCTAAATACTAGGGGGCAAACCAAAGGACACCCCCTATTAGAACAAGAATAGAAACAAGTAGACTCTATCCCTAGAAGCTATTAAAGCTACAATTAACTTTGCACTTGCTACTAGCTGTTTTAAAAGGAGAGAGGACTAGCTACTACCTATATAAGAAATTGCAAACAAGGACAACAATAGTAGTATAGAAGACAACAATCAATAAAAAGGGAGAAAACAAGTATAAAAACCACAATAAAAACAAAAGCCTATAATATAATTGCTAATTAAGGCTAGAAAAGGACTATACATATACCTAGAGCGCTAGTATAAAGAGCGCTTATATACATATAAAACTAACTGTTATAGATCTAGGACTTATAGAATTCAGGGGGATATAATAGCAGCAAATCATTTTATTAGTATATATATAAAAACCAAAAAACATAAGGTTGGACGCCTTATATATTAGAAAGGGCTATAGAATAGAACATAGTACTTACTACAACCAAGGATCAATAAGCGATGCACTACCCAAATAGAGACAAGTATAGCACCTAGATTAGTAATTTTGTAGCTTATAAGACCCTTAGTCTTGTATAGTATAGGAATAAATCAATCAATCAATTAATTACCAACCCCTTTATTCACTCTACTTAGTACAACACTTCTAAAACAACAAAAAAACTGCAGAATTAGATCAAAACTCAATAAAAGTCATTAGTATACTAGTCCAAATCAATTAGTTAGAAGCTTTCTATTAAAATAGCAGAAAGATCTACTTAGGGAAGGTTAGTGTTGCTACTATATACTCCTTAGAGACACAAATCTACAAGGATACTCTAATATATAGAGAGAACTACAAGAAGTAATAGTAGTATCAATATAGAAGAAGTTATCCTTGCAAGAATCGAATCAACAATCAACAAGAGATTCTAGAATATAACGTACAAAAATAGCGAACTAAACACAAAGCTTAACTCAATCCTTAACAAAAACGTCGCCCTTAAACAAGGTCTTGACCAAACTATTATAGAACTTAGTAAGCTCTTAAACAAGCTCCACTAAACAAAAGAAGAGAGAAACACTCTTTAATCTAAACTTAATAAACTACAAGCTACTATAGGCGAACTACAACTTACAGCTAGAGGCATAAGCAAGCAACTTAGCGAACTTAAAACTTAAATACAAACAATTGGTAGCAATATAGAAATATTAAAGTTAGTTATCTCAAGCTTTTAAGCTCTAGTAGGTGCGCTAATAGGCAACCCAAATAAGCTAGCTACAAGACCCCAATCCTACATATCTATAGCCTTATAATTAGTTAACCTATCCTCCTTAGCAATAAGGCCCCTTGCAACCTTATCCTATATAGGTTGTACACCTACACCTAAAAACCTTAAGAAACTAGCCCTTCTACCTAGGGTAGTTGTAGATACCCAAAATATAGTAGACAAGATAGAGAACACCTTTAGAGATAGAGAGGCAACTAAAAAGTGGATCTAAGAAGTTATCTCTAGCTAACTATTAACAAGCTATATTAAAATCAAGGGCATCTAAACAAAGCCAAACTTAATTAAGATTATTACCAACACTAAATAGAAGGCAGCTATCCTCTATATCTATAACAACTAGGTTAACATCCTCTTTAAAGGTGCATGTATAAAGGGTAACAAGTAGTATCTAATCAAAGTGGATAATATAATCTAGAACGAAGTCTTAATCCCTAGTACACACGAAATCCAAGCTAACTTTGGGTTAAAATTCTACTCCTAGAATAATTTTATAGGGGTTATAAAAGCCTATTGGATATCCAAAGGGGAAAAGTAGAATAGGTCAATAGTAATCTACCTTGCAAGCGCTAACAATATATATAGAGCAAACTAGGAAGGACTAGTTAAAATTGGAGGTAATATTGCTAGAGTTAGTGCTTTCTAGAGAATTGCTAAACTATAGAGATGCTTTAAGTGCAATAACTACAGTTACTACTAGTTATATTGTATAGGAAGTATTATATATAGAAAGTATACTAAAAGTCACAAAACAAAAGCATACACTACTACTACCTTAAAATGTCCTATATGTAGAGGACCCTATACAGTAATAGACTTAGGATGCCTAGTCTTCCTTAAGGAGCGTAAAAAACTCTAGGAAGGGTTGCACTAGCCTAAAAGACTGCAATCTAAAGAGTAGCAAACTATTTAGAGAAAGCAAAGAAGAAGTGGGCCAAGTGCATATACTTAAAGTAGTAAAGTTTAAATGCAAGATGTATAATTGAACACACCAAAATTATTTTAGCAAACCTAAATAGAAGACTAGATACCCAACTTAGTCTACTAAATAACAAAGCACTAAGCCAATACACTGCTCTTCTAATTATAGAACCAAGCATTCTCAAGGTACACAACAAACCAGTTATTTATTAATATAGGCATTAGACGCCTATCACCCCTACAACCTAAAAGGATAGGGAAGCACAGTACGCGTTTAGATCGCTTATTTTTGTCTATAAGGACGTTTTATTTGTATAGATTCTAGTTAACTTGTTAGATATAACAGCTAGGATTGTCTATACCTAGTAGGGTACAATTTTCATTGTATTAATCTACATTCTAGGATAGAATCTAGTTAACACTATAAGAAGAGCACTTGCAAACACACTTAATTCAAGATTAGTAGCCCTTAGTGTAGCTATCTTTAAGGCAAAAATCAAGTATAGTAGCAATATTATAATCCTAATTGGAGGAGACTTCAACTATTATAACCTAGTATAGGGAGGAGATCAAGTGCTAGTAAACAGATATATAGGCAAAAGGGAGCCTCTCCTTATCTAAATACACAACAACAATCTCCTCTCTACCCTAGAAAGGGGTATAGTAACATACTAGTATAGCACTAGAACCACTATTAATCTCCTCCTCTTATTAGCTGCTATAAAGAATAGAGTCTTACAGTGTTACCTATACAACACTAAGTACACCTCTAACTACAAGGCTATTATTATCGAGCTTATAGACTACAAAATCGTCGCCCCCAAACAAGCAAAGCTCAACTTCAAATGCACTAACTAGGAAGCAGTTAACAAAGAGCTAACATCGATCTAGTCTAAAAGTAAGAACTATAACTCTATAGACCAAATTAATAAAGCGGTAAGAACACTATAAGATAAAATCCTATCTGTAGTTAAAAACAACACCTTTAAGATTAATAAATCCCTATATATAAAAGTATAGTGGGATCTAGAACTCTTAGAACTTAGAAGGATATACACTAAACTTAGGAACTAGGATAACTACTAGCGCTAATAGAGTAGGGACTATACAACTAGCAATAGGGAAGCTAAGATAGTAGCCCTCTACCTATACAATAAGATCTAGTACAAGAAACACAATTACTAGAAGAAATTCCTTGATAAAACAGACAACATCTAGAAAGTAGCAAGATACCTTGATCTATAACTATTAGCCTTTGGAAACATTCCAACCTTAGTTACTAAACAAGATAGAATTAAAATAGAGGTGGATAGTAATAGGAGCAAAGCTAGAGTCCTCCTTAAAACCTTTTTCCCTCTAGTCCTAGGAGGATAGAAAGAAGACACAATCCTAGATAGACTACAAGTTATCTTAGCAGATATAGATATTACTATTACTAAAATTAAAGGAGCCCTCCAAAAGATTAGTTTATAGAAAGCCCTAGGAATAGATAGGATCCTAAACATCGTCTAGAAAAAGACGTAGTAAACAGTAGGTCCTAAAATCACTAAAATTTTCTAAGCCTTGTACTAGTTAGAGTATATCCTACAACAATAGCAAGTAGCTTGTATCCTCCCCCTCTATAAGGCTAGCAAACTAGACTACTAAGTAGCTAAAGTATATAAACCTATCTCTTTTCTTCCTACCCTAGGGAAGCTTATAGAACTAGTTCTCGCTTAGAGACTATTGTATTAGGCTAAGACACATAGGCTTCTACTAGACATATAGTTTAGCGCAAGACTAAGGAGGTTGTACAATCAAGCCCTTGTTCTATTGGTTGAAAGGATCTACAAAGCCTAGCGAAATCAAAAAGTACTTTTACTAATTAGCTTTGATGTTAAAGGAGCGTTTAGTAGGGTATCTAGACTAGTCCTAGTTAGCAAGCTTTAAGCTAAACGTATCCTAGAAAGAGTAGTCTAATAGGTAGACTTATACTGTATAGAACAAAGTGTATTAGTTGTCCTTAATAGGACTAAGACCTTACTAGTAGATCTCCTAGAAGTAGGACTCCTATAGGGCTCTACAATAGCACCAATCCTATATATATTCTTTAATATAGCACTACTAGAAGAGAAAGCGAACTCTAGGAGGAGTAACATAGGATTTGTAGACAACTACACTAGATAGGCTATCTTAGATTCAATTGCTAAAAATATAGCCACCTTTAATAGCAAGGTTGTCCTATAGGCTCTATAGTAGGCAAAAGATAGTAGTGCTACATTTAAAGGAGACAAGACTATTCTTATACACTTTACTTGGAACTAGAACAAAAGCTAGCAACCAAGCGATCTATTGCAAGTTAGAGACTATATAGTAGAAGCTACTATATAGCAATATATCCTTAGTGTAATCTTTAATACTAAACTTAGGTTCAAACATTATATAGTAAAGGTTAAGAGTTAAGGGTAGAACTATATAGAACAACTAAAGCGTCTTATATATGTTAAGCTAGAGTCCTCTAGACACCTTTTTCACACTATAGTAGCAACACAAATAGATTATACTATAGTAGTATAGTATTCCTACTACCTTAAAAGCAAGCCAAACAACATTATTAGAAAGGTCCTCCTCCCAATCCAAAAACTTAGAGCCCAATTAGTAATTAAGTGCTTTAAAACTATGTTTACTAAAGCAGCTAGCGCTAAAGCCTTGCTCCTAGCCCTATACACACAGCTATAGCTTAAGATCTTACAATTTTAGGTCGAGATACACTCACTCCTAGATAACAACCTACTAAAAGTGTTACTACAAAACATACTAAGTAAGGACGCTATCCCCAAAAAACTAGTGCGATCTCTACTATAACATATAAGGCACCTCTTCCTAGGTTCTAACCTTACAATAGAGGTTATTCTAGTATAGATAGCCCCACTATAGTATAAGAGACCCACTAGAGGTACTAAAGTAACCCTCTTCTTAATAGAAGTAGTAGAGGCGTACAAGGTAGATATAAACAGAAATGTTCAAATCTATATAGATATGTTATACAAAAATAGAATTGTAGGTATTGGAATTACAGTACGCGTTGGAGACTCTTATATCTAGTTACTCTCCTAAAAAGTAAGTAAAAACAGGAAG
Organism: Xenosphaeropsis pyriputrescens; assembly: GCA_022609375.1. Lineage (NCBI taxonomy): Eukaryota > Fungi > Ascomycota > Leotiomycetes > Phacidiales > Phacidiaceae > Xenosphaeropsis > Xenosphaeropsis pyriputrescens. Next base: position 202,865 of record JAGKQE010000001.1, on the reverse strand, counting down.
ATACAAATCAACATAGTAGAGCTAGGTGTAGTGCTAGAAGCCTCTAGATAGGCAAGAAAGATAGTAGACAACATCCTAGACGCAATCGTTGGCTAGATAGGAGTTATTATCTACTTAGACAGTTAAATCGCTATCTCTACTATAAATTCGTCCTATCTATTAGAAGGGGCTAGCATTGTCCAACAAATCTATAAACTTACTAGAGCAAGCACTAACCTAAGATAGAATATTACTATTAGATAGATCCCAAAGTTAGCTAAGATAGATAGTTATATCTAAGTAGACTAACTCGCTAAACTAGCTATAGTAGGCTAAGTACAAGCAACTTGTATAGACTAGTTAAATACTAGATCAAGGAAACTCTACTAGAACACCCTCTCCAAAGTTATCTATAACTAAGAAAGACAAAGTATATAGACAACTAGATAGAGCCTAAGAGCTATAGATAGTACTATTCTAGGTAAGTATATAGCGATCCTCTATAACAAACTAAATTGCAAAGAAGCTGTAATCCTTTTCTAACTCTATAGTAGCTATACTAGGCTAAACAACTTCCTCAACAAAATAGGGAAAGTAGCAAGCTAAGAATATAACTGTAGATAGGGAGCTAAAACGATACACTACTTCCTCCTTATATGTCTAAGGTATAGAATATAGAGGTAGGCAATAGCTAACAAGCTAGGACTAAGCTTTAGTAATGTCTTCTATATACTAGAAGGACACAACCTATATGCCTACACTAGATTCTAAAACCCCAATGGACCCCTAGAGAAATAGAAACTAGATATAGAAGTAGTAAGAGCGGTTATTAAGTTTGTAGTAGAAACAGGTAGACTAGAACAGAAGGATCTTGAAGAGGCACCTAAACTATAGGAAGTAGAATTAAACAGTGAAGAAGAGGAAGACAAAGATAAGGAGTAACAAGAAGAGAAGGAAAAGGCAGGGAAGGCGGAATAGAGGAAAGGGAAGGGTTAGGATAGAACCATACACGCAAAGCCACACTAGGCTACTTACCATGTGACATGGTCACGCACATAACTTGCACGTGCAAGACAAACTATCGTTGGGGGCTGAAGAATCAAGCTCGGATTTTCATTTGTACAATAAGCGAATAGCACTAGATTAGTAAGCCGGCAAGCTCATAGGACCCTAGGGACCTGCATAGCGTAAGGATTTAATCAATCAATCAATCAATCAATCAATCACCCCACCATGCCGTCGTGACGGAGTAAGACTCACAATTTCTACAAACGTTTCGAGAAAAGACATAACACTCGCAACGATGGCTTCGAAACTTACTCCCGAGGAGTCCATTGCTCTCATCAAGGCCAATCTCGCCGAGGTTCTCAACCCTGAAATTATCGACGATGTAATCCTCAACCAAAAACGCCCTCTGCGAGTTTACTGGGGAACAGCCACCACCGGTCGCCCACATTGCGGTTATTTTGTTCCAACTATGAAGATCGCTGAATTGCTTGCTGCAGGCTGCAATGTCAAGGTCCTTCTTGCAGATATTCATGGTTACTTGGACAACATGAAGGCTCCTCTCGAATTGGTCGAATACCGTGCGAAGTACTACGAGTCCGTTATCAAGGCTCTTTTGCGCGCCGTCGGTGTCGATCTGAGCCGCCTGGAATTTGTTCTTGGAAGCTCTTACCAGCTGGACAAGAAATACACTATGGACAGGTTCAAGTTGGAGGGCATCACGAGAATCACTGTTGCCCAGAAGGCTGGTGCTGAGGTCGTCAAGCAGACTGATGACCCAACCCTCGGAGGTCTCATTTACCCACTTATGCAAGCCCTTGATGAGGAATTTCTCGATGTTGATGCTCAATTTGGTGGTGTGGATCAAAGAAAAATCTTTACTTTTGCTATGGAGAACTTACCAAAGATTGGATACAAGGTTAGGGCACATTTGATGAACACTATGGTGCCAGGATTGGGTGAAGGTGGAAAGATGAGTGCCTCGGATCCAGACTCCAAGATTGACTTGCTCGATGGTCCTGAACTTGTGTCCAAGAAGTTGAAGAAGGCCAAGTGTGTACCAAAGGTTGCCGAGGGCAACGGCGTATTGGCTTTCGTCGAGCACGTTATCTTCAGAGCTAGCGCTTTGAAGACGAACGGAAACCCAGAGTTCATTGTTGAGAGACGAAATGAGGAGCCTCTTGTCTACCATGATGTAGCTAAACTCAGATCTGACTACGAGGCCGATATTGTAAGTTTCAAATTGCTTTACGCCCTTGATGTAAACAACTCACTAATCTGTTTACCACAGCTCACTCCACAACTACTCAAAGCGGCTCTTTCGACAACTCTTTCCGCAATCCTTGCACCAATCAAGGCGGAGTTTGATGCTTCAGAAGAATGGCAAAAGATCGAGGCGCTCGCATACCCATCAGAAGTTGCTGCGCCAAAGGGGCCAAAGAAGAAGAAGGATGGCGGAGACCCAGCAAAGAGACTTGCTGCTGAGGCGGCAAGAGAAGCCAAGAAAGCTGCTGCCGCTACAGGTGTTGTCGCACAGCCAGATGGTAGCGTAGAGGGTGATGCAAAGAGTGTTGAGAAGGCCAATGTTGGACCAAAGGGTGACGGAATGGTTGAAAAGGTCGAGAAGATGAGCGTTGATACAAAGTAGACGATACCATAAAAGTCTTTCGGCGTAGATGGTGAATATACAGGTCATCTAAACATCATCTTCAATTCTCGTGTGGCTGACTCGAGGAGAAATGCCTCAATAATTCTGGATGACCGTCTCACAAAGGCGTTTCATATTACATCTCTACATCTCAACTTTACCTCGTGCGGCCCAGATCATTTCAAGGTGAATCCTCCGAGATCAACCCAATGGTCGTGAGAGATCTAGAGACCATCGACTCGAGACTGTCATAAACTAGCCATCGGCAATTCCAATAACAACATGCATTGCGCTTCCTTCAGTGTAATAATCTCGTCCAATTGGATCTTGTATTCAACTCCGAATTGAAAACGAGATTCCCCCGCTTTTGAGCATGGCTTTCAAGTAGTTTGTAATGAGTGTTCAGTAAGACGGGCCAGAACTGGCCAATCTCATAACAGGAAGAAATCATTAGTTGCATCATGATGGCATTTGGAGCAATACTTGGGAGTGGCCGTGTCATCCTTGTAAAAGTCCAAATGGAGATTTGCCGGCCCTTAATGATGGCATTGCCGAGATCCGTACCTTTGGAATGACGTCTGTTTGATACTGTACGTCTCTGAGTGCGTTGCTGATCGAGCCCAAGAACAACTTGCCAGAGTTTTGGTATTTCGAAGATAAAGATGGCATTGTAGTCAGAGATATCAAGTATCTCTAATTTTGTCATTGGCTGGATACCTAACTACCTAGGTACTCACCTAGGTATTCATGGAAGGCTAATAAGAATAGGTTCGGTACGCAGGAAGCTTTTGTACGTAGCCTTAAATTTAATTCAAGGGCGTATGTACATATGTATGTACTACATACCTACGTAAGACGTGGAAACCCGGTTCCCACGCGGGCTGCCATCTTATAATATCCGAAGTTGATAAGCATCGGTGAACTTCATTTATTTTGATACAAGCATGACGGGCCATGTTACCAGGAAAAAGTCCCCATTCTGATTGGTCTTAAGAAATCGCGCATTTTGGTTGATATCCACCTGCACTGTTATCACTATTCTTTTCTTCCTCAAGATACAGGGGTAACCCATCCTGACGTAACCATTTTGCATCTGTAGGTTGATGCCACCATCCCTTGGAACGCTGACCTGTATGCGAAAAGTTCCAAAGTTATGTAGGTATCATCTACCATATCTACTCATCTTTCTGCCAATTTTCCTTGGCCTGAACACTATCGTCCATAAGCGTCTGTGTTGACTTTCAAATCTCATCTCTACCAATCCACAAGAAACATGGATCTTTCCCAACCTTACAACGTATCTGAAGAAGTGAACCACGATCGTCGTGTTGCTTTTCCCCTCAAGAAAGGAGCTACGCCACCGCCTGCCTCAATTTTGAGCAAGTTTCAAGAAGAACTTCCCGGATGGCATGGTTACATTGAATGGGAGAAGTATCCCGAGAAGAAGAAACTTGCAGAGGAGATCTTGAAGAGATACAACTTTGAGAAGTCACCAGAGTTCCAATTGGTCCCGCTGCCATCCACTAATCCGATACTTGAGGGTGTGAGATGGAAGCAGTACCACTATGCACTTGGCAAGAACGTGGAAAATATTCCAGAAGAAAGCTGGGAGTACATCAGAAAGGAAAAAGCTAAGGATATGATTCATGTTCTCGGTTTCCCCTACAATGGAGAGCCACCAAGAGTGAGATCTAAACTTCGCAAGTCACATACCACGGATATTGACGACCCGTATAGGACCGCCTAGTCGCTACTGAAATCACTCGCAACGAAGATCACTTCGTCCGCAACCATGGTGGGATTCCAACTATCAAAAAAGAAGACTACTTCTTTGAGGTTGCTGGTCTTGTTAACAACCCCCGTCGAATCACGCTCAAGGAACTCCAAGATCAAAGTATCTTCCCACGCCAAAGCAACGTCGTCACAATTCAGTGTTCAGGCACACGAAGACTTGAACAAATCAACCAATATCCAGGAGACGGAGATGAATTGATTAACGCACCATGGGGAGAAGGGGCCATCGGCACTGCACGCTGGACCGGAGTCTCTCTCAAGAAGGTAATCAAGTATTGCGGTGGTCTGAAAGATGATCTTAACCCAAATTCCGCCCATGTTGAGTTCCTCGGTGCAGACACCTACTTCAAGAAAGGGGAGGTCTACAATTACGCCGTCTCCGCACCATACCGTAAAGTCAAGATTCACGAGGTCCTTCTCGCCTGGGAAATGAATGGCGAACCACTTCCCAAAATCCATGGCTTTCCTCTTCGCACTGTTGTCTATGGATATATTGGGGCCCGAAGCTGCAAGTGGCTGACTAGAATCAATGTTCTGCCACATGAATCTCCAGCCCCTGTCCAGAGCAAGGAATATCTTTACTATAATTCACAGATTGGAAAGCACAATGCTACTTACTCTGCTGGTTTCTCCATCCAGGATATGCCAGTCTCTTCGGCTATTATGAGTCCTATAGATAAGGATCAAATCATCCACGATGGCAAGATCAAGCTCAGAGGTTGGGCATACAGTGGTGGTGGCCACTGGCCAGTCCGAGTGGAAGTCTCTCCTGATGGCGGAAACGTATGGTACGAGGTGCCCTACGACAAACTGTCGGAGAAATACTTCCATGCTTGGAGACTCTGGGAGATCGAAGTACCTGTAGATGGAGAGGGATGGCTAGAATTTGTTGTCAGATGCTGGGATAACAGTCTTAATACGCAGCCGACGTTCGTAAGAAGCGCCTGTGAGTCTTTTTCCCTTCTTCCTTTATGATTTTTGGTAGAGCTGACGTGTTTTTAGGGAACTGGGATTTGCATGTGACTAGCTCTTGTCACCGCATTAAACTCTATAGCATCAACAAGAGTAAGCCAGCGACAGCTGCAAGACTTAAGAAGTTTGAAGACGCTGGTATTCCATTCCTTCCCATTACTCAACCAGATGAAATGAGCTTGGAAAGCGATGAAGATTATCAGAGGGAGATGGCTGCTAGAGGCGGTAGAGATCCGAAGGAATGAAGTGTTTGATGTTTTCCTTTTCTAATACACATAGAGCAATCTTAGAGATTTTCTTTTTCATCTTTTTCTTTTTCTGATACCTAACTACTACTTTGCAAACATGCTCCACAAATAGATGTCAATCTTCATTTAAGTTAAGGCTATTTACTTCAATTTATAAAATCTGACATGCTCACATTGCTTGGATTCTGTAAATGATCACAATATCAAATCCATAGATAATACAGATTTTGACCGACACATACTTAATAACTCAGAAGCTTTGAGATATTCAGATATGACCAGTTGTCCAGAGGCTATGAATATTCAAGGAGCAGTGAGAATTTGATTCATAGTAAAGATTTGAGGAGCAGAGAGCGATTGAAGAGATCAATATTCGTTTCCGGGGTCAAATAATTATGCAGCCATCAATAATGATTAAGAGGCTAACAACAAATTGGAACTCGCTATCGAGAGATTTTGACAAATAAACAATCGTAAGTACATAAAAATGGAATCGTTAGTTAAGGTCAGGATAAACATATATCCCAAAAGAACTATAGATACCCAAGCCAGCTGGGATGTTTCTGTCTTGGAAACGACTGTTAAGCTTTGAATACTTCGGTAACGACTTAACCTCAAGAGCCTTAGAACAAATCTTGACCTCCAACACAGGAAAAGGCAACAAAATAGGAAAAGCACCAAGCAACAACGAAAGATTTCAATGCATAGAGAGCGTCAAGCTTTTACAATAACCCGCACACCTTTTGTACCTTTCTTCGGCCTAAGTATAAAATGTTCACTGGCCATGTCAACGTCATCTCTTCCTGTCTCGAAGAGTTCGAAGTCCAATCTCCTAAACAAGTTCGCCAACCCGATGTACAGTTCAGAATATGCAAGATTCATACCAATACATTGTCTTGTCCCTTTAGAGAAAGAAACCAGATAGTTAGTAAGTGGTTTGATACCATCCGGGCCCTTGGCATCATTGAGCCACCGGGACGGGTTGTATGTATAACTCGATGGGAAGATTTCCTCATCAGTATGCATGTGATAAGAGTCCATGGATATAGCAATGCCTTTTGGAATCAACCAATCTTTGTACTTGAAGCCGCCGTTAGGATTGACTCGAGGCAAACGTTGGGCCACGCCAAAGGCAAAACGGAGACCTGTGAATGACGTTCAGTAAGCGTCTGAAGGAGAAAGGAAAATTACGAAATGTATTGTACTGACCCTCGTGGATGACTGCGGTAAGATATGGAAGCTTCTCTAACTCGGATAGTGGAGGTAGCTTGCAAGGATCTGGAATTGCAACGAGAAGTTCTTCTTTCAACGTTTTGTATACGTGCTCGTTATTGATGATGTGGAAGGAGGTCGTAGACAAAGCTGTTGCTACAGTCTCAATACCTGCTGCAACAATACCCGTGCCCGCGTCTTGCAAGTGTGCGATTGTCAGTTCCTCTGGTGGTAAAGCCGAGTTCAGTAGTTCATTGAAGACCGTTGGATGAACGGCCCTTTTGTGGGAGTCGTTTTCGCCGCTTTTGATACGTAGAATCTCACTCCTTATTTCCTGTAGTAGAATTAGCAATTATTGAAGATAAAGAGAACGTACTGCTTTGGTATAGAATAGCGGGAGGACCACTATCTCGCAGCTTTGTGATCAGGGAACCCAACTTACATACTGAAAGGCAAAGAAATCTGCCATGTTCGGGGACAGCAGTTTTACCACTGCATCTGGTAGACGCAACAACAATAACAAGAGCTGCGGGAAATGTGTAAGGATATGTACCATCTTCACTAAACTCACGACGGCTTGTGCGAAAGGGTTCTCAAAATCCTTCCTGTCAAGAGCATCGTAGCACCGTGCGAAACTGTAGTCCAAAATATTGTCAGTTGAGAAGGCATAACTCGCTGCCGTAAGAGAAAGAGCTTTTCCACTTCCAGCGTATTCTTCCCGTATACGATTGATGAGTTTGTCTGTGCGAGCCTGGATGTCAGGAGCAAATGTAGCAATTGCTCTCTTGGAGAAAAAGGGGTTCAAGGGTACTCTTCTCAGGCGATGGAGACTGTGAGAGGCGGTAGACTGTATCATGGTTTTTGTGTTGAACCTCATTTCCCAAGATTTTAGTTTATCATACTTGGCATTCGCACTATATAACACGGCATAGTACTCGTGATCTCTGATGTGGAGTTCATGGGGATTGATCCGCACAATAGGCCCTACAGCCTGCTAGTTAACTTCTTTACTTCCAGGTACTTGGAGTTGTGATTATGTACCATACTGGTCATGCAACTCTCGGATTTTGAAGGTAAATTGCCCTCCCAAGACGATGTTGTAGTACACCTCGTACCAGCCGGTGAGTGCTGTGATTCTGGGTCCTGGAAACTTCGAAATAGGACTGATATACAATCGATAAACACCCAGACATAACAAGTATAAGAGAATCAAGTAAATAGTAAGAGAAACCAGGCCGATGGACCTGAGGAGATCCAAGATTATGGTATGCATCGTTTTTGTCTTTTCAGAATCATACAAGGGAGAATGTGTCCGAGCATAATGAGGGAAGAACTTCAACATACTTGCGTGAGAAGTGAATACTTATCATTCATAGCAACATAGAGACACCGGACACTATTCACTCGATTGTCATCAATAATTACGATCATACAGTAGGTCACTGGTGATAAGCCATGCATTACATGTTGCATATTGGAGTTCATCCAGTGCATGTCAAGTGGCACGAATGTAGGTGACCGTTGATCAACCAGTGTGTGATATGTATAATAATGACAGTTCATATCCATGCATCCCCTCTTAATTTTCGTTTGAGGCCTTATGACCCCCATCGGGGGATAAAGCATATGTTCCACAATGTCTTCGGAAATGCTTCTCGGTTGATGTCATCCATGCTGACAGCGTATATCACATGCGGGGGATTCAGTTGTATATCTGCAACCCAATCATTTAGTAGTCATCAAAGTTGTAAACTACAAATAGCAATCCAGCAAGTTGTAAGGAATGCTGAGTCGATACAACATTATTGATGGATTTTTTGGGAGTCTCCCTCGACTTCAGGCGATTCGAATATATGGCATATTAAGTAGGTAGGTAGTTATCCTCACTGTTTGGATAGATGAATAGCTTTGAATAATCGTAAAGCTTCAAGCAACAATTAAATAGCGCTAAACGATTGCACAGCCTTGGAGAACTGTACAGCTCTAAATAACTATCTGATTCTGAATAATCATACATCTTCTAACAGAACATGCGTCTGCAGTGCCCAAATTTGTGTAACGTAGCATGGAAGAACCGTGCATGGGAACAAGAGATGATGATCGATAACATTTGCGCAACTTGCAACCTAGTATTCTCACATCATCTTCGAAAAATGCTGCAGAGGACTTCAAAGCACGTACGTATCAGAATGGCAAAAGCCTGCAGGGTATTTAACGCTATTGTCTACATAGGCAGATTCTCGTCAGTAGAATAGATGCCATATTTTATACACGCTACTACTAGAGCATTCTAAGTATCTCTATAGGAGTAGTTCATTTACCCTTTCTAACCCATCCCTCCACAGCCTCCCTGCTCTCACCAACCTTCTCATCCACAATGTTCACAGCCTGCTGACTGTGTACTCTTGCCATCTTCCAGGCCTGCTCAATGCTCTGTCTGGTTCTGATATGTCCCTCAGCAATTGCTGGGAATCTCTTCTCATAGGTCCACATAAGTTCGCTGACGTTTGTCATGGTGACTGGGAGAACTGCCCATCCAGCTCCAATACCGACAGCCAATGGGAAAGCAGCTCTAATCAAGATGTTGCGGTTCCTGGAGATGATGCTTCCGGTCATAGCAGCGACAAGAACGTAGATGGAGCCTGGCATGAGTCTCTCACCAGATTCCCGCGACGGTGCCAAGGAGGCTACTGTGCTGGTGAAAGAGGATTCGAGGTGAAGTAAGTTGTCCATCAATTCATTGACCTTTGTCTCGGCGGCAACAACATGAGCATGGATGAAGAGACGGGTCTTGCCGATTTGTACAGCGAGACGGTCGGTAGGAGTTGGGGAGGTGGACTTGGTGATCTCGCGGCGAATTGGAGCTGGTGCTTCGGTGTGCTCGGCAGGTGGTGAAGCCTCGAAGTCGTCGTAAATTGGCTTTCTTGCCTAAACTTGTGTAAGTTGTCATTCAAGAGCATCTCGTGACTCAATGGCATACCTGTGCAGACTCCGGTGCTTCGGCGTGAAGGGTTGTTGGGTAAAGAGCGATACCAGCGGCCAGGACGCCAGCTGCTGCAGGCGCCATTGCGCTCTAAACTGATCAGCGTATGTCTGTAGAGAGCTATAAAACATTTCCTTACCCTGCGCGACAACAATCTGAAAGCCATTGTTACTTTGGAACAATTGTCGAGGATCAGTCGAGGTGATGGAAACTGGTGTCGATTTCAAGCATGCACGCGATGCGTAATTTGCACAAATCTCGCATAAATTTATTCACACCATATTCTAAGCATCAGCCTCGTCGCGATGATGTCGCTCGGCCTCACGCCGATGCAATTTGGTGGCAAGCAACAGGATTACGAACTCATCCTTGAGGTATGATCAAAACAGTTGCAAGAGGACCATTGACGGGCTCGAGATGTCTCCAGCGTCAAAATCGTTCTCTAAAACGATGGCAATCGAATGCCGCCTCTGCGGCCTACCATGAACCACGAATAGCTCCTTTCGACAATAGTGCGCCAGGAGCTCTTCATGATGATCGAACTCTACGAAAAATCTTCGATTCGCCCAATTTCTGGAACGACTTTTCTCAATCGGCACGAACTGGCCCCTCAGGTTACAATCCAGGACTGGTCCAAAACCGGTACCTAACGAATTACAATGGCTTCGAAGACTTCGCCATGATAAGTTTGAGGAGAGCTCAAGGAATTTTGGATAGAGTCCTTACGATTTCAGATGTGGAGGGATATAAGAGTATTGTACGGGAACTGGACAGGCTCAGTGATTTGCTTTGCAGAGTCATTGACCTTTCGGATTTCGTGCGGGCCACTCATCCAGACCCGAAAGTACAAGCTGCTGCTTCAAGAGCGTATATGATGATGTACGAATACATGAACGTATTGAATACTACACCTGGCCTAGAGGAACAACTGGGAAAGGCAATGCGAAATACAGAAGTGGTAGCAAGCTGGTCTGAGGAAGAAATGGCAGTTGCTGATATCCTCTACAAGGATTTCGCCAAGTCTGCAATCAATCTTCCACCAAGCCAACGAAAGAGATTTGTGGAGATTTCACAGGACATCAGTGAAGTTGGCACTGATTTCGTCGATCAGATGGAGCCTGCCAAGCATGCTGTTACTTTCAGGAGCAGCAGGATGAAGGGTATGGACCCAATGCTGGCCAAGAGATATACAGTTTTCGGCATGACTACCTTACCAATGGTTGGTGGTCAAGTCACGATGGCTTTGAGATCGGTTCTCGATGAGGATGTCAGGAAGGAGATATATATAGCGAGTAGAACGGCATCACAAGAGCAGATTGCCAGGTTGGAACATCTTCTGCGTTTACGAGCGGAACTGGCGAAATTAGCTGGATATAAGACTTACGGTCATGTGGTCCTCGGGGATAAGATGGCAAAGTCTCCAGAGTCCGTGAACCGTTTCTTGCAAGCACTGGCAAAGGACAACAACTTTAAGGTAGAGCAAGAGTTGAAGGACTTGGTTGCGGCTAAGGCAGGAAATTCATATGCGACGACATCAGGCTTTCAAGCATGGGATAAAGACTTTTACATCTCACAGATCATGAACTCTGAACGTTCAAAAACGAGAGGGTCTGACTTCTTGTCTGCCTACTTTTCTCTAGGAACTGTGATGCAAGGTCTTTCCAGATTATTTACCCGCCTATATGGGATTCGACTTGTACCAGGAGAAACTTCACCAGGAGAGACATGGAACAACGACGTACGACGCCTCGATTTTGTATCAGAAACGGACGGTCATGTGGCAGTCTTATATTGCGATCTATTCTCGCGTCCAGGCAAATCTCCAAACCCGGCACACTTCACCCTCCGATGCTCTCGAGAGATCAGCACCCAAGAGCTCGTCGAAGCATCGCAGAGTTGGGATCCACGATTTACGAGTGCAGAGGAGGCCGCCAACGATGGAATGGCGACGTCCAAGGCCTCTGGTACCCTCAAACAACTTCCAGTCATAGCCCTGATCTGTGATTTCCAAACTGTGTCGCCGAATGAATCTAGGCCATCACTATTGACATTCAATGAAGTGTTGACGCTCTTCCACGAGATGGGCCACGCCATCCACTCCGTTCTTGGCCGCACCTCTCTCCAGAATGTGTCGGGCACCCGCTGCGCAACGGATTTCGCTGAGCTGCCGTCCGTCTTTATGGAGCACTTTGCCGCGGACCCCGCTGTCTTGAGCCTGTTTGCCAGGCATCATGAGACTGACCAGCCGCTGCCTTACGAGCTTATAGCGCACAAATTGACTCAAGAGAAGCGCTTCGAGGGCCATGATCATGACGCTCAGATTATGATGGCTATGGCAGACCAGGCTCTTCACTCTTCACTACCTCTCACTCCCTCCTTCAACTCATCCAACGTCTACCCTGACTTGCAACGCAAGTATGGAAAGGCCGCTCCTGACCCGATAGGCACTAGTTGGGTGGGGCTATTTGGACATCTATTTGGCTATGGTAGCACATACTACAGTTATTTGTTTGATCGAGTGTTGGCTGAACGCATATGGAAAGTTGTCTTTGCAGCTGGGAAAGATGGTGGTGCCGTGCGTAGAGAAAATGGCGAGAGAATGAAGGAAAACGTGCTGAAGTGGGGAGGCGGTAGGGATCCATGGAAATGTCTGGCTGATGTACTGCAAGATGGCAGTGTGGAGAATGGCGACGAAAAGGCCATGGGGGTGGTCGGCAGCTGGGGTGTAAAAGAGGAGGCACCCAAGCGATGAACAAGCATTCAATTTTAGAGATGCTACACTACGTATGTATAAAATGTATATATATATATATATATATATAAAGACGACGACTATGCCACCGTAGCAGGCGCATCAGCAATCTTCGGTTCTATAACAGGCGCAACCCCATCTGCCCCCCGGATATCATTTCTTAACTCCTCGACCTCGAAGCTCTTCATTGGTCTCAAGCCCCATCGGTCCATCATGGCTTTGTCTTGTTCCCATCCATTACATTCTGTCGTCAACATCTTCTCGCCCGTGAAAACAGCGTTAGCGCCGGCCATAAAGCACAACATCTGTTGCTCCTCGGACAAGGTCGTTCTTCCTGCAGCTAATCGCACGATCGTCTTTGGCATCACGATTCTCGCTGTGGCAACAGTCCTCAACAGCTTTTCAAATGGCAATTCTTCGTTGTCTCCCATTGGTGTACCCCTGATGGGCACAAGGCGATTGATGGGCGTGGATTCCGGGTGTTTGGACATGGTAGAAAGAGTATGGAGCAAGCCGACATGATCAATGCTCTTCTCACCGAGTCCCAGAATGCCACCAGTGCAGACTTTCAGTCCGACGTCGTTGACGTACTTAATAGTCTGCAATCGCTCGTCATAGGCTCGCGTCGTGATAACCTTAGGGTAGAACTCCCGACTGGTGTCAACATTGTGGTTATACGCTGTTAAGCCCGCCTCCTTCAGCTCGCGCGCCTGCACATCATCGATCATGCCCAGCGTCACGCACACCTCCATGCCCATCTCGCGTACCCCACTCACCATCTCCTTAATGTTTTTCAAGTTCGTCTTGCGGCCTCGCATATCGCGCCATGCGGCACCCATGCAGAAACGCGTGCTGCCATTCTCCTTGGCCACACGCGCGGCTTCGAGCACCGCAGGCACCGGCGATAGCTTCGTGGCTTTGAGGCCCGTATCGTATTTAGAGGATTGTGCGCAGTACGAACAGTCTTCAGAGCAGCCGCCAGTTTTGATGGACATCAACGTGCACATCTGGATGGCGGCTGGGTTGTGGAAGCGTCGATGAAGGTTTCCCTATCTTCTGGTCAGCCATGTCTTTGGTTATCTGGTCCAGTGTGCAGTGCCATACCGCAGCAAACGCCAACGTCATGAGAGGCGTCTCATAGATCTCCTGGATCTCGGACTTCGTCCAGTTGTTCCTTGTGGTTGTGGCATTCACGGCGTTCTCGAAGGTGTTAGGTGGGGGACTGCCCGATAAGATGCTCGAAGGCACGTCGGTGACGGTGCCATAGCTTCTCTGGACGAAAGGTCTGACGATGCTGACCAGAGGAGCTGGCCGACTGGCCGCTAGGAGTAGCGATCGAGACGTGTACATTGTCGATATAAAATAGACAAGTCGAGGAAGAGGAATGAGGCTAGAGTGATATGAAATGGTAGACTGCTTATGTTGATGAATACTGAAGATGTGAAAATAAGGTAGCTAGCTGTTTATCGTGATCCAGGTAAATACTTACCGTACCCAGCGAAGCTCCCTCACTCAAGCCGGACCCGTCAACTCCGTATCAATGATTGCATCGAGGTGGGGTCGTTTGTGTCGGTTGGTGCTGGGGGGCAGCGATTGTACAGAGGATTCGACGTACTCCGTAAGTACAGCAACACCTTCACCACCCCTCCGTTGTTGCACTGCGTGCTCCGTACCGTAGCTCAAGACTATCTCAAGACTATCTCCCTCTACATCCACGCCCTGAGCTCCAGACCGCAACCAGATGCAGCCATGGCAACACCAATAAGTACTCCAATTGCCTCTGCATCACCGAGTATCGTACCCACCAACCTTACCGTATGAATGCATGTCCTACATAGAATGTCTTTCTCCATTTCTGCCTCGAGTGCTCGAATGCTCAAATCCTCGGAACCTTGGCTCTGGCAAAGTAAGTAGCAAGTACCGTACTACAGTAACGAAACAGCTGTACGAAATACATACCAAGCAAGCTCTGTCTGAGTCCAAAAGGCACGTCTCCAAAAACCCCACTCGCTATTGGCCAACATTGGCCAGCCTAAATAGAATAAACTCAAAGCTCCAGGGCTTTCCCTGTCGCTTGCTGGGGAACAACCATCAGTAACGGGCCGTTGACTGAGACGATCGTTTCCCGCCTGTTCGAGCTGCGTAGGCTGCGCAATAAGGAACATTACTTCTCTGATTGGCTGCGACGAAGAGAGAGTTCCATTGGCCAAGCAACATCCACTGTCCGTTTCGGTGATGCCATCGTCTCCATAGCCGGCCACGGTTCAGCTCTGCATTTCAAGTGTTCGGCGTACTCTGATTGGCGGCATTCTGCTCCAGATCATGCTGATCGAATCTTGCTCTGCGGAGGAAGTGTCTGACTTTCAACCGAGGATGAGGATGAGGATGAGGAGGCCTGCTGCATTCCTCCATTGTGGAGTCGTGCACTGTGCACTGGGTGTAGTAGCACGGGCAAACCAAATTTTTGTTGAAGTCAATGATTGCGTGGAGAGTGTGAGTGTCACCGTAGGCAAAGCATTGTTGTTGGGTTTTCAGCCTGTTGAACTGGCTGTGCTATTGTTGTGCCGTAGGTAACATTACTTGGTGAGTGACTGACTGCACTTCCCTTCCGCCGGTCGGGAGCTGTGCTGAGTGGATGCAGAGCGGTCAGTTGGTCGCACGTGACTTGGATATGGAGAAATTTGATTTTTGAGTCATGGATCAGCATCAGCTACATACTTTGAAATGGGAAAGCTGTAAAGCTGGAGAGTGCCACCTATCCTTTCAACGGTATGTGAGTCGTTTTCGTACAAGTGACAGATAAGTAATGGAGAGCTCATGTACGTTCGTAGAATTTACAGATTACGATGAGATTCGAAACTATCATTCTAAAGTATGCTCCGAAACAGAATCTGCAACATATCCCGAATATAGTAGTAACGAGATGGAATCATGATCTAATCTGGTGGAAACTCGAAATCTTAGGTAACAATATTATGGCACTTTTTATCCCCACTTTTAGATTGATCTGATCTCTAGAAAGGCCCACTTTTTTGTGTGTTTTTTTATATCTTTTTATTTTTTTCTCTTCTTTCTGTCTGTTTTCCTATCCGAAAAGAATCCTTATCTGTATTCTATCATAATTTTGGAGTTCCATATTCTAACCCTCTATTTTTTGATGCCAGCCATAAGCCAATTCTTCTCACTAATCCTTCAACTTGATCAGTGGTATTTCCTGCATGCAAACATATCCTGACCCTCTCTGCACCCTTTGGGACTGTAGGTGGCACAATAGGTCTGATAGTAAACCCTCCGGAGCGACAGAAATTCGCAAGCCCTCGAGGATCTGTGGTCTGAAGGGAGATGATGGGCGAATTTCGAATGATTTTGGGTGGTTGAATGATCAAATCTGGTAGGTTAGACCCAAGTTTGAGCTGCTGGGAGAGTAGGTTCTGTAGTGAAAGGTGGAAGTGCTGAATTAGACTCCGTAATTGTTCTTTGAGCTATGTATCATCAGCTTTTGAAAGGAGGCTCATGGAGGCGAGCTTGAAGGCTTACTGGCTCTGCATGTCCATTCGACATATGCTCATACACAACTTTGATGGCCGCCAATCCAGTGGGAGCCATGAAAGTTGTGTATATGAGAGAGCGGGCGTAGTTTATAAGATAGCGTTTTAAGGTATCCTCACACAGAATGATGGCTGTATGAAAATTAGTCAGAGACGTGTGTTTGGAAATAAATCGTAACAGACCTCCTGAACATCCCATCGCCTTTCCAAACGTTATCAGTCTTGCAAATATCCTCTTTTCCAACCCAAGCTCGCATACGAATCCTCTCCCTCGCAATCCGTAGATTCCGGTAGAGTGTGCCTCATCGATAACCACATAACCATTACCCATCGGGAACGAAACTTCCATCAGCTCAACCATCTCTTTCAAAGGACAGACATCGCCATCCATGCTGTATAAGCTCTCAACACTCAGGAAAACATTCTTCGTGCCCTCAATGAATGCGCTATCAGTTTTCAACACTCCCTCTAAGAGGCATCTCAGGTCCTCTGCTGAGTTGTGTTTGAAAGAGATAGTCTGAGCCGCTCGAGATAATTTCATACCTTCGTGGACACTCGCATGAACCAATTCATCAAACAAAATGACATCTCCAGGCTGTGGAACACAGCTCCAAAACCCAGTATTGGCATCATAGCCAGAGTTGAACAGCAGGCCTGAAGGAGCATTATGAAATTTGGCAATTATTTTCTCCAGGGCTTCAGCATAGGAGGAATTGCCGTCCAGCAAACGTGAAGAGGAAGCCGAAAGAGCGAAGGACGGAAGAGCCTGGACTTCTTGGAGATATCTTTCTTTCAGTGCCAATGATTTTGAGATAGAGAGGAAATCGTTCGAGGAGAAGTCCACCAGATCGGCGTTAGGTAGCGTGAACTGACGATAGGTAGATTTCCGTTTCCGGGCGTCAAGCAGAGATTGGAGCTTTACGGCGAGTGGTGAATTGGATGGCATTTTGATAATGCGCGCACATTAATCACCCTGCTGTCGCGACGAGCAGCAAAGAAGCACATGATGCCACATGATGCCTCCGGACTTCACAGCACGTGCCGTGACTCACTTCAAGCAATTACGAAGTATCATTACTTGATGTGTTCTGAGTCTGTGCCAGAAGGTTGAGAGCAAATGCGCACCATTTCTCGGCGGCCATTTGTTGGCGCAAATCGATATTCTGTGGTGCAGCATTGATCCTAGGACAAGCGACGATCTGGATAGATGACGAGCTTGGTCTTGCTACGCTCACCCTTCTCTCCACAGTCCAAAATTGCACGCTCGACATCGGAGTACATACAATAATGATTCAATTGACGCAGTAGAGCATGTGCATATGTAGATTCCAAGAAGGTCACGTTATTTCTTACTTTGCTGCTGGGGATCCCGTCATTAAAGTGCAGTTTGATTGATCTTACTGTAAGATCAGCTCGTCATGTCGGCATTGTTTCGCTCTCTGCAAATCCACCAAATCTACGGCGCAAACACAAATGTTGGAAAATCGGTGGTCTCAAGCATCCTCTGCAAAGCCCTCACAAAGCAGCGGCCAGATGAGAAATCATGGTACTTGAAGCCGGTATCAACCGGTCCTCTCTCTGAAGCCGATATATCTCATATCTCAAAGTTCTCTCCTCAAACGAAGACGAAATGCCTCTTCCAATTTGAGGACCCAGTCAGTCCGCATATTGCAGCGGCAAAAGCTCAACCACCGCCTGATGGAGAAATCTTGGCGCAAATACAGCACTACTTGAAAGACTGTGCTCAACGAGGATCTGGGAGCTTGTTGGTCGAGACAGCGGGCGGTGTGCATTCTCCAACTCCAAATGGATCATCACAGGCGGATTTGTATCGTCCTTTGAGGCTGCCGGTGGTTCTTGTGGCAGACTCGAAATTGGGTGGCATTTCTACATCCATCTCGGCCTTTGAGTCGCTGCATATTCGCGGCTATGATCTTGATTCTGTGGTTGTTTTCGAGGATGACTACTATCGAAATTTCCAGTACTTGCGAGACTTTTTCGAGAAGAAGAATATCAAGACATATAGCGTTCCTCCGCCACCTGAACGGAATGTTAGCAGTGAAGAAGATGATACTGAGAACATGCGGAACTACTATGAGAAGATGAGCAGTCACGCATCCATGGAAGAAATGCTGAGTTCTTCGAAAAAGGCCCATCAAGTCCGCCTCGAGCGCCTTGAAGAGATGTCCACAAAAGCCTACGAGCACATATGGTACCCCTTTACTCAGCACCAAGATCTTTCTCCGTCCAAAATCCTCACCATTGACTCTGCGTACGGGGATGACTTTCAAACCCTCAAGCAAAACCCGACTTCAGCAGATCAGACAGGTGAAATATTGCAGCCAACATTTGACTCTTCGGCGTCCTGGTGGACCCAAGGACTTGGTCATGGAAACCCAGATCTGGCTCTCGCAGCTGCGAATGCAGCCGGGCGTTATGGGCATGTTATGTTTGCTGGAGCAATCCACCAACCTGCTCTCTCGCTCGCTCAGTCTCTCCTCACACATCTTGAAAATCCTCGTCTCAACAAGGTCTTCTATTCTGATAATGGCAGCACGGGTATAGAAGTTGCGCTCAAGATGGCATTCACTGCCACGTGTCAGAGATATGGATGGGATAACGATGTAGGAGTACTCGGCCTGAAGGGCAGTTATCATGGAGATACTATAGGTGCAATGGATGCCAGCGAGCCGGGTATGTTCAATGAGAAGGTGCATTGGTACGAAGGAAAAGGATACTGGTTTGATTTCCCGAAGGTGAAGATGGTTAAAGGAAAGTGGATTGTGGAAGTTCCCGAGGAGTTGAGGGTTGATCTCGGTGGCATGCAGGAGTTTGCATCTTTGGGCGAGATTTTTGACCTCGAATCCAGAGTGAGTTCCCAAGCTGGAAAATATTACAGATGGTATATCGAGGACACTCTAGAAAGACTCGTTGTTCAAGAGGGAAAGAAGTTCGGTGCCTTACTCATGGAGCCAGTCATTCTGGGGGCTGGAGGAATGCTCTTTGCGTAAGTTTGTCACTCGGATTTCTTAACAACCCACTAACTTGATACAGCGACCCTCTCTTCCAACACACCCTCTCATCCGTAGTTCGCAAGAACACCCATCTTATCAGCCCCAAGACCAAAGGACCAACCGATGAGGAATCTTGGTCTGGACTCCCAGTGATCCACGACGAAGTATTCACTGGCCTCTACCGTCTTGGTCGATTCTCTTCCTCCTCCTTCCTCCAAACCCACCCCGATATCTCCGTTCATGCAAAATTGCTTACAGGAGGCCTACTCCCTCTGTGTGCAACGGTTGCTAGTGACAGTATCTACAACGCCTTCCTGAGCAACGAGAAGAAGGACGCCTTGCTTCATGGCCACAGCTACACAGCTCATGCAATTGGCTGCCAGGTCGCGGAGACCAGTATCGGCGTTATGAACTCGCTCAACAGTGACGGAGGCTGGGACAACTACAGACGTGACTGGGCCTCCGACAATGCAAGTGGCGAGCAGAAGACAAATAGCAGTGTGTGGAGTTGCTGGTCACAGGACTTTGTAACTAAGGTCTCTCTGGCAGCGGATGTAGAGAGCGTTGTGGCGCTCGGATCTGTCTTGGCTATCAACCTGCACGACAGTAATGTATCTGGATATTCATCAACGGCTGCTGTCTCGCTACAGGCTAGACTTCTGGCCTCGCCGGACGTTACGAAGCATATGCATAGCCGAAGTTTGGGGAATATGATTTATTTCATGGCTAGTCCTGTTTCTCGAAGGGAGGACTTGGCGGTCATCGAAGAGGTACTTTTGAAGGAGATTTCATAGAGCTAGAGTTTGTTGCTGAAGAATCTAGAGGTTCATGTATTAACGTTGAATAAATGGTCCGCTTTTGCTCGTTTTACTACCGTTTATATGAATGGCCATGATCAATCAATAGGATGCATAAAAACAGGATATGTACACCGTTTCTGCGGAAGTACGCGTCAATGATTTTTTATGGCAAGGTCCACATGTCTTGCTAGTTTCACTACACAGAACATATATTACCACTTTTGTCATAAATATGGACTACTGAAGACAAGCTTGTATCTGGTATATATATATATAAGAGGGATTGCAGTCTTCAGCAAAAGTAATGCATATCGGAAATTTTTCACCAAAACTATAATCAGACAAAGTAAGCTTACGATACGCATGTTCGAGAATTATGAAGCAGCTCACTCTTGGCCTTCATTTCATATGCTGTATATCAACTGAAGACTTGGCAGCTCTCTGTCTTCTCCTTGCCTGCATTCGCCTCCTCGCTTCTCTCGACTCCCAAGCCATCATTTCAACTGGCTTTACCGCCATTGGATTGAACTGATTTATCATGTTCCATTCTGTGTTTTTCATTCTCCAATACTCTTCGGATTCCCAGTAAGGATGGAGGGTCCCATCCAGTGGGTCTGGCAGGTTCACATGAAGGTCCCAATTCGATTCATTGCCAAGCCAGGGCCGACCATTGACCATGTGTGGGTGCCCATATGCGCTCTCAAATAGTCCAGCTACACCAACCGTTGACACTTGCAGAGGCACCTTACGACGACACAGTATACAGCTATACTCAACATCACCAAATCGATCATACCATTGCCAGAGACAGGATGCGTGGTATAGATGTCCGGCGTCGCACGGCATCGACATGACAGTTTGGCCAGTGTCGAACTTCTCTAGACACACGACGCACATATCGTTGTCATTTTTCCAAATTTCCTTGCTCTTTATGTCAAGAGGATGAACCATAAGAATCTGGCTCAACACGTTGTCGGTCGATGATGGTTTCATCGCGTCGTGGTATGTGTTGAGTTTATTAGGTTGCACCTGTGACTGTAACGCCCCCGTCCAATTCAGATCATTCAGCCCTTTTTCAATCCATGGTTCTTGGCTCGAATCGAACACATGATAGAGTTGTTTCCATGGCCTTGCGCGAATCCAGTCTCGTAGGAGATGGTGATCTCGTCTTTGGTCGTTCCGAGCTCCAATCAATTTAAAACACTGTCTGAAATATTTCTCAGTCTCCTTGATTGTGCCAGTTGACGGAGATTCCTGATCCAAAAAGGAGTATGAAAGGTCGTCAAAAGCTCGGAGCCGTTTTTCTACCAAATAGTCTTCGACATGTTCTTCACTTAAGCGTTCCTCAAACTCCAGTTCGATCTGAATCAATTTCATGATCATACGGGTTATAGGTTGCAAGCCTTGTGTCAAGCCCTATCATTTGTTAACTAGCTTGTTCCAACTCTACTGATCATACCAAACAAAAGGTATAATGTAAGCAATATATAACAAAAGGGCGAGAGAGTTCAACGCAAATAGGAACAAGCCTCATAAATCTTACCTTATAAAAATCAGGAAGCATAGCCTCCCAACGAGATCTATCACGCAAAAGCGTTCTCAACTTGTTCTCTGCAGCTTGCATGCGATCGCTCGTATATTGGGATGGGATTCCAGAGGGTGCACTTAAATCAGCTATCGCAACTCTCAGAGCTCTGCTCAAATCTTTTCCTGCATCAGCCAACCAGGAGAAAGACACACTTATGTGGTAGTTTCCCGTATCTGATCTTCTTCCGTGTGCCATGTCAGCATCAGGATACTCGTGAGTTCTTTCAACCTCATCAACCAAGAAGGCAAAGGAATCCCTATGTATTTCTAGAATATCATTGAAAGCAACATCATCCTCTCTGTATCTGACCATTCCCCTCTGGTTGAGAAACCGAATCCACCGGCGACGTGCCGCCCACTGCGCTCGTAGTGATGCATCGGGTATATTCTCGCCAGCCGGTCGAGGCACAACATCTAGCTGGGTTTGTCTGTCGTCTACAAATCGACAGAGCATTTTGAGATGTTCCAGTGTCTTCTTCATGTAAGACAACTCATGGATTATCGCCTTCTGAGGCTCTAGTTGCATGGTTTTCCACTCCCGTTGTACCTTCAAGTCAAACATGTCCAAGAGTCTCGAAATTGTGACGGTGTGCGCAGGATGTCGATGCTGGGAAGAATCTGGGTAGCTGCGGGAAGCTAGACTCATTCGATATTCCCGATCAACTATATTTCGCCCCCTATCAGGCAAAGACCTGTTATAGTAGGCGGCGGCTGTTGGAACTTCCGGAATACCTGTTCCTAAATCTTCTCGCTTGGCAGTACCTTCGTCCAATCTACCGACAAAATTCATGATCTTGTAGTCGGTGCCATAGAGCGTATAAAGATCCATGAAATCTTCGAGGTCAACACCCACTCTATGAGGTTGAGTTGTCTGTCCCGAAGGCTGGGATACCTGTCCCGAAGGCTGGGTATCTTGGTTCTGACGCGCACCTTTACATAACTGGTCGATCTCATCGATCGTTTTCTTCATCAACCTGATTGGTCGAGTTTCGCCGATTTGAGTTCCCCAGAGTTGATGCTCGTCTTGCTCATTGTCGACTATATTGTTCATGGGCAGATGGTATATCAGATAGTAGTCTTGCAGGTAATCGTGCTGTATCCTCTGCAAGAGCTTGGCTTCGTTGATATCGTTGAGCTCGCCGTTTTTGTTCAGCAGATCAGGGTGTATTTGCGGACCTTCGTAATCCGGACCTTCGTAGTCTGGAGATAGGTCCGCCATCTTGCAGTAGTGTTGTTGGCCTTATTTATATGATCTAAAGAATGAGCTGATATGGAGAAGAGTATTTGGAACGATAGAAATGGATAGATAATTGAGCGAACAGAATCGAGTTGTTCTCAATCAACCACAACACACTTCGGTCAAGAAATGCGATGTTCAGATAATTGAGATCGAAGAGCTGCTGTAATAACGAAATCCCAAGGTAACTAAGTACACTGGATTCAAGGAAAGCGCAGTTCTTGTGAGAAAACAAAGTGCGAATGTGACAAAGAAATCGAGTATTTTGAGGACAAAGAGAAATTATGTCCTACTCAACTTTGGGTTGTTGAAAGTAACTTAAGAACAAAGATATCGCTGCAGAGTTTTGTGATTGGCCTAGCCTTCATTATTCTTTTGCCTTTGAAAAATCCGTTGATTGACTCGTGTTGTTTGTGCCCATCAAATATAGTTCTTTTGGATTGGGATTTTGAAGCTTCGAACCACATGATCTGGTATCGTTCTTGAAGAAATCATAGCCCTAAGAAAACCCCCAAAAAATTAAATTTATAGTGATATTAAGCCATAGATAAATATGACCCAGTAATTTGGATCAAGAATATACGACGCGATTGAGGGGAGGAAAGTGGCTTGTATAGCAAAGACATGCATATGATGGCCAAACTTGCCTTCAATCCGGAAATTGCCCGATGCGAGAACATTTGAAGGCTCTTCTAAAAAGTCCATAGGCAAAATGTGATCGACGAAACTTGTTCGTGGTTTTCCTCTCTCCCCTCCCCCCCCCCCCCTTTCTCTCTTCACATATGAATAATCGTGTCTCTCCTCTCCTCATATAGGTAGGGATGATATCTCTCAGTAAGTATTCGCCCAGATTCTACAGCTGTCAACAACTGCAGTCAACTTCCATATAATCAACATTCTGGGAACAAGATTCCGCAACACAAATCCATATGCTATGCTTGAATTCAAGTGGTTCATCATAGATGATCCGGACATGTATTTTTAGAATGTCATCCCTAACACTCACACACGGCACAATCTCCCCTGTTTATCAATCTGCCACTCGTCGCTCCCAACACCTGTATGAACATAAAATAAGCTCTCAAGGTCCCATTTTCCCTTCAATGCCTTGAGTGCACCGTAGTTTTCCCCATAAAAATCCTCCTTCCATTTTGCTTCTTGAAAATCTGCTTCATTCATATACGCACCACTATCAGGCATAGCGGCGATCATGAGGGGCATGTAAATATCAGTGATGTTCTGTTGCGCAGCTCGCTGTTCCTCAATGGGGGCGTCGTAGTCAGTGACGCCAGCAATGATGACATGCTCAATGGTGGTACGCCAGGCGGGGAGGACAGCGTTAGACGCGGGCGCATTCCCAGCTACTGAATGATTGACGTTTATGCCGACTCCAAACATGCACATCTCGCCCGGAGAGACGATTTCGCGAATGGCGGCCACATAAGCACTGTTGGACGTGGAATTGGCTACAATTGACCGTGGCAGGAGACGACTTCCTGTAGGCTGGCCTGGGCCAAACATGCCATCCGGAACAGGTCCATAGTAAGTTTTGAAATGCTCATAGAATGTTGGGAACACTGAGGGTGTGAAACTGTACGGTACTGATAGCGCAGTGAGGTCGTTGAGGTAGGGCTGCATGACGGATGTTATTTCTGCCAACGTGCTGTTGGGGTAGGTGATAATTATTGTCGTCGTAACGGGATTTGTTATTATGCCGGTCATGATGCCTTCATCCACCATCGATGGGAGAGCGGCGTGGTACGCCCCATATGCTTGCCAATACGCATCTTGAGAGATGTTCGTCGATGTATATGTGATGAGCGCCTCACCTACCGCCCCATCCGGGTACGCTTTTGCAGTGAGTGAAAGTACGACGCCATAGTTTCCTGGTCCTCCTCCGCTCAGAGCCCAATATAGATCAGAGTTCTCCGATGGCGACGCAGTGACTATATTGCCAGCTGCTGTCACGACTTCCCATTCCAGCGTCTGGTCAGCCCCTAAGCCATAGATAGAGGAGAGCATGGAATGTCCCCCTCCTTGTGTATATCCTCCAGCTAGACCAACGCTTGGACAATCTCCAGCGACTATACGAAGACCCTCTGCAGTGGCCGCCTCATAAGCCTCAAAAGCCTGAACACCTGCTCCAATCTTTACGGCCAATCCAGCATAGTTTTCGCTCATGTAATCGAAGAAAGTGATGTCTTTCAGATTGTGTGTCCACAGAGATAGTGATCCCTGTCCGCTTGAGCGGCCAAGACAGCTAGATTCCAGTCAGTAAAGCTCCATTCGTACTTGATCTTGATACGCGATTTATTCAAGTTGGCTCTCCATGTTATGGTTTCAGGACTCACTCATGACCGGTATTCTTGATAGTAATCTCACTTTGTTTTCCTTCGCAAAAGCCAGACCAGCAACGACATCCGCCGTACCAGTAACATTGATCGAGTAGCTTGGATAGTATCCCAACTCGCAAGGTTGAGACCTGAGTGTGAAGGGCGTACAACTTCCATTTTGGAACAACGGCTCCATCAAATCTGCCGGAACTGGATAATGAGTTGCCTCGGACGACCACGCAGCTTGAAGAGCTGCATAGGCAGCCTCATCGTATGTTGGGTCATGACACACAGAGGCAAGGGGAACGGTTTTGATGAGCTGACCATTAATTGTCTGATTAAGAGCTGCCCATTGAAAATTGCTCGGCCAGCAAGAATCTCCTGGTATGCAGTGACAAGTCGAGATTGAGTAATTCGCTGTCTGGGTCTTGGGCATGATTTGAGACGATAGTAATACCTGGCTCAATGCCACAAACGGTGAAAATCCCAACAACATCAAAAAACGATAAAGTATGAAGCCTGTACGGAGCAATTTTGAAACGAAGATATAAAACAGAACATATGGAACACCTACCTCGAGCTGTAGTCCATATTCACTCATTCAAATCCCAATTGCCCTGCGGCATGTAAAAATCTCCTGTCTCGTGCATGAGATCCAGCCATGAATGCAAGAAGCAAAGATCAACGAACGAGATATTCAAGTACTATACATTTTCGAAAGCGGTCTTGAAATTATGCTCCTGATGCATGCTTTTCACGCATATGCTGAAAATGATTGGAGGTGTTCCGTGCGGAGACAGAGTGAACTGGGGTTCTGATGTCTCCTATTGTTGAACTGGATCCATATGCAACCTGAGAAGCGTGTGAAGAGGGACAGATATGTGAAAGACATGCTTAATAGCTGACAGTAAGTATCAGATGGTACAGAGATAATTATCGTATGTTGTGATCTTGCAGACATGCGTTTGTATGGAGTAGGTGAAGTGCAGATGATCCCGGCTACCACATACCTAGGTAGGTAGTCATACTCCATCCAGCCTGAAATTACAGTAGCGCACAATAGTATTACTCTGTACTCTACCCGAGAGGTTGCTTTTTTTTTCGTAAACTGAAATTGGTTATGATCTTGGACTCGACTCCTGAATCTCACAGAACCGGGGATAAATATTCTGAGAGCCTCCAGTCGTCGGAAGTCGGACGTCGAGCATCGGAACAGTATCGGAGACCTGCATGGCCGAGAGAGCCGTAAAGTACTATTCTGGATATGGACTAGTGGCATTTGACGCTTCCATCATCGCACGGCTATCAACTCCAAGTCAACTCCACTCGAACTTCAAGGCGTCATGATGACTTGATACCGCAAGTCACAACAATTCCTTCATTTCCACGCCCTTATGGACAAAGAAAAGAAGACTCGAGGTCCAACCCCACCTATCATTTGATATTAGTCTGAAATAAAAAGATTCACGAGAACCATTCTAGATAATTTGACAGCTCTTGTCTACATTATAATAATCATGTCTAATTGGTGCTTCGGTGGTAGCGTCAACCATTTTACTGTCTATTCCGTCACCACTCGCGGCCACTAAAACAAAGTAAACATGTTTCCAGAAATGAGAGAATAGGTAGGATTTCCCAAAGGATTTTCCAAAGGATTCATTTCCCTAGATCCTAGAGCTTTCCTTCTCTTCTGTCTCTAATGGAAGCTGGCTAAAGTTGGATCTCCGATGAGAGATTTGTAAAGCTGGCATGGTATCGTACCCAATTTCATGACATCATTTATTATGTTCACCATGAGAAGATTCAGTCAATCCCTGCTCAGCTCGACCCGGAATTCTAACTCCATAATATTATATAAGGGGCTTAACATGAGTTCAAGAAATACCGCTGCTAATCCCAGACTTTCACAAGTCTTTCGACACATCTCAGCGACAAGCACATCCTCTGAAACTTCTAAATCCTCACCAACGGTCCCAGCTTCAAGAATGTCCGAAAATAATACCAAAAAGGAAACTCTCGCTATCGTGGGAACTGGCTGGGCTGGCTGGACATTATCTCAAGACATCAACGATAACACCTACGAAGTGATAGTCATATCGCCCGAGCGCACAGTAGCCCTTACACCCTTACTCGCAAGTGCTGCGTGTGGTATCTTCGACTTTCGCATAGCAGAAGAGCCAGTACGCAGACGCAACCGCTACATGCAAAAGATCCAAGCCTCAGTGTCGAATGTCGATTTCGAGAAGCAGAGCATATCCTGCCGCGCCGCTATCCCCGACTATCCAGAGCAGCATTTCGAAGTCAAGTATGACAAGCTTATCATGGCTCCTGGGTGTGCTCCAAATACCTTTGGCACCCCAGGCGTCTTGGAAAATGCATTTATGTTGAAGAGCGTAAAGGATGCGCAGGCAGTGCGTGCAAGAATCCTCGATATATTCGAGATTGCGTCGTTACCAACCCTCAGCGAGCAAGAGCGTCGAGACATTCTTCATATTGCCATTGTCGGTGGTGGACCCACAGGTGTGGAGATGGCTGCAGAGGTAGACGACCTGATCAACGATCATCTGTATGCCGTGTATCCGCGTCTGAAGGGTATGGCTTCCATTGCCATCCACGACGTTGCCTCACATATCTTAGCCCCCTTTGACCAGAAACTCTCCGAGTACGCTCTCTCTTCATTCGAGAAGCGCAGTGTGAAGATCAAGACCGACAGCCACATTGAGAAGGTCGAGAAAGACGCTTTTTACACCAAGGAGGACGGCAGAATTCCAATTGGCATGCTGGTGTGGGCGACGGGCAACAAGCAAGTGGAGCTGGTTGACAACCTTGCATGCAAGAAGAGTGAGAAGCCGCCGAGGATATTAACGGATAAGTATCTACGCGTACTGAAGCCTGACTCGACGCCGCTCGAGAACGTGTTTGCTCTGGGAGATGCCGCAGATATCGATGGCGAAAGCTTGCCTACCACGGCGGAAGTTGCTGTGCAGAAAGCACGCCATCTTGCCAAGTTTTTAAACGGCCGCAAGGCAGAGGGCCAGTTTGGATACGATGAGAAGGCCATGGTGGCTTATATTGGCGGCCATGATGGTGTTGTCCACGGCCAGCAGAATTGGACGGGCAGCAGTGCTTGGCTGGCGTGGAGGAGTGGTAGTCTGGAATGGACAAGGAGTTGGAGGAGGAAAACTATGATTTGGATTTATTGGACACTCAACTGGTTAGATGGTAGAGAAATTAGTAGGAAGTAAGTGGCACAAGATACTAGGTACATATATCCCCCAAAACTCTGTATTATATATCTGGTTATGTCTATACGAATAACGACGTAAGTACTGCTTGATAGACAGAAAATAAAAGTAAAAAAGTGCAATACTTTTATATGCTACTCCCAGACCTGTTCTTCCCATACCTACCACACCTCACTCCTCAGCCACCAAGTATACTATGTATTCTAAAAAGCCCGACATTTTATCTTCAACGAGTGCACTGGTGTAGCGGTGTGTTCCCTGTCCCCAAGATTGGAACAAGTAATCAAGAACAGACAAACAACTGGAACGGAAAGCAAAAAACCCCCCTCGGATTTTCTGCAATTCATTTGAGTACTACACCATTCATAAGGGTTGATTTCTTGGAAGTTACTGATCCAAACCTAGCCCCGACGAGTCTTTTCTGCATTTTTCTTTGATTTATTCTACTCTACTATTGACTCATGTTCATCATAATCTAAACATTGCACATCTACCCAGAACTGCGTCTCATATCATACAGAAAGCGCTCTACCAATCCTTAACAGCTTCCCTCCAAACTTTCGCCTCTCCTCCTGCCGCAGTCCTGGCATTATGGATCTCCCACTCAAACTCTTTCAACGCCCTAATCTCACTTCCGACGAATAACCCGCCAATGAGCCCATCAATGACTCCCGCCCCAAGCCCCAAACTGCTCAGCAGCATCAGAAGGAATGCTACGAAGTTCCGTGGCGACCACCATACTGCTATCCAACAGCCGATAGAGATGATCACAGACCCGACGAAGTGTCCGAGGCGCAGACGGCGCTGCCGTTGTTCACGGAGAGTATATTTGTCGACCATTGCGAGTATTTCGTCGTACTTTTCTACTGGAAGGTGAGGGGCAGACGAAGAGCTGAGTTGTTTGGCGTAGTATACGTCGTTGTGGGGTGTATTTCCGGTTCCGTTCCCGTTTCCATTACTGGAGATGATGTTCCTGTGCTTTCTTTCATTGTCTAGAACGTACCATTTCAGTGTGGCTTCGACGGAGAAATGATCACTGAGTGAGCATTGTAATGTAGGGTGGCGATACATCATTCCCACCTTGACGTCTTTCACTACCCAGCCGCCATCTTCTCCTGGTCGTGCTCCATTGCTTGCAAATATGTAGTCTAATCGCTTGGCTCTAATATCCGGGGTATCTCCGGATATCTCTATTTCTGGTCGTCCGGGTCCGAGCAGTTTCTGCTGGGCCTTGTTCCATCTCCATGTATTCAATACACTGTCGCATGTCGCGCCGTTCTCGGTGGTGTTGAAGTCGGCTGTTGGTACTGGTAGTCCACGAGCTTTCTCTATTGGGTTCTTCGCGGCACCTATCGAGGAGTCTGGATGGAGAACTCGCCAAACATCCTGAACAGGTGAATGTGTGCTAATGAGTCGGTGTGCAAGTGACAAAGGTATCATGTTGAAATCGCCCAATCCAAGAACAAGGTGGCCTCGCTCCGCAGCGCCGCGCATGAGTTTCGCGATTTCCCATGCCTGGGCAGTTCGATGACAGATATATGAATCGTTTGGTTCGGCTTCGTATGGTGCATGAAGCTTTAGAGATGAGCGACCGTTTCTTATAACAGGCAAGAGTACTTACATGTGTTGTGAACACTTCCACCACATCCTTCGGTCCTGGACCCAATCGTATCCGCGCACTAGCCACGCCCTTTCCTACATACCAATCACCTCTGAAAAATGCTGTCGGTCTTCCATTGAGAGGATAGCGGAACATGCTACTCTCTTCAATCGGCCATTTCGACAAGATGGCTAGCCCTCCACCAAATATTCCGCTGTTGTAAAATTTCCCAAATGGCAAGATATGCTTTGTAAGCTCTCGAATAACTTTGTAATCCTCGTTGGTCCAACATTCCTGAAGTCCTACGATTTCGGGCGCTGGCGAAGCGTTCTCGATTCGTACTCCTATCTCCTTCATGCGCTCATTGCGGAACTTTGAGATGTATTTCAGTCCCCAGCAATTGAGTGTGAGGACATTTATTTCTGAGGGTGTCGATTCCATGCCGGCAAATATACTCTGCGAATGGCGTCAAAATTAACCAAATTAGCAAGAAAAAGAAAAATTATATACAATATCTTGTGTTTGGAGAAGACCGTTGTGCGGTCACGAAAGCGAATGAAGATGGGAATGGGTTAACAATTCCTGGAAAGCGGAAAGCATTCCGCAGGTACAGTGTCTGGAGGGGTTTAGAGAATGGCAATCCCCTGTCAGTGCGGGATTCAAGAGCTCTCAGAGGCTAATTTAGCGTTCTTTGAGCTTAATTACCCTTGCACTCATTATGTCGCGTAAAGATTGTAGAAAGTCAGAAAGTGAAGCGTCACGATCAACATCGCCTCGACTGCAAACATGAATTTGGGCGCCTCACCGTGATCTCAATCTTTCCTATGGTTTTCTAATGTGAAGCATCATTCAATATGTCGGACTACGGCGACTCAGCGGCGGACACGCCAACCACCCATGCAGGGCGAGTAAAGAGGCGCAGATACAACTACGGAAGCAATTCTTCAACACCACGAGACAGCTCCCCCGATGAACTTGCCCACCAAGATCCACCGAAATCGTTACGTCTGAACAGCATGATCAACACACCTGCTGGGGATTCGAGCCCGGTTCGGAATTCATACGGTGCTCGATCACCTTATTCGCCCAGCGGTAGTCCTGACGAGCTGGATCGCGCATATCCATATGAAAGTGATCACGCATCCGAACATTCTTCGGACGAACACATTGTACGAACTCTATCCGAAACATACGATGAGGTTCTACCAGGTATACTAGATTATGCAGTCGACGAAGATCCAACGCCGTCCGTCTCTCATGACGCAGTAGAACCTCTTCACTATGAGAATGCGTTCACCTTTCAAGCTCATGAGAAAGCCATCGCACAAGTCAAATTCTCACCCGATGGACGATGGATTGCAAGTTGCTCCGCAGACGCCACTATCAAGATCTGGGACTCCACCAATGGAAATCTGGTAAACACACTTGCTGGTCACATTGCTGGTGTCTCGACTATATCCTGGAGCCCCGATTCTACAACAATTGCTTCAGGCGCCGACGACAAAATGATTAGATTGTGGGATAGATCGACTGGATTGCCATATCAATCTCCACTCAGCGGCCATCATAACTATGTTGTCTCTTTGGCGTTTTCTCCAAAGGGCAATATTCTGGTGAGCGGATCTTATGATGAAGCTGTTTATCTCTGGGATATACGATCAGGCAGAATCATGCGTAGTTTACCAGCGCATTCGGATCCGGTTCATGGTGTTGACTTCATGCACGATGGTACCTTGGTCGCTAGTTGCTCCACTGATGGTTTGATGTAAGTCAACCTCAGGATTTCGTGTGTAAATACTGATAATGTACAGTCGCATATGGGATACTGCGACTGGCCAATGCCTACGAACACTTGTGCATGAGGATAATGTGTCCGTTGTGGCGGTCCGATTCACCAAAAACGGAAAATATCTTCTCGCATGGACACTTGATTCCTGCATACGCCTCTGGGACTACGTCAGCGGAAAGCCTTTGAAAACCTACCAGGGCCACATAAACGAGAATTACAGCATATGCGGTACTTGTGGCACCTATGTTTCAGATGCTGGACTGGAGCCATTTCTGGTGTCAGGTAGTGAAGATGGAGCGTTACTCTTCTGGAATACGGAGACGAAGGAGGTTTTGCAGAAAACGACTGCCGCACACGACACTGCAATTATGGGAGTTGACGCACATCCAACGAAGGAGATTCTTGTCAGCTGTAGTGTCGATGGCTTCATCAGGGTGTGGTATAACAAGGGGATGAAAAGGGAGCTGAACAGTCATCTTTCAACTGGCACGAATGGAGGGTTGGGAAGCCAGGTGAAATACGAGATACCAGAAGATGGTATGGCTGCATTAGGGCTTGATGAGGCGATGTCACCAGACGCAGCTCTTGATGTGGATATGATTGATGATACCCCCGCATATGCTTAGCATATCAAAAACTCAATGAAGATTTGAAACGCGGTGCCAGTGTTGTGTAAACGATCTAATTTGGGTTGCCCAATTTCACGTGTCTATACAGTAACGCCCCACGCAGCATGCACAATATGTCACATGCATGCAACGCCCCATAACCAATCCAGCCTCGTCCCAGACGCCAATATACAGGACCTACCTACCCAGTAACTACCTATACGACTCATGCTGCCTTGTTCTTTGGTTCACCCTCTGCATCGAAGCCTAACTGATCCAATTCACGAATCAATTCGTTGATCTTTATAACCTTTGCAAACTGCTCTGGCAGCAGAGCAGCGCCACCTTCCTTCTTATCCCTGAGTTCTCGGGCCTGTTTGAGTTTCTTTTTGAGATTTCTGGCCTTCTTCTCCTTCTCTGCCCCTGGATCCAGGACATCCTCCTTTGGCTCCGCCTTTCTCCAATCACCATCAGCCTTGGGTTCAGCCTTGCCTTCCTCTCCATCTCCGCCATCCTCAGCCTTGGCCTTCTTTCTTGCTTGTCTCCTCTTGGCATTCTTGTTGCTTGCCGTTGACCCTGCGCAGCTTTCCTGTTCATCCTTCAATCCTGCGGCGCCTGGAATACCTGTGCTGCCGCGGTTCTTCCAATCAACAGCCGTGCGATTCTTGTAGACTTCGACATCCTCCGGCGGCTTGTAGCCTGGTCGGATCTTGATCTCTTTGCGCTTTGTGCCGTCGGCGCGGGTGGATGAGGGGATGTGTCGCTCACCGGTCGGCGCAGTAATGATGCCGGCTTTTGATGGAGTCTCGACCGAAGGCATTGTACCAGTTCAATTTGTGTAAAGTTTCAATAGATATATGGGCGGAAAAGCTATTAGTTCTTGAGGGTTTCGAGTACAGTAGATCTCAAAAACGTGTCGCGAGCGGATCTCGGGATGTAAAAACTCGGGATATTTATATTCGAATTTCTTTTTTGACGGACTGCCTGGCGCTCAATGTCAATACAGACGAGAGTGCAGTCCCACGACTAAATGCGCAGCGTAAATGTGGTTACTGCGCAGTGCCAGAAAATATATAGAATTTCGAGTGTAGGTCCAACAAGACATGCGAGTACGGAATTCAAGGCCATGCTTTGGGCGAGCCAATCAGCGATCGGCTAATCCCGGAGACCGAAGTTCGAAATCGCAACTCCAAGCTCAACTTCACGAATACTTACGATCAATTCTACATTCAAGTCTTTCACCGTTCAATACCACCAATCCGTCAATATGTCCGGCGTAAGTTTGTATTCTATCACTATGTCTATCTTGCATAATGCTAATTGACCCGGTATAGGCCGCTGCAGGTATCTACAAGTACGCCCCCCTTCGAGATGCAGACCCATTGCGAGCGCATCATCGAGAAATATACTGATTGATATTGTAGCACCATCTTCCGAAGGAACTTCGTGTTTCTCGGAGCTGTCTTTGCCTCAGCCTTTGCTTTCGAGATGTGAGTTGTGGCGGTATGGATGATCAAGCGGAAGTGACTGATGGGTTTTGCAGGGCTTATGACACCACCACCGATAGGATCTGGGACAGCTTGAACAAGGGCGTATGTTAAATTACACTCGAATGATGTTGGAACATTGCTAATGGGTGCGAAGCGTCAATGGAAGGATATCCGTGCCAAGTATGTCCAGGCAAGCGAGGATGACGACGACGACGACGAATAAATACTCGACTGAGATTCGGAGTATAGTCAGGTGTATGGAATGAAGTTCAAAGTCTGTGGGTCAAAGGGGTGTGTACAAAGGGGTGTACTTTCATAGACAAAATCAATACATGATCAGCCAATCTGGATGGGCTTTGTTCCCCAAGGTCTTTGTGCTATTAGATCATTGTACATCATGAAAACTACTGAAGAATCCTGATCAAACATGTTGTCAAGAAATCTATTCCATCTTGGCTAACCGTGATGCAATATCCGTGGAGTTGGTGAAATATATCAATTGCTAATGATGATGTCGGGTGTTAGCCTTGCCAAAAGGTTGATATCGCCCTCGCTTCGTCATATCGATGGTCCGTAACCTCCATAATTGCTTCTGACAACTTCTACTATCAACACAAACGGGTTGCTTTTTCCATAGATTTTGCCCAGTTGTTGAAACTAACACCACTTCACTTCTCACAGTGTTGATCACTACAGAGCTTCACGTTGCTGCTCAAATTGACCTTTTGTCGCACAACACCCCACCCCCACTACGTCCGATAGACGATAGACGATAGACTCGAAACACAACAAAAACCCTGAAACCCTGATGACAGAACGCGGTCGATAAACATGGAGATTTCGACACAGGAGCAACAGCTCTGTGAAGCTCTGCGTGATCTGCCGCGGATACACAGAAACCGTTACACAGAAGGCGCGAACAGAGCACTCCTGTACAACCTCTTCTGGTCACTCGCTGGAGGCCAAGATGAGTACATGCGCATGTTTTTCCCAGATGGCCAAAGACCTACTCCAAATGGACCATGGAAATTGCGAGAGGCGCAGGGTGCTGTAGATGGCGCAGAGTATACAGAGGCCGCCAGAGGCAAAGCATGCGGACATATCTTCAAAAACGGCGAAGCTACATATCGATGTCGGACATGCAGCGCGGACGAGACCTGTGTGCTCTGCAGTAGGTGCTACGACTCTTCGGATCATACTGGCCATATGGTATATATCAGCATCTCTCCAGGGAACAGTGGCTGCTGCGACTGTGGTGACCCCGAGGCGTGGCGACTGCCTGTACACTGCACAATACACAGCGAAGAGGCGGGAGGACCAAGAAATACTGGAAAGGGTCGCGAGCCAGAAGGATTACCGGATGAGCTTCTTCAAAGCATTAGAATGACAATCGGCCGCGTGTTCGATTATATTTGCGACGTCATATCTTGTTCACCAGAGCAGTTACGGTTACCAAAGACCGTCGAGAGCATAAAGGCAGATGAACGCATGTCGAGGCTCTCTTCTGCGTATTACAACGGTGATGTGCCGGAGGAACCTACTGAGTACGCTGTTTTATTATGGAACGATGAGAAACACACAGTGAATGAGGTGCGAGACCAAGTCGCAAGAGCTTGCAAAATCACCTATAGCAGTGCTCTAGAGAAGGCTCATGAGACAGATGATATTGGACGAAGTATTGTGAAATATGGCACAAATATCGAGCAACTGCTTGATGTTGCTCGAATTATTGAGCACATCAAGGTCACCGTCACTATCCGATCTGCTCGAGACACATTTCGAGAACAGATGTGTGGAGCAATGGTTGAGTGGCTCAGTGATATTGCTGGCTGCAGTGTAGGGGATGACCATGATGTACTGCGACAGGTCGTGTGCGAGGAGATGTTGAAGGAATGGCGTACTGGTAGTGAAGCAAGCAATGCTACTATTGGCAAGAGTGGATTAGACGACCACTCGAAGGAAGAGTACAAGACTACCCCTCGTGTTATGGTTGCTCGACAAGCTGAAGTTATCATGGCTGCAATGTTGGCAGCTGAAGCTGGTGGGGATGATGATGACAGCGATGAGGATGGGATGGATGAAGATGAGGAGCGTGCTATGCTAGCGGAGCTCGAGGAAGAGGAGGCCGACGAGGAGGAGATGAACACAATAGATCTCATGATTATTGATGACCAACAAGACCATGATGGAGACGTTGAGATGGCCGAAGACCCAGGTGATGATGCTCTGGAGGTCCAGGAAGCTACCCTGGCGGGCTACCCACCACCACCACCACCACCTATTGTGCCACAAATGGCTGTTCAACAAGATCGGGATTTGACTCCGTCAGACTCGGATACAGCAGAGCCTCTCATTCCTTCAACTGTATTTGCCAAGGCAAATCTTGATATTCCAAAAACTCCTAAAGTCAATTCATCGATAGAGCAACCAAAGCCTGCACGCTATTGGTTGGAGGCTTCAGAAGCATTCAGCGAGCGAGATTCCATACCTATGCATGAAGATCTGTGGAATCGAGTACGACTCGACTGGATGATTCTCTTTGATCTCCGCATGTGGAAGAAAGTAAGGGTCGACCTCAGAGACCTTTATATCTCGACTGTGGTCACTATTCCACAATTCAAGCGGGTACTTGGCCTACGTTTTGCGGGACTATACACAATGCTCGCCCAGCTTTATCTCATTGCGGACCGTGAGCCAGATCACTCCATCATCAATATCTCTCTACAGATGCTCACTACGCCATCCATCACCACGGAAATTGTGGAGAGGGGCAACTTCCTTACAAACCTGATGGCCATTCTTTATACTTTTCTGACTACGAGACAAGTCGGTCACCCTCATGAAATACACCCTAATGATACGTTGGCCTTCGATGCCGGTTCCGTCACAAATCGTCGAATGTATCATTTCTTCATGGATCTTCGGTACTTATTTGGATCTGAACATGTCCAGGAGCAACTTCGTGCGGAGCCAAGATACATGATGCAATTCCTTGACCTTGTCAAACTTCACCAAGGTATCTGTCCCAACGTTCGAGCCGTGGGTGAGCACGTAGAATATGAGACCGACGCATGGATCAGCGCTTCTCTCATTACCAGAGAGATAAATCGACTTTGTCGCCAATTCTCTGAGTCTTTCCGTTGGAGGATTGGTGAAGATCCGTCTGCCGTTTCTAAAGCCATTCGTCTTGCAGCTAAAACTGTGATCCTTCATTCGTTGGGTACCGAGAGAAAGCGTTTCGTTGCCGCTGAAATAAAGGACGAAATCAAGTTCCGAAAGGTTGGTGATTACGAATTCGAGTCGGCAGAACAGCAGGAGCACCAAGTAGTGAAGTTCTCAGTAGCAGAACAACCCATCAGTTTCCATCACGCACTCCACTATATCTTGTCATGGCTTATTGAGTGCGGCAAGAGCTTGCCACGCGAGCATCTGACACGCTTATTGAATTTCAACACCGAAGACCTTCTTGCTAAACCTAAGGCTATGGGATCTCGAACAATGCCTGTACATCAATTCAGTCCCGAGGATCATCTTATGGCTGTCTTTGATTATCCACTTAGAGTTTGTGCCTGGTTGGCGCAAATGAAAGCCAATATGTGGGTTCGTAATGGCATGAGTCTTCGTCACCAGTCAGCAACATACCGAGGAGTTAGCCAACGCGATGTCTCGCACCATCGGGATATTTTCATGCTTCAGACTGCGATGGTTATCTGCAACCCAAGTCGAGTTTTGGCTTCAGCCATCGATCGCTTTGGCATGGAACAATGGATGAAGGGTCTCTACGAGCAGAAGTCAGACTTGCTGGAAGACTCCCAGGTCCTTGACGTTGTTGAGGATCTGATACATCTTCTGATTGTTCTGCTGAGTGATCGAACCTCCCTGATGGCGATTGAAGATGAGCCGAACCCGCATACGCTTGCTTTGAGACGAGACATTATCCACGTATTATGCTTCAAGCCTCTCTCGTTCTCCGAAATTTGCAGCAAGCTCCCAGATAAGTTCCAAGAACAGGAGGAATGCCAAGATATCCTGGATGATATGACAACCTTCAAGGCACCTGAAGGTTTGTCGGATGTGGGCACTTTCGAACTCCGCGACCAGTTCTTTGGTGATATTGACCCGTACATTGCTCATTATAATAAGAACCAGAGAGAGGAAGCCGAGAATGCGTACAAGGCTTGGCAAGCGAAGAAGACAGGAAAGCCAGTCGCTGAGATTGTTTTCGAACCAAATCTCAAGCCGATCCGCTCAGGAATTTTTACTCAGCTGTCAGCCTTTACCAGAACAGGAATGTTTGCTCAGATTATCTATTATGCTCTCCTGTACCCGTTGAAGGCTCAAGATTTCAAACAAACCGTGCCTGTCACTCGCATTGAGGCCTTTCTGCAAGTGGTACTCCACTTAGTGCTAATCGCAATTGGGGAAGATAAAACTGGAGAGGAGACTGAGGAGTCATTCATTCACATCGCCTTAGCCAGATCAGCCAGAGGCCCATTCGCAAAGACAATCGTATCAGTTCTTGAGATGATTTCTACCAAGGATGAATTCAAGGCTTGTCATGGAAAGATCACCTTAATTCTCAAACGCATGAAGCAAAAGCGGCCCCGCGATTTTGAGATAGCCTATGCTCGCCTTGGTGTACCAGTTGATCGTATCAACACAGCGTCACCTGCTAACAGTGTCGGTATTGATGCTGCGCGAGAAAAGAAGAAAGAGATGGCCACAGCCAGACAAGCGAAGATCATGGCTCAAATGCAGCAACAGCAGAAGAACTTCTTGGAGAACCAAGGCGAATTTGACTGGGGAGAGGACATGAGTGACGACGAGGATATCGAACCTGGCGAGGAGCCTAAAAACTTCTGGAAGTATCCTTCCGGCACTTGTATTCTATGTCAGGAAGAAACTAGTGAGACTCGTCCATATGGTACGTTTGCCATGATGACAGAGAGTCGTGTTCTGCGTCAGACAAATGTCCAAGATCTTGACTTCCTTCGCGAGGTTGCAGACACACCCAATAGTCTGGACCGATCAGCTGAAGCAGTCAGACCCTTTGGTGTCTCCGGAGCCAATCGCGAGAAAGTACGAAAGATCAATAGCAGTGGTATCGAGTCAGTTACTGAGCGACAAGGTATTGGAAAGGGATTCCCCCCGAAAGCTTCCCGTGCTGGTCCAGTCACAATTGGCTGTGGTCATATCATGCACTACAAGTGCTTTGACTTGTACTATCTTTCATCCCATCGCCGTCACCAGCATCAAATCGCAAGACACCATCCAGAGAGATTAGATCTCAACGAGTTTGTTTGCCCACTATGCAAAGCTCTCGGTAATGCATTCTTGCCTATTATCTGGCGTGGTAAGGAGGAAGTCTACCCTGGCGTCCTTCAAACTCAATCCACCTTCGATGCTTGGCTCGAAACTGGCCTTGGGCCATCTCTTTCTCGCAAAGAAAAAAGCTCTCAAGCTGGTGACCCTGGCAACGTCAGTACTGCTTGGTATCAAGACATGTTCCGGTCTTATAACGCCAATAATGTTGTTCCTTTCCTTGAAAATAAGACCTCTCAGTTGCTAATGGATGCTTGGGAGACCTCGCCTGTATCTACACCACCATCGTACCCATATCGTCCTTCTTTCAGTGCTGGACTCCTATCAGATGCTCCGGCGGCTGATAATCGCTTCACACGATCTGCTCGGGATGGTCCGGACACGGCAATGGCCGAGTTAGTAGATGCTTATCGGAGATTGATGGACACTATGAAGAGAAACGGTCTTGCAAGCCATCACAGCTACGATGGGGAACAGGGTCGTCAGGATGATATCAGTGGTACGGATACGCTGTCTGCTTCACTTGGTTT
The DNA here is from genome assembly GCA_022609375.1 of Xenosphaeropsis pyriputrescens. Taxonomy (NCBI): domain Eukaryota; kingdom Fungi; phylum Ascomycota; class Leotiomycetes; order Phacidiales; family Phacidiaceae; genus Xenosphaeropsis; species Xenosphaeropsis pyriputrescens. Next base: position 163,169 of record JAGKQE010000001.1, on the reverse strand, counting down.
CTCAATAGCTGCAGCCGAGATTAAGGAGCGCGGAGTTCAGTCTCTGAGAGGATATACGCTTCTTGACACTGTACCGCAGCAATCTCTTACACATCTCCGCATCTTATCCGAGACTGCATCTTCCTACATTTCATTCTCTGGTCTGCGACTCGCGGGTCTCAACAGAGCGAGTGATGAATTCTCAAAGGACCATGATCGCCAGATATTTCAGCTTTTCCTCGGACACCCGCAGATCGTTGACTTGGATTCACCGACTCAAAAGCTGGGCATGTACGAACCTCTCTTGAAACAGGACGCTTTCGTATTCCTTACAGAGTGTGCACTTTGTCTTGCACCTGTTTCTGAAATCGACGTCATGCACCTCATTCGACTCTGTTATCTTGCAGAGATAGTGCGTGTCGTTTTGGCTGTCCATCGACAACTGCCATCCAAAATCACTTCCGCATGGGTCTACGGAAGTGTTGCCATGACTGGCACTCAAGAGGGTGATGCGCATGAACCTTTCCAGAAGTTCTACGCAATTATTACTGGAATTGACAATGACTTGCGCAACCTCAGTGGCGCACCAGTTCCACCTGCTCAGGATAACGACGGTGAATTTGATCCTGAAAAGGATGGTTTGGGGTCGTTCCGCTCATTTGTACAAAAATACGCCCTTGCATTTTTGCGAAAGAGTGCTATTCTCCTTCATGTACGCTTTGGTGTAGACTTCAATAACTTCATCCCGTCATCACCAGATGCCGATGAACTCACACGTCTCACTGAAGCGTTAAGACTACCTACGTTTGACGAATTGTGTAGTTCGGTGACTCATCCAGATGTTGATAGTTCAGACAGCCCATCTGTTATGGTCTCGTTGGTACATGGCTGGATTCGTCACCAATTCGTTTGGCGAGCTTCGGATGAGGAGGAAGCACCCTGTGAAGACGAAATTCAGATCAGTCACCCAGCTATCTTCGAGCTGTTGGGATTACCAAAGAACTATGATACACTCATGGAGGAAGTCATGAGAAGAAAATGTCCCACTACTGGTAAGGATGTATCCGATCCAATGTTGTGTCTCTTCTGCGGAGATATTTTCTGTGGCCAGGCAATCTGTTGCTTGAAAGAAGAGGTGATAGCAGGCAGAGAGGGCAGCACACGCCAGGTCGGTGGATGCAGCCAACATGTCAGAAAGTAAGTACATTCATGCCCAGAAGCACATTTGTATCAAAGACTAACGTGCCACAAAGATGCCAAGAAGATATCGGGCTTTTCCTCAGCATTCGCAAGTGTACCATTTTCTACCTTTACCATAAGAGTGGAAGCTGGGCTGTTGCCCCATATATCGACAAATATGGCGAGGTTGACCCGGGTCTTAGACACATGAGGCAGCTATTTTTGAATCAGAAGAGATATGACGCGCTTTTCCGACAGACTTGGCTATCGCATGGCATTCCATCCATTATTTCCAGGAAGTTGGAGGCGGATATAAACAACGGCGGCTGGGAAACTATTTGAAATGGCGAGCCAGATCTCTTTTCTTCTTTATAAATAGGGCAAGCTCAGAAGGTTTCCTGATGATGGGTTGGGTTCTGGTCTTTGACGCAATTTCTGGTTTCTGCTATCTGGTAAATACAGTCTTTCGAGGGGCATTGCTAAGGAGTCTCGTTACAACTTCTCATTGCAGGAGTTTCCGGATGTTATGATAGAAAGCTGGTCTCTATGAACTATATGACAAACGCTATTCTATATATCTGCCTTTAGGAAGGGAATAGTTTTGTTTGAATTGTGATAGTGATTTGCTGCCGATCACGTGTCCTCTCGGACTTCCGACAAGGTCTGTGTTTGCTCTGTTTGATGCTGAATCGCCGTAATGACTGCGCGTTCTGTTATTCTCACTTGCAAAACACAACACAAAATGAATAACCAGCAATTTCGTAAACTGGTGCTCGATACACCTGCCAGGCAGGCAGGAACTTCCGACGGCGGAAATACAACATCTGCGACACCAGGAAGAAATGGCGCGACACCGTCTCTAGGATCGAGGATGCGCTCGAGTATTCCTATGACACCGTAGGCCATTTTTATGCACGCCTTGCAATGGATGATGGGTTGACAAGTTTGCCACAGACGAACTATAGCAGGATATTCTTCCAGTAACGATTTCGCACGTCAGCTGGCTGAGCGTAATGCGGGCACGCAACAACCCAAGAAATTCCGATCTTCAGCAGCTCCCAAGGGTGCAAAGCTTGCAGATGGATACACCGATCGCACGAAGCTACGAGAGCAGCGGGCAGAGGAAGATGATAAGGCTGCAAGGGTGCAAGCACTGGAGGAAATGTGGAAGTTACAACAGATCGATGAGGAGACATTCAAGAAGTTAAGGGACGAAATTGTCGGTGGGGATGTGAGTAGTACACACCTAGTAAAGGGATTGGATTTCAAGCTTCTGGAAAGAGTACGAAGGGGTGAGGACGTGCTCAATTCCGAAACTGAGCAGGAACAAGTGGACGAGGAGGATGTCGAAGATGAATTTGAGAGATTTGAGGAAAGAGAAGTTGTGGCGGTGCAGAAGGAGAAAGAGAAGAAGAAAGGAGAGATGGCACCACCGAGTCTTTTGCCAGCGGGAAGGAAGAGGAATAGAGACCAGATCTTGGCCGAAATGAAAGCGGCGAGAGCAGCCAAGGAGGCAGCACAACCTACCCTGGGATCGAAATTCAAGAAGGTCGGAGCTCTGAGGAGCACCTCGAGAATTGAGAGGGATAGTAAGGGAAGAGAAGTGCTAATCACGGTGGATGAAGCTGGAAACGAGAAGAGGAAGGTTCGAAAATTGCAAGTGGATGATGAAGACAAGAAATTAGAGCTGCTGATGCCTGATAAAGATGCAAAGCCTCTTGGAATGGAGGTTCCCGAGATACCAGAGGATGAGGAAGAAGATGAGGACATTAATATCTTTGATGACGCAGGGGATGATTATGATCCATTGGCTGGCTTGGGGGAAGATGATGATGACTCTGATGTGGAAACGGCAGAGATCAAGAAGACAGAGAAAGCAAATACACCGTCTGGTGATATGCTTCCACCACCCCCACGACCAAAGGAACATTCTGCGCCGCGTAATTACTTCAACGATAAGCAACCCGAACTCGAACCCTCTGCAGGCTCGATAGCCATGTCTGACCCTACTATCCTTGCAGCACTCAAGAAGGCTTCTAGTCTTGCACCGATTACCCAAGAAACTAAGTCCGAGGAAGAGAGGGCACGAGAAGAGAAGAGGAGAAAAATGCTCATGCAGGATGACAGAGATGCTCAGGATATGGATATGGGCTTTGGAGGAAGCAGATTTGAGGATGGCGAGGATGAGGGTGAGGATAGAATCAAGTTGAGTGAGTGGGGTGGTGCTGATGACGACGAAGAAGGTGGCAAGAAGAAAGAGAGAAAGAGGGGCCCCAAGAAGAGAAAAGGAGACAAAAATAGTGCCGCGGATGTTATGGGCGTGCTTGAAAAGAGGAAGGAAAAAGATGGCTCTTGATTCAAATCAAAAGTAATAAATCACAAAAATATATAGTGAACAGTTCTTCCAGTCACAATCATCGAAGATTGCATTAAGCGTTTTTCGGATATGATTCCACTTACAGAGATGGCCAAAGAGTCTGCCATATACCCCAAAGACAACCTGAATATATGTTTCCTTGTTGAGGATATGGTTAGATTCATTCTTGTGACAATCTCATAAATTATGCATTTCGCAGTGCGTGCTTCGGCTCGCTTTCGTCTACCACGAAACTCTTGCTTGACCTTACTTACTTCCTCGACGGATACGTAGATCACAAAGTCGTCGCTGATCGAGCAGAAAAAACACAACTAAATAATATACAGAGGATTATCAGACAGCTCGGATTGTATCTCTGTCTTCGATTCAATGTACTATCATCTGAGAGCTCTTGGGAAAGCAGATAGATATCAAAGTTCGCTTATCATGGCAGTCGCAACTTATAACTTCCGAATTGGACCAGGTGCTTGAACTCTCTCCCACTGTTGCGCCCACAAAGATCGTTCGGCCTATAAACAATCCTTCGTATTACTTCTGTCCTCAATCGTAGTAACTCATCACCTTTACAGAATGGCAAAAACTCCTGTGTGGTTAGACTGTGACCCAGGTAGGTCCCTACACTCTTTGAGAATATACCTTAGCTAACATTGATCAAGGCCACGATGTAAGCTCAGCTCCGTCCGAATCTAGTCCTTCCCATCTCATGAAGTAGAGTTTTGGGTTTCGTTACAACTTAAACCCTAGATGACTTCGTCTGGTACAACGCTGAAGATGAACAATTAAATACACGTGTTGATGTCCCCACTCTTCACGACGCTACTATCATTCATATCGAACCATCTTAAGCCTTCTTGAATACTCGTTGACGAGCTTTTTGAGACATTATACTAACTACCAATACAGGATGCATTTGCCATTCTTTTTGCAGCTCACCACCCCCATATCGAGCTGTTAGGAGTATCCACGGTTCATGGTAATAGCTCTATCGCGAACACAACAAAGAATGCGGGAAGCATCTTGACTGCTATTGGCAGACCTGATGTACCTGTATATCAAGGATCTGCAAAGGGGATGAGTAGGCCCGCGGTTCATGCTCCTGATATTCATGGTGAGGTTCTTTTCCGTTCTTCTGCGCAGATCAAACCCCATCTCATCTGCCACAGCGTTCTACCTCTACACATATGTCAGTGACATTATGTCTAATGTCAAACTCTAATACTCAAAAGGTGAATCCGGAATTGAGGGTACATCACTTCTTCCAACTTCAGCCGTCTCTGCAATCAATAATGGCAACACAAGCGACGCCATAGCTCAAGCCCTCCTAGCTACTCCTCCGAAGACAGCATGGCTCGTGGCAGTAGGGGCCATGACAAACATCGGACATCTCTTAGTCTCGCACCCCGAGATCGCCGAACACGTAGCTGGGCTTAGTATCATGGGCGGTGCCATCGGCTCCGAGTTCACGTCGGCACCATTGGGGAAAGTCGATGACCGCGAGCGCTTCGGAAACTACACTGCGTTTGCCGAGTTCAATATCCTTTGCGATCCCGAAGCAGCAGCGCTGATCTTCACTAACGATGTACTGGCTGCCAAGACCGTGTTGATTCCGCTGGACGTGACACATCAGGTGCTCGCTGACAAGGACGTACAGATACTGCTCAAGGGGAAGGAGGAGACAAGGATGCGGACAATGTTTTTGGAGCTGTTGAACTTCTTTGCTTCTACTTATGCAGAAGTCTTTGGGATTGTGGAGGGGCCACCTCTGCATGACCCACTGGCTGTTGCTGTAATTCTGGATGGAATCGCGGGCGTGGAGGTGCCATTTTATGATTTCAAGGAGCAGGGACAGAGGGAGAGATATCATGTCAAGGTCATTACTGATGGTACTCATGAGGAGGCTTTGAGTGGCATGACGCAGACGGGGAGAACAATCGCCACCTTGATGGAGCCCGGTAAAGAAGGAGTCAAGATTCCAAGAGGCCTGGATGTTGCGAGATTTTGGAAGTTGGTAGAGGAGTGCATGACGGCTGCTGATAAGATAAATGCGAAGAATGCTGCGAAGTAAATAGATCATAGCGAACAGTCAGTCAGCTGATATTATAAAGCTGAACATTCAACTCGCTATAATCATTTCTCTTACACTACTGAGCTACTAGGTGAACACTCGCTCATCAAATGTTGTTTAACTGAATACACCACCTGTCATAGAGAGTAAGGTCACCCACCTTCGCACTAAAATCAAGATATTCAATTCGCAAAAAAAACTAAAACTAAAAAAAAGACATACAACAGTAGGGATTCGCTGGTGGTTACTCACCCAACTACTGATCTACCGATTTAAGGTTTAAGAATTGGCAAAGCGGACGGGATGTCCTGTTTTCCTTAATCTGTGGTCGTATGTGACAATCACACTCCTTTTTGAAGACTTGTCCTCTTTATCCTTTGTTGTCATACCCCAAAAGTGAATCTTTCACCTGGTTGGCACCACACTTATGTATAATATCCACTTAGACCTAAGCAGTAGCAGAATATCTATTTGATCGAAATATTTAGTTGCGATTTCTAATAGATGACTAATGTAAATTAGCTATCGACCAAGAGGTTACAGAAGCCTCCGACCCGGCTGAAGTATTCATGTACATAATCATTGATCACCACTACTCGACTCACCCAATTTCATACAAGATTTAGCATGAACGACCCACCAGGGGCTAAGAATTCCTCAGTGCCTATGCAAAAGCAACAGTCTTCCTCTTCTTGCCCTTTGTGCCCTTCATTACGCCAGCAACCTTAACAGCTCTGCCCTTCCGTTTCTTGTCCATCGTGACAGTGGGACTTGGCGGCTCAACGACAATGTCAGCGTTCGGGTCGTGAATACCGTGCACAAAACCAGCAGCTTTCCCGAAGACAAGTTGAGGTTTTGCTAGGGCGGCCATCTGCTGCGGACCAGGAATTTGGGCATCTGGCATTGGCAGAAACTTGGAGTTTCGGATGTAATCGTACATGGATTGATCATCGAGAAGTGTCTTGCACTTCTGGTGTTCTTCATTACTCATAATCTTTCTGCGCTCAATTATCTTTTCCTCGATAGTGCCTTTTAGTACCAGGGTCTCCACAAAAACAGGCCTTGTCTGACCGATTCGATGAGCACGCTTCACTGCTTGAGCTTCGACCTGTGGATTAAAACACGGGTTCACAAAATAGATTCGTGATGCGGCTGAGATGTTTAGCCCAAAGGCTGCCTGGCTGATGTCCATGAGAAGTACTCGGAACTTATCAGTCTCATTGAACGTGACAATATAACGAGCTCGCAGCTCCGTCTTAAGGTTAGTAGCATAAATAAGATGCTCTATATTCAGAGCTTCAAGAGCCTGCGCTATGTAGTATGCGACATTCTCAGCTTCGTAAAAGATAATAATCTTCTCCTCCTCATGGACTTCTGTAATTTGATCTAGCAGATAAGAGAGTTTCGCCGATGCTGTTGACACCATTGCGGTCTTGGCAATCGGATGATTTGGATCAAGAACGTTCTCTTCCTTACTATGAGGGAGGCGGGAGGCGCTATGTTGTGACACACGTGACTTCACAACCGTATCCAGATCGTTGCTTCTCTCTTTAAGTTCACCAGTAATTGCACTCATATCCGCTAATTCGTTCTCATTCGATAAGCGCTCTGAAACATCGGCGAGAGTAACCGAGACAGAACCCAAAGATTCTTCATTCATAGGAGTAGAGTCTCCTGTTGTCTGCAAGTTGAGCAAGGAGCTTCGCCGAACTGAAGATGGCTTGCTGATCGACTCGTAGTGTTTTCGAGAACCCGAATTCCCTCCTAGAGATACGCCCCCAGCAAGCCTTTTAACATAGTTCTGATCCTTTTGCAACTTTGTGATCTTAGCAGATCTTAACGCGGACTGTTGCCAGTTGGGTTCTGGGGCCGTAGCAGCGACGGCAGCATCTATAGCAGATGTTCCAGCTACAAGGAAATTTCCAAAGATGTCGTCGCCCCAATGACCAAAACGAACGAACTTCTGGGCGGCTCGAAGTTGCGTTATGCCAAAAAGTGTTGGATCATCGCCACGATCGTCGAGAGCCCAGCTCCGGCGCGCAGGGTGAGGAAACTGGTTCTTGAGATATATAGGCATCTCATGAAATCGCATTGCTGCATGCGCAATGTAATTGTTCGCAATGATTTCCCCAGTCTGGATGGCGAGTACTAGGCCGGCTCTATCCTCCTGGTTAATTGGAATCGTCCCCTCTTTCAGAAAACCTTCAGCAATTTCGATGGTTGCCTTGATACTGTCTTTCGTGAACCCACACCAGAAAAAGGAGGCTTGTCGAAGGTTTGATACTAACTCAGATAGAGCCTTACGCTGAGTTGTATGGAAGAGATAATCGGCGTCTTTCCGCTCAGATGTAACTGCATTGCAGATTATCATGAGTGAGAATAAGTTGATTGAGATCTTGTCTTGTAGTGAACCCTCCAGAAAGACTAGCTTCTGATGCAGCGCTGGAAGTTCAACATCTTCAGACACATCTTCTGGGCGATGGCGAATGATCATAGCACTTAAGGTTGTTCTGAGGCAATCCATATTTCCATGGCTTCTTGGTCCATGTCGTGGCAACATAACGTATTCAGTCCATGATGCAGGATCCTCGTAATGCCCATTGGACCATGGTCGAGCCTTGAGATAAAAGACTGCAATATTTCTCAGCTTCTCAAGATCTCGTCTTTCCTGTTCGATATAGCTTTTTGAAAGGTGCTGGCTGACCACACCGTGGTTGTTTGTTGCTAGACTTACATCCGACCCATATAAACCTTGCGTAGGTGTACCAGATATGACCCAGCGGGCTGACACCTGCATTGAATCAATAACCACTAAGGCATTCGTTTTTGAGGACTTTGTTGAATTGCCCATGGTATGGCCCTCATCAGTGATCAGCCGCTTGAGTTGAAGGTCGTGTAATGGCGATCGATAAACCTGATCCGCATCGAAGCAGGTACAAGCTCTTGTTCTGGTAGCACCAACGTATGGACACTGGCACCCAGCACTAGGAGCGCGTCTGCCAAGCGAATCAGTGCCAGATTTATGTTCCTGGTCGAATCTCTGTCTTGAGAATAAGATGATGTCATAGTCAGCCAATTCTTTGGCTGGTGGAAGTGGCTTCTTCGAGGACTTCATGACTAAAACCTTAAGCCCAGTGGTATGCTTCTTGATTTCATGTAGCCATTGTTGCACAAGGTTGGGTGGCGTAACAACTAATGTTGCTGTGCTTAGCCAAACCTGTCGAGGAGGTACATATATTGGCTTACGAGTTACTCGTCGTGGAACTGGAGCGGGAATGAGATAGTAACCTGCACCTCTATGCAAAGCTTCACGACAACGTTCATACTGGGTTCCTTGCAGGTCTTCGAGTTGCTGAAGCGGGCTCTTCCATGGCAAGCCAAGGCGTCCAATGGTAGCTGCGGCCATGTCTAAGAGGGAGCCAACCTTCGGCCGACGAGTATCAATATCTATCGAATACTCCACAGGGGCATGCGAGGAGTGTTCTCGAGTTGCTAAAATCAATGTCAAACATATCAGGGTTTTCCCCAACCCCATAGTCTCGGCACAAATCCCGCCACGTGCTCCCTCATATGTTCTTGGCTCTCGAAGACAGCTACCTGTAGCTAAGTCAAGATACCAAGTCTGCCCGAAAACGTCCATAACTTTGTTCAATCTCGGGTCGAGAGTTTGGGCTGGCTGTATTTCTTGCTGTACCATCATTGCTGCTGATCTCTGCTGATAAGAAAATAACGGCGTCTTGAGACCTTCGACATCACCACTCAGGATTCGATCCATCGCCTCCTGAGCATCGATATCCTTGACAATATATGGATCTGGTGCTGGCGAAGGCAAGGTGTTGAATAATTGAAAAAGTGTAGTATTATCTATGTCATCTCTCATACTCGAATTGATAGGTTTTCTTGGTGTGTCTGGAGACCAGCTTCCATTCCAAGTGAGCTTTGACGCATCCGTATTTGTCAGAAGATATCGCAAATATGTTCGGAGGGTCCCATTGTTACGGTCAATTGTACTTCGACCAACATCATCTGGCAAGACAAATATTCGTATTTGAGCGAAATCCGAAGATATATCGTTGGCCTTTGCCTGTGTGCGAATCCATCTTGCCTCCAACAGCGCCGTTAACCCATCTGCAGCTATATCTCCTACCTCTAGTCTGTAACAAGAAACCAGTTCCTTGAGGAAGTTTGTTGTGTTAATAGCGCCGCTTGGATCTGGGACGTCCCATTCATCGAAAGAGACCCAGTTGTCGTCAGCGACTGACTTATTCCGCTTTATGCGAAGGCAGCCTACAGGTATATATTTCTCGATGTCGACAACGGCACTGCCAAAAGAGCTGTTCGAAGATGATGACGTTGGTCGATCGTTCGCTGAAGATTGCGCCGACTCGAGTTCACTCGAAGAAGGAAATGGAAGGTGATTACTCTATTAGACACAATGTTAAAATGGGTAGACAGATAAAGGGGGCAATACTATTACCAGGTTGTTCAAGGTTGGTGACAGTTTTTGCCGTTTTGCAGATTTCTCAGCATCCGAGATCTCTATGGGGTGGTCCCCCATCTCGAAGATACAGCGATATCCCTATCGGTGCATTCCAAGGGATATACAAACAGAGAATGGAAGACAGGCAGCAGCTCAATAAGAGCCAAGGTAGCGAGCGACTCAGACAAGGTTATGAAAGATGATAAGATCAATCACGTCGACCTCAGAGTTCGTGGTAAGCCAAAAGTCAGATTAGTGGATATCAGCCGGGAAGAGGTGCCTTGAAGAGCGGCCTTGAGTATCGATTGAACGGCATTCACGGATTGGTCTAGAGTTTGCGAGCATTCCATAAAGCGTCTTAGGTTCTTCAGTTGCCTTTGGAACCCAGTACTTGTGCTGAAAGAAATGAGGACTCTTGAAGAAGAGGATGAAGAGGATAGAATTTTGAAAATGCTTCAATGTGGGATGGAAAGACCTCCCGAACTATATTAGTTCTGCCATACAATTGAGGATTAGCTTGAGGCGGTGAGTCTGATAAGATAGAAGCCCCTCGGCCCAAGTCAGGCTCGGGTGAAGTCACAAGGAAAACCAAAGATGAACGAAAATGTATTGTGCCAAAAGTTGATGATAAACAATTGACTACAACGCTGCTGTCAAATCTTGATCTCGATTTCCTGTCCAAGGGCGAAGATAACAAAGGATGGGATACTAAGAAGGGGTTTCGAGCGACAAAATTACCAGTAGTTATCGAGAGAGTCAAATGATGTCGACCTGAACAAGCCGCTGAAGATACCAAGAAGCATAAGGCCCTACCATCTGTGGTGGAGAGAAAGCTACATATCCTGAAAGATCCCAAACGTTGGTGGAAGAGGATGCCTGATTACCAATTCTCGAAATCTTAAAGATCTTGAAAATCACTATGGGAGATTAAGCACCAATTGGAAAAACACATGGGATAATAGCTGTAGTGAAGCGACATTATACTTACAGCTCTACATGCCTATTTGTATCGAGGCAAACTCTATGGACAATTTTGGCTGTATACACAAGCAAAAGATAAGAACAGCATAAGAGTTATAGAGGAGTCTGATATTCATCAAGTATGCAAGGGTCTTATTAATGCAATATTGCGAACAATTGGATTACCTAGAGTTAAAGAGTGCTTAAGGCAAGCTCTATTGTTAGATTTAAGGTGAATTTGTACAAGCTTACAGTCATACTAGAAGATTCATAGAGATACAAAGCTTGGGGAGGCATGGGAAACAAAGGGGTTGCCAGTCAAGCCGATAGCCTCTTTTCAGGAACCTAAACAAGTGTTTTGTTCAAGCTGTAAGCTTCTACAGTCTCTTTCCTCTTTCCCTATAAGGGGAGGAGGGAGCGGGAGAGGGGAAGGGGAAGGGGAAGGGGAAGGGAAAAGGAGTTAGAACTGCATTACTTGCTAGGAGAGAGGATGCAAAGCATACAAATAGTGGAAGGAAAAGCATGTAATTGACACTCAATTATGGGTGTAAGGGAGGCATATGGAGGGGGAGGGGGAGAGAGACAGGTGCAAGAGTAACGGGGGTCTTGGTTAAAGTACGACGGCCGAAGATTATGGTGGGAAGGAAGTGCGGGTCTATTTGACCCTTATGGACTACAACAGCAAGAGAAGAGACCAAAAATGTGGCAAGTGATTGAGGATGTGGGAGTTCAAGAGAGTGCAGGAATAGGGGAGAGCGAAGAAGATCATGGGTATAACTATTGGGAATAGGGATACAGTCAAGACACGGGTAAATAAAGTTCAAAACATCAATAGAAACATCAACAGCAGTGATCACGGACCAAATATAGGCTGGGTTGCAGCACTCTCTCCCGACTTCGTTACTATGTAGTTGCTTTCGAGTGACTCATTCCCCTTAGTTGAGACATCATCAACTTTTGGCACAATACATCTTCGTTTGTCTTTGGTTTTCCTTGTAACTTCTCACCCGAACCCGACTTGGGCTTTCAGCGTCGAATAAGGTTGAGTTGAGGAGTGGTGAGCCGAGAGCGTGCTCGTCCACACTCTCTTTGAACACCCCTCGACCGAATCCCAATGTGCAGAACGCCTTGTTGAACAAGGACTTCCTTACAGCAATAGCCATAAATTGATGCGGTAATGGTTGAATTATTCATGCAGAGTAGTTTGTCAGTTCTATTGATTCATTTTCCTGACCTGTAGCAAAGCAAGCTACAATGGCGAGGCTTACTGGCGTTACATTAGCCACAAAGGTAGAGTACCTCGATCCGGAGCTCAACATGAAGACGCAATCAGGTAAAGAAAGTGCTTTAGAAGTATCTTTCTCTTGAAATTAATAGGCGGTTCATAACGGAATACATCAGACACATATCTCAATCAGGACCATAGTTGTAATGCAGATGCTGAACATCATCATTTGAATTTCTTTTTTTTCATTTGTCTTCCAAAACATGATCCATATGGATTGAATATCCGCCCTATCTTTCATTAAACGACGCCCCCGAACTCCCCAGGCTTTTGCCCATGCAATACAATGTATGCAAATCCAGCCATCGCCACGCTAAACCGAAAACCAGTGATCCAATCAGCCCGTTGTTAAGCTAAGTATCTGTAAGTTGGCGTTGTAGCCTCCTCTACACGTTCGAGATACTCTCTCTCTATCAAACTCTCAACGCGCTTCTTCATCACGGTGATATCGGGCTTGAAACGGCTGGATAGTTGGGTGATGATCTCGGCGAAGAGAGCGGAGTGCGCTAGAACCTTGCGTTGTCTAAGGATTTGTTAGCATATCACAAGAGGAATGGAAAGCATCTTTAGTTACATACTTCATTATGCGAACCACGCAGGCTTCAATAACGGCACCTCTAGATAGATCATTCCTTGATTCAGTATCCTTACGCTCCTCATCGCCTTCAACTTTGTTAACCGTAGTGATAGTTGGAGCCTTGATCTTGATAGCTTTGCTAGTGAAGGCCTCATTGAAGAAGAACTTGTCATCTGGGTTGATTTGCTTGGTGGCAGGCTCCTTGGTGAGAACACGAGCTTTGGGAAGAACGGCAAGGGTTGTAAGAACATGGATAAGGTTGGCCGGGGGAATCAACGTTCGTTGCTGGATCTCTTCAAAGGAGAGGAATTCTCCAGAGCCAAGGTTGTTGAACAAAAGTAATACTACCATGCCGAAAGTGCTAACATTAAGTTCGTGACGTCGCTCCCTACCAAGGACACCTTCCTTGCCGGGGATCTTTGGAAAGATACAACGCAGATCTGCTGTACCAGTAAATCCGACCCAGGAAACTTGTCGCCCATTACGTTCCTTGAGGTAAAACTTTGTAAAGCTGTCCTGTAGGGTTTTGACCTCAGCAGGCCAGGTGATAGACTGGGCTGTACCGTTGTCTGATTTGGAGGATATGCCACTCATTGATTCCATCGGCCAGAAGTTGCTTGTTAAGACGTGAATACTAAGATCGATCTGCTTTCTGTCTTGGTCTCCAAGAGATTGTACATATGTGCGATATCCAGCTGTTAGGTCATCTGATATTGCCATATCCCTGAACATCCCTTCCAGTTTGGATGTGAAGGAGTTTCCGATTTCTTGTCTCATTCTCGAAATCATTTGTCGCTCAACATCGGTGCTCTCTGACTTGCCATGAAGTAGACGGCGAGCAAGGTGCTTCTTGTAATATCTCTCAAATAGATCCTTGTCTTGAATATATCTGAGCAAGGTGACAGCTTTGTCCAGTACTGCGTCAATCTCGGCCTCAGTCTTGCCCTTGATGCCACGCTTGAGATTGTCATCAATGAATAACGACACATATTCTGATGATCTTGGGAAAAGATTGATAAAATCTGCAAAACTCTTGGTGATGGCGGTGTGAAGAATGAGATCTTCCTTGAAACAAGTCTTCCACATGTTGTCGAATTTGTCTTTTAATGCTAAAACAGATTCGACCCACTGTATAGCAGCGGCAGTCTGCTGGGCTTGTGCGTTCATTGTTGGCAGCTTTACCTTGTTGGTACCATCCGCCTTGACATCTTGTCCGGTCGATACAGGCTTTAAAGAGGGTTTAATAGCCATGATTGTCTTGTTGATCTCAGAGCCCAAGCTGACGACACGCTCTTGCAAGGCATCCTTCAGAAGTACTTTCTTGGGATCGATGCGTGTAATATGCAAGTACAAAAGTGTCAGATCATCATACCTGTTGCTTTCAATCATGGCTTTGATTCCACTACCTTCCATTGCCATAAACTCTGAGAAATGGGCCTGGATAAGTTCAGTCTCAACCACACGTGCAATTTTCTGGTCTGAAAGCTGAGAAATTGTCGTCCTGCATCGATCATCCTCTTCCACTAGACGCTTAGCAGTCTGGCGGAGCCATGTGCTTGCATCCGACTCTCGTAGCAGAGTCTCACACTCGTTCTTGTAAAACTCCTTGCCAGCAAGCAGGAATGCAGGCTCAAAGACAATAGTGTATAGTTTCTCATTTTCGCTCTCTTCATCCGTCTCATATAAGCCTTCCAACATATAGATGCAAGATCGAATGAGATGTTTGTCGATAACATCTCCCTGGCGTTCCATATGAATAAGGTCGAGGATAACTGAGTTCAGGATGTCAAATGTGATCAGCTGAGAATCAGTGCCATCAAACTTCGATTGGAGGATGTGGTCGCGGAACAAGCCCATGGTGGTCGTGAAAATCGATGGTCTTTTACAATCCGCACGGTAGAGTCTATCCATGTACATCAGAACATCAGTGATCATGTTCATGCACAGGTTATGATCCTCCCATGATTCCTTGATACCCTTCAAGAACTTCTCTCCAGTAATTCTTCTTTCATTGGCCGTTGTACCTGGAACACCACCGGCAGCTATCACAACCAGGTTGCTTGTGATTAGGCTGTGCATGTGAGGCATTACTTCAGTAGCGAACCATTTTTCTTCGTACTCCTTGACTTTGTCGTATAGATCATCCCCGCGCTTTTTGAGCACAATCTTGTATGAAGCTCTGTACAGCTCTTCGAATGCAAGCTTAGAGGCATTCTTGGTGTGGATTTCGCGTAGGGCGTTCTGGAGGATATTCCACAAGGTTTCGAAATCATTCTGATCTCCAGCGCCACGGACACCACTCAATATAGTCTGGAAGAACCGTTAGCATATGTGATCAGATCCAGAGCTTAGAGTAAAAGAAATATTTGCTGGGCTGCCTAGATCTTGGATTGCCTCAGGTGATGGGTTGGGTGGCCAGCAACACTTCGATTGTCAGAAGTCTAACATCTTCTTAAAGGCACACATATGTGACTGACCATTGTCGAACAATAACTTAGGAAAGAGGAGGCGCATGTAGAACTTCCTTCTTTATCTTCGAAATAACAAAAAGGTGGTCGTGAATGTGATATAAGCAAAGGTGCGGTATAGCAATGCGATACTCTGCCTCCATGGGGCGAACACGCAGAACAGTACTCACTCTTCTTGGAGGTCTAATTCTTCCTCTACCTGGTCGTCCTGAAATCATCTTGGCGATTTATTCAGTGTTTTCCACCCAACCTATATTCGGCACAGTCGTCTTGTCAGCGCTGTTGCGTGTTTGCGCGTCGGCGGGATTATCTTCGTGGGTAGGAAGTTGTGACTATCACAAAGCGGGGTGCTCCGGACTTCAGGAAGATGCCATACAGGTTTGAATTGTCGCAACAAAATGAAACAACCGCTGTTATGCAACCGAGAGACTTCAAAGTACTGAGCAGTTTCTTCTTGCAATGGATGACACAGGAAAGAAAGTTGGAGGTGATGCAAGGTGCAGTGATTATGGTAGGGCTTCATCGTGAATTACGGAATAACCATTGTCCAGGTGGCTCGGTTAGACGGCCGCTAGCGCTAGAGATAAAACTATCATGGGCCGAGGGTCGTCATAAGTGAGCAACAGCTAGTAACACAGGCACTGACGATTGGCGATCGTCGTTGTTGCGATTCCTTGTGATTCCTCAAAAAATTAGAAACTTTGCCCAAGCAGCCAGCAAACTCAACATGCAGCCCTTCAGAAAGGCCACACCGATGCTTGCAAGAGCATCAAGACATTGCCTTTATAAAACACCAAGAACACCTCAGCCATGGCTTAACAAGCCAGTTAGTAGACCTCTGCATTACCGCGCATCACCAATCCTCCACGAAAGCCAACCACATAAGTCGAGGTTATATGCAGAACCAGAAGAAGGCGAAGAGAAACAGCCAAAGCCACCAAGAGAACCAGAGCCGGCTTTCGAGATTACTTTCACCTGTGTGCCATGCTCCACAAGATCATCGCATCGCATTACGAAGCAAGGATACTACAAAGGCTCAGTCCTCATCCAATGCCCAGGTTGCGAAAGTAGGCATATCATCAGCGACAATTTAAACGTAAGTTCGGGCCGCATCAGTAATTTACATGAGAACTAACTTGTTGCTGTTTAGATATTCGGTGAGGAAATTGTTAACATTGAAAACATTATGAAAGCAAATGGAGAGCTGGTTAAAAAGGGAACATTGAGCGAGAATGGGGATCTCGAATTCTGGGATGACGGTACAATCAAAGAGCGAACCAAGAAGGCTGCTGATACGGAGACGAAAGGGATTGCGTAAAGCGGGACAATATTCAAGAAATTGAAAATACTGGCTTATTTGGAGCGATGTACCACGATTACTATGTCACCAGCCCTGCATGAAGAAGTGGGAAATGTTCACTCGAAGTAGGGACCAGTTTGTAAGATAGAAAAACTGAATAGCTGTGTTATACGCCCGAAGAGGCTCCACCTCTTAATTTTGAAGACCCAACTCCTACAGCATGCAATTATTTATACGCCATTACCATGCAGCCCAAAATCCATGAAAATCAGTATCCTCGTCTCTGATCTCTATGCTCCAAACCTCTCTCCTTACGCCTCTCCTTCTTCCTCTCCACCTTCTTCTTTTTATCCTTTCCAAACTTCTCCGGGGCGCTGACAGCGTCAATTCTTCTCTTCATCGTTCTCTGATTTCTTCTCGCTTTCACAGCTTCCCTAACCTTCAACAATTCCTTAGTATACTCAGCGGTACCGCAAGTCTTTTGCAACACAGACATGATCTCGGTTGCGGAAGCTTTGATAGCTTCGTAATTGGTCTTGAAGAGATCGTCTGTGGAGTATGGTGTTGGAATAGATGAGTCTGTAAGGTTGTGGAGAGGAAGCAGAATAGTCTGAAGAGAGCCTGATAATGTTTTCGCAGGCAGTTTGCTAGAGAGAAGATGGATCAACTGTAATGCTGAAGTTTTTGGAACGAGGCCCGGTGCCCTTGGTGGTGATGTTTCTCTGCGCAGAATGAACGAAAGTCTTGCAAACAAGAACTGTAGAGCTGTCTTCTGCTCTGGCTCATCAACTTCATCTTCGTTCTCGGATTCTGCGCCGTCGTCTGTCTTTCCAGATCTATACTTGACATCATTGATCGCAGCACATCTTCCAAGAAAGAAGAGATTCTTAACTGCTTCATTGGCAAGTAGCTCAGAAAGACCCGGAGTCTTAAAGATGCTGACGGTTCGCCATATAAGTTCCGAGATATCCTCCTCGCGAAGTTTGAGGCCGTGAGAGCCTGTAAGAGGAAGACCTTCAAGTCCAGTTTCAGCATTGTTTCGACCAAACTCGGCAAAGTAAACCCCAAAAAGCCTTGCCGAAGAGTGCTTGACCCAGGCGTGCGGGTAAGACAAGCACGAAGCAGCTGTTTTCCACAACTCGACGGTTTTCTTGGAAAACATCACAGCTGAGAAGTTGGTGCACATTACTCCGCTGAGCTGCAACGCAGAGTATATAAGCTCCCAATCAGATTCTTCGCTGTCGATTGCAGCACTCTGGAGAGCTTGCACAATGGTCTTTTGAAGCATCGCCACATCAGATACATCGTTGCCACCCTGGACTTCGTAATAGAATCCATAGCTTTGTAGTGCGAGGCGCATAACAGAGGGTTTATCGGTCTGTTCCGCCCATGATCTTAACAAGTTGAGGAAAGTCTGTGTTCTTTCCTTATCGGCCTTCTTAAAGATCTCCTTAATAACTTCTCCAGCAGCCATTCTGCATTTCTCAATTTCATCATTGACCAACACCATTATGAGTGGCACAAAGCACGTAGCGGCTACTTCTTGAACAAAGTCACTTGATGACTTGGAGAGCAAAAGGTGGATAACCTCAAGAATCGAGAGGCGACCACCTTCACGCTCATACTGGAGATTTGCAATGATAAAGTTCAGTTGCTTAGACCAACGGTTCTTCTTTTGGGGATAGTCACGCAGGAACTGGAAATAAGCACCACGGGCCAGATCTCTTGTATCCTTGTCGTTGTTGGTGACCATTATCGTACCCGTATAATCCAGGGTGTCGTACACAACTGCAGTCTCAACTCTGGCATCGAGAACAGCTCGGAGAAAATTGAAAGTGACATGGCGGCGTTCTGGGTCTGTCATATCCTCCTTGAGTCTATCAAGTAGCTGGTCAACGGATGTATCCTTGATCTGAACATCGCGGCGATCTCGAAGGATAACCGAGATAAGCTTAAGTGCAGCCTGAGATATATCTGAGGTCGTAGTGGACGATGCCCCAATGCTCTTCGTGGCTTCAGCAGCACCAACACGGAACAGAGTAGTACTCTCTTCGGCAATCTTGAAAGGAACCTTGACAATGGTGGTCAGAAGTTTGAAGGCGGCCACCTTCACCTCTTCTTCCCCTAGTGTCAAAGCGTCACCGATAATGGGCACAAAGCCTGAGAGGTTGGCTGATGTGCGGAGATGATCATACTTCTTGATGACAGCTCTGAGCACATCAAAGGCAAATCTTACAAGCTTGTATGTGTGCACAGTAGTAGCTCCTCGGTTCCCGCTTTTCTTTGCGCCCTTCTGCACTAGATATTTCTTGAGTCTGTAATCGTCCTTGACCTTCGCCTGGGGCTTCGCAATGTTGTAGACATCTTGGATGACTTCATAACAGAAGACCAAACTATCCCGACTTTGGACAGAAGCATTTTTCAACAGGCCAGTGCTGATGCGGTTAAGGAGTTCATCGATCTTCCTGACCATTCGGATGTTGAGCTTCTCTTTGAGCAAGACCTGTATAGGCCTAACAAGGTCTGTCAAGCGACTTAAGGTGGCAGTCTTCGCAATCAGTTCCATGGAGTCATGGCTTTTGCTGCTCTTCACTTCTCGCATTTTACTGACGTACTCCTCGGCATCTTTTTCTTGACCTGTAGCACCGAAAATATCATCCATGACGATAGCCACAATGGAAGGCAGACAGTAGTCCAAGTCACCAGGAGCATACTCAGGTACCGTGGCTACAAGAATCGAATGCATCGTGTAGGATAGTACGTGCAACTGATATCCGCGAGCCAGTGCTCCACGCAGCTCCTTCAATACGAAACCAACGCACGATGGACCAAGCAATACACAGATTTTGACTAGAGTATCCCGCGTCATATCACGAGATTCTTGAGCTTTACTTCTGAGGATATGACAAATATCTGTGAGCACGGCTGGCAGTCTCTCGGCAAGTTGTTCCTGGGGCAAGAGCTTCAGGAGTCTGACAAGAATAACTGCGACTGGTACACGAAGACTGACTGTCGACTCGTCTTTATCATGAAGATACTTTTGAAGGGGTGGAATAATGTTTGTAGTGAGATCATCGGCGAGCTTGCTTGGCTTTGGCATTGTCTTTGCTAGAGTAGAACGATTCGTGATATCAATAGATTGATCAATGTCCATTTCATCTGCTTCTTCTCCAGACTTTGGAATTTCTGCTGCCGAAGCAAGTGCATCAATGACTCTTCCAAGAAGCCTGATTATTTGTTTTTCGAGCTCTGGTTTGCCAGAAATATACCCGATAAAACGTCTCAGCATAGCCCTGTACTGAGGCCACTCAAGAGATGCCGCAAGAATGCCAACAGTCGTCGTGGTCTCAGAGGCGAGATTGTGAGCATCGTTTCCTTCGGCTCGATCAAAAATGAAGTGTTCTATCAAGGGAATGAAGAAGTGGCTAACGTTCTTGCTGCTGAGTTCGCCCCTTTCGGAAGCAGCTGCCAATTGACCAAGGGCACTAGATTGACGCCCCTTTCCTGCAGCAATGATGTTATTGAAAAAGGAGGACTCTAATTCATCGTCTCCTTTCAATAGGCCAGTCATATCACTGACCTCAGACCATGCTGGGAAAGTTCTGACGAGATGTGCCATGACCTTCAAATATTCGCGACGGATGACTTCAGATGGCTCACGAACCCCACTGTGCAACGCAGGAACCAAGACATTGGAGAGCAATGTTCGGAAAGCTGAATCGTCAAAGGTATTCGTTGAATTCCCAGCAGTGTCGATAAATTGACAAATGGAGTCGGACGAGTTCGTTGAAAGAATTCCGAATTCTTCGTCGTGCTTGATGTAAAACAGGGCATTGTAAAGTAGCGGAGTCCATTGATGAGCAGTAAATGGCATCTCTTTCACTTTATTAATCACGTTGAATGCTTTCAGACGGCGGTCGTAGTCTGGTTCATCCAATCTGGTTCCAGAAAATGAATTGAGCTCTGTGCACAAAGCAGCAACATCGGCCAAGATCGGATCATTTCGAGAATAGACAAGTAGAACTTTCGAGAGCACCTCACGACTCTTTCGGTCCTTGAAGAACCCGAAGAGGGATGTGACAGTACTATATACACGGTCTTTCAAATTAGGATCTTCTTGAAGATCATAGAGAGGAACAAAATGCTGGAGAATCAGCAACAAGCCACCCTTGGTCTTTGGACTGACGCGTCTGGAGGGTTGATCCAAGAGGAAAATGGATACGTCGACCAGGTTTTGTGCCTGTGTTGATCCAGAGACAAAGGGTGCAAGTTCTGATACTGTAGTGACACAAGATTCAAGCAAGTCTTTGCTGAGATCTTGCTGACCACGGAGCACACCACCAATATGAGTAAGAAATGTATCCATATTGGGGCTAAGGAGGGTCTCATTGAGCGTTGCAGTCACCTCCTGGAGCTCGGCTTGATCATCGCCGGCGATCTTAAGGACATTTCGGATGATATTCAGTGCAAAGAGCTTCACTGAATCTTTAGAGGCTTGGGGGACCAAACATTCGGCGACTTTGCCTAGTATGCGTCTGTCCTGAGAAAGGAACATAGCAGTCTTGTAAGATGCAGACCATGTGGAAATGAGTTGCAGAAGTCCAGATGTCCCCTGAGCGGTCTCGATAGGCAATTTCTCCAATCGTGGGCTCACCAGCTCATCCGCAATAAGACCTATGTAGGACGACCAATCGAAGTCGACTGAATTAGTGAACATCAAGATCAAGCACTTGAAACCAGTCTGGCGAATGACCTTGAGCATTGATACCTGGCTAACCATATCGGAATCGGCATCGTCCTGGTTGCTCTGAGTTGTGAGCTGCTTCGACGCCCAAACCATACAGTAAAGGATCGCCTCCACAAGACTGCGAGTGAATGGGAAGGCTTTAGTGCCAAGTTCTTTCAAGACATCCTCCATCATATGCATGAAACCAACTTGCTTTCTAACACTAATAAGTTCCTGGTCAAACTTCTCACCCTGAACTATTCCTTCAACGACAAGGCTGAGATCCCTCAACTGGCCGAGAGCGATGTCGAGGAAACCACCAACATCTTGAGCGGTCAGGTTTCGCAGGACCGTGAGTCTTCGTGCTTCCATTCCTTGTTTCCCACTAGCAGCGCCCTTTCGAGAGATTGTGCGACCGTAAAGGAGTCGCAAAAGAACAGGCATCAACTCTGGTCTATGCTCTGGCTGAATGAGCGTTTGACCTTGCAGCATAATAGCCAGTTCATCTTTGAACCTTGCTTCATCTAAAAGATTGAGTAGATTTTCTTGGTATGGCCTGATGCTTGGAGACTTCCAAGTGAAGACGGCCTTCAAAGCGGACCGCTGGATTTCCAGGTCACCATTTGCGACGAGCGCCAGAATTGCCGCGTAAACCTCCTCTGCTCTAAATAAGACCCGAGGATTGTTAAACAGACTGAAGAGATCCAGTTGGCCCTTCTGATCTTTGCGAGTCCAATCGCTGATTGACTGCTCTGCATCAGCAGGATAATCATTGTCGTCATCGCGACTGGCCCATGATAAGAACATAGGAACAAGCTGGCGTGACTTCTTCTCGGCGATGTGAGGAACAGCAGCCAGCACACGGAGGGCTTGGCTACGCGCAGTTGCGGGCTGCTCCGGTACAAGTTCTTGGGCCTTCTCAAATCGCTCTCGCATAAGGTTTTGTGCTCCTTGAACGTTCGAATCTATGTCAGCCGCAAGATTATTAAGCCGCAAAAGGTTGGAACACTCGAAATCAGTGAGTCCAGCATTTCTCTCTCTTTCGATGTTACGTGCAGATCCATCCCACGCTGCAGAAGGAGTCTCTAGCCATCTAAAGGCAAGCTCTGAAACTGCTTCTTCACCAAATTTTGTCTCAGCTATAATTTTTAGAGCAGCGCTGGCATCATCCCAAATCTGAGCAAACTTCACTGTGAGCATTCCGAAACAGAAGGAGGGAATGGCCTTCCGAAGCCAAAACTCGTTTTCATGTCGAGGGTAAATTGAAGCAAGTTTGCGAATATGCATCGACGAAGATCGGGCAGTCTGTAGGTCAAGTGGTGTCTGTTCGATCATGATCATGGTCGAGAGTGCTTCTGGGATCGAACGGGACTTTGACACTTTCAAGTACTCCAGCAGGCGCAAAGAAAGTAGCCGAAGTTCGTGGGAATATGATGCCAGGTTTCCAATGAGGGACAATACCAAAGGGTCATCCTCTTTACTAGAATCTGGGCCTAAGTCAAGTGATTGTTGCGTATGTGCTTGAACGCCGATGTAAGCAAGCATAGCCTGCAAGAAGTCCGGTAGTCTAGAGTATCTAGGTGCCGCTGCACGAAGTAATGGTTCCAATGAATCGTCCACAATATTGGCAGCTTTTGCCATCCGGACGTAAGCGCTGAATCCACGACCAACTATGAAATGGGCTTCATGATCCGCAAGAGCTGAAGAAGGACGTAACGCAAGCTTCAGCTTTCTCAGGAGAATCTCAGCAATTCTTGCATTAGTAGACGGATGGACTGCTGTGCTCTCAAGGACCTCCAAAAGAGCATAGTATTTCGGTAAACATCTCTCGTGCCATACCTGAGGTCCTTTTTCATAGGAAGCGGCCGGTGCTTGTTCCGGAAACGGAGATACCTCTAACCGCTCAAATTTGCTGACCATCTGGTCCTGCCATGACTGTGGCAAACTGAACTTTTCTCTACTGTTAAAGGCGCCACCGAGTACTCCCGAGGCAACCATATTTGGTAATAGAATGAGAAGGGTATCTTCATTATGACCATCAGACCAGTGGGTCACAAGAAATCTCTGGAAATACGGTAGAACAAGACTGCGGAACCTCTCTGACTCAACTTGAGCGAAAAGAGAGCAGAATGTCAGAAACTGGCTTGAGAGGGGGTCTTTCGTCAGGGTATCCATCAAACCTGAGATCACAGGAATGAGTGCGTCCATCGAGGAGTACTGTAGCACAATCGATGTGCTCAGAATGAAAGTCTTCCAATTGCGTCCATCATGTTCGCTTTTGAATACTGATGACTGCGTGGCCACAGTTTTCATGATCTTGGCCATCGCATTGAGCAGGGCCGGCCAGTCTTGAATCCTTGAACCCATGCGAACCCCTGCAACAACTCCTATGCATCGAGCGGAAAGCATAAGAGACTTCAAGTTCCTGTTGCTGGTATCCCGCTGGAATTTTTCTGCAGCCTTCTCGCCTGTCTTGATGACTACATCAACGATGCCTTTGAGGGTCTCCGCGTTTGTGTGGTGAACCAGACTAGTGAGTACACCACAGACTACATCTTCCCACGGCAAGAAATCCTTCGCATCGTCATTGAAAAATTCTAACTCTGATAGAAGACACTCGAATATCGCCGTTCCAGAAGAATGAATCGTAAAGCCGTTGCCCTTAATCGCCTCGGCAAAGAGAGTCATCTGTCCATGAAAATAGAGTACAAATTGCCTTGTATCAACCATCGATTCAAGATCTTTTTTGGCATGTCCCACGATGAGTTTCAGGCCTTTTTCCCGGTGCGCCGGTGCTCCAGCCTTCTTGATCAAGAAGCTCATGGCCTCGGCGGCAAATCGAGCAATGTGTTGCTGCTGGCGTTCGCGCCCAAGCAGCGGAGCAACGACATCATATGTAGGACAAAGATCCGGGGCCAAGAGCTTCGAAAGATATTTGAATAAGAATGCTAAACAGGTGAATGTCCACTCGATCACGTCGACATCTTGAGGTGTTCCAGCAAGAGCGGTAACCAAAGCCAGTGCGCGAGCATAATGTTTCTCGAATCGAGTTCCAAGGTCATGAGCAAAATCGGTCAACAAGGATAATAGTGGTTCCACGGATTCTCTTTCTTTTCGTTCCAAATAGGTCGCAAGCAGATCCATAATTTTATCTTCGAAATGGAGAATTTGTGGTAAGCTATCGCACATAGGCTGGACTTCGTGTGAGAAGGCAATGAAGCCATCGGACAAATTGAGATCTGACCATCTCTCCAAGCCATTTTTAAAGTATGAAGTTGTCGCTGAGAGATCCTCGGCATCTAAGTCGTAACGGCGAACTCTTCGTAATGGGTCAAGGGAGTTGAGTTTTGCGATTTTTGCGGTGAAGGACTCCCATCTATGATTCTTTTGATGAGCAGTGCCCCCCTTGGCCTTCTTCGTTTTGACGATTCTCCCAGATGAAGTGGCCGGCATGTTGTTGACGGGTCTCAAAAAGTTGAAAATTTATGAGTTTACTTTCACGCAATCTCGATGCCGCTCACATTTGGGAATTCATGTTGTACGCTAAGATAAGAGAATTTCCGGCTCACGCTAAGATAAGATACAAGATATTAAGTAAGTCGCGAGGCCGACTTTGAAGCTCCATCATTATTGACATCTGCTGTGACCTTGGACTGTCCTTCCAACTCACACATACAACCTCACTACAACACACTTCTACTACATGGTTCCAGTCGTATGAACTTCCTGGCATTGACTGAAAACAATGTCGTGCAAAATGTATGTCTTACGCAGCTCGATCCACACAGGCGCATTCACTTCGGCTTGTTCTCTACACATACGATCAGCTTCTGTTGCTCGATTATTTTACTCAAAATCATAGCTGACCTTTTCTCTTTACAGAGTCGTCCTAGGCGACGTAAATGGACAGCTATCTCCTGTCTTCAAAAAGCTAGCAGCACTCCACGAAAAGAATACATTCTCACTCGCGATCGTTGTCGGAAATCTTTTTGCAGAGGACGATGAAGAGGTGGCAGCTCTGCTGGCCGACAAGATCGAGGTCCCATTTCCCACCTACTTTACTGTGGGCACTACACCTTTGCCAGCACGTGTGATTGAAAAATTGGAGGCTGAAGAGGATGTAAGCATATCCGGGCTTCGCTAATGGTATCGATGCTCACTCACATTTGTCTAGGTTTGCTCCAACCTTTACTTTCTTGGAAAGCGATCCACAACAAAAACATCTGAGGGAATAAAAATCGTGACGCTCGGTGGCCAATTGGACCCAGAGATCGTAGCTGGATTATCTACTGATAGCTATTCGCCATTTCATACCGCTGGAGATGCAAAAGCTCTTCATGGTGCTAATACAGCCGATGTGCTTCTTACAACCTCATGGCCCGCCAAGATTCGAACTGGTTCTGCTTATTTGCTCCCTAACTCAGCAACTGAACCAGCAAGTTCTGAACATATCTCCGAGCTCTGCGCAACGCTCAAAGCGCGTTATCACTTCTCAATCTCCCCAGAGTTTTTCTACGAGAGAGAACCATTTTTCCACACAGTTGAGAATGCTGCCAGTCCTCGACCTATCACCAGATTTATTTCTCTGGCCGCACATGGTAATGCAAACAAACAGAAATCAATGTACGCATTCAATCTTGCTCCTGGATCTGAACCACCTAGCACAATCCCACCAGGAGCCACAGCATCACCCTTCATTGCCAGGAAGCGTGGTCGTGAAGCTCTTGACCCAGCACCCTATGCACGATTCTCGTCTGAAGGTGGTACCAAACGAAGCAAACGCCGTAGAAATGGCCGTGTACCCAAGCCAGATGAATGTTTCTTCTGTCTGTCTAACCCAAATGTTGCCCAACATTTGATTTCATCCATA
Source organism: Xenosphaeropsis pyriputrescens (assembly GCA_022609375.1). Lineage (NCBI taxonomy): Eukaryota > Fungi > Ascomycota > Leotiomycetes > Phacidiales > Phacidiaceae > Xenosphaeropsis > Xenosphaeropsis pyriputrescens. Next base: position 136,903 of record JAGKQE010000001.1, on the reverse strand, counting down.
GGTGACGACGCATATCTTACAGTTGCAAAGGGTCCCCTCACAACCTCCACAACAAACGCTTCACTTGGACTTGACTTCCCAGCGCATGTGCTGGTCATCCCTCTCGTGCACTCTTCGACTATGGATTTAATTCCTGACCCAGAGGCGAAGACTACCACATTTGAGGAGATGAACAAGTACAAATCCGCGCTCCAGAACATGGTGGCCAAGCGTAGCGAGGGAAAACTGGGAGCAGTGACCTACGAAGTCAGCAGAGCCGGCGGTGTTCACACACATTGGCAGTTCCTTCCTGTCAACATGACATTGATCTCCGAGGGTTTGGTCGAGGCCGCATTTCGCGTCGAAGCCGAGAATCTGAAGTACCCCAATTTTGAGGTTCGCGATCCTGGAATTGATGCAGACTCTGGTGACTTTTTCCGTGCATGGATCTGGTCACCAGCTGAGGATAACGCCATGGATGGATCTAGTGGAAATGGAATCACGAAATGCATCACTCTTCCGATTAGTGATGATTTCCGCTTTGACCTCCAATTCGGTCGAAAGGTTTTGGCAAAGCTGTTGGGATTAGAGGAGAGGTTCCAATGGAGAGATGTGGCGCAAAGTGAGGAGGAGGAAAAGAAGGATGTTGCTGCATTCAAGGATGCATTCCAGGAGTTTGATTTCTCTATTTGAGACACCTGTCACCGGGAGTGAGTGGGGAAACATGGCGCTTGGATTGGATATAGCATGGCAAACGGCGTATTAATGATTTCTTATGGTGGGTAATTTCAAAAAGCCACCTTGATGGGCAGCTCCCAACTCAATTTCACAAACCGGAAAAGTTAAGGGGGATTTTAGCGAGCATAGCACTTTTCTTCACATGGCAATTTGCCGTGTTGCGACTTTAATTTCAATAAATAAAATCCTATCAATTCATAAACAGCTGCGTGTAAGTCGTGAGGGTATCTTGTAAACGATGCAAAAGTCATTCAAGCTATGCGAGAATCAGTAATCTGAGATCAACATCACGTGGGGCCGCAGCATACGTACCAATAATCACTCTCAGTTTCCAATCTATATCCGTGCCTTTTCCAACGTGCTTCAAGACATCGTTGGCCTCCTCCTCGGATGGTCCCAGATAGTCCTGTTTGGCCACCTTCATCAAGATCTCAATCCCCATTTTATGGCCCTTCTTACCCATACTATGCGAAAAGCTACTTTTGACATTAAGAACGGTTTTCTTCAAGTCTGCCTCATCTTTCGATAGAACGGGCATGATCTTCACCAACAACGCCCCGAAGCTCCCGATATAGTCGCACCACCATGTCAGTTCATCTCCAACGAATTTTCTCAGGGATTTGTAAAGTGCTTTGTCGGTGCCGCTCAGATCTGCGCCCCATCTCGCACACAGAGTAAGGGCCAAGACAGCCCGAATCTGATGCGTTAGGCCTGGCAAGGTAGAGATAGCTCCAGAAATGGGTTCGTTCAAGGTGCGCGCGGAATTGGTGTCTGAAGAGTCACCCATTGAGACATACATATTCTGCGCAATATAGTGTAACACTTCTGTCCTGAAGAGGTGAGGAGGCTTCGCATCTGCAGGGAGAGCAGCAGAGAGAATACCTACAAGGGCGTTTATGGTACTTGCGAACTGTGGGGAAGACAGACCACCAGGAAGCATAGACAGAGGATTGTGCTCTCTGACTTCGGCCGGCAGCTTCATGTATAGAACCCCTTCTCTGTTTCCACCACTACAGAATGTGACTGAGTTGATCTTGGGTATGGCCTCAACGAGAGCTTTTACTACCATCACGATAGCTGGGAATTGTTCTCTTCTCCTCTTTGAGAGGCCGAAGATCTTCTCATCTGATTTGTTTGCCTTGAGCATACCCCTCCAATCGCTGAATAGCTCTCCAGGGACGGTGAATCCTCCGATAGACTGTATAGGATATGGCTGCAACGGATGTTCATGCATCAACATACTCCCATACCCTCTAAATCCACCGCCACAGAAGTAAATGTTGACCCCTTCCTTACCATTACTCTTTTCGGCCAGCTCCTTGAACTTTACTTTCATTCCTTCAAACGTGGTCTTCATCCTAGTATCAAGATCCTTTGCGATATCGTTATCGTGCCCTTGCGTCTTAAGCGCGTCGGTAAGTCGTGCAGCTCCAAAGGGAAGACTTTGCGCAGCGCTGGCCGCCAAAGTCTCATAGCCATTCGTACGAGAATTGACATATGTCATCTGAACACTTCCGCCACCCAAGTCCATAAATAGCCCATCGACATGGTTGAAGCCACTCCTTGCACCCATTGCTCCGAACAAGCTCTCAGTTTCTGGAGCAAGTATATCCACCGTCAAGCCACTAGCCTCCTTGATTGCGAACAGCATGTCGTGCTGATTCTTTGCAGTGCGCATAGCTTCAGTAGCGAAGACAGCTATCTGATGATCTGGGACCCGATACAACGTACAAATCGCACGAAATCGAGTCAACGTCTTAGCAACTTCGGCAATAGTATTCTCTGGGAAATAGAAGGGTTCGAATTTGGGCGAGTGGAGAGCATCGTAAAGAGAAATTCCTGCTCGTTCTTTATATATACAGCGTAAAAGACGGGATGAGGGAGCTGAAAGATCGGAAATAGAGAATCGAATTCCATTGCTGGGTTTTGTTAGCCTTATGAGCATGCATTATGCAGAGCCATAAGAATGTTTACCTTCCCATATCTACCAAGGCAAATAACGCATTGCCATTGACATCGAACTTGGACAGTTTGTCCTCGAAGTTATCGATAGTTATTATGTCGCCCATTGCAGAGGACTTAACAGGTGTGGCAGAGTAGATATCGCTGGGGTTTGAGGATGTCTTATTGGGCACTGATTTCGGGAGGGGCTGTTTTGAAGCTGGTAATTGGTCTTTCAGCTTGTTGTGCATGGAGATCCTCTTCATGAATCGACGCATAAGGAAAGTTTTAGCACAAGTCTATTGTGCTGGACGGTCAAGTAAAACCAAGGCTCTTGTGGAAATTCCGCGGTGTGATATCCATACGCCGCCGAAGAAATATGTCGGGGGGCGGTGACACCCCCGCGTGCAAATAGAGCAAACATGAGAGGTGAGGAATTCCAGAATTCTTCATGGATGTCGATCCTCTTCTCAAACTGACTCTGCACGACTTGTCCTAGCTGTTCGTTCCCTGGAACCTCATAAACCACAATAAGAAAATTATGGCGCCTTGCTGAAGCTTTTCGGTTTTCCTTCTCACGCTCCTGAATGGTTATCTGGAGCCTTGGTCCCTGGAGCTTGGATCTTTGGAAGCTCAACGGCTGCTCTAGCAAAAACCAATCGCGTTTATGAGCGGGTAGCCCATCGATTCACCAATTCAGTTCCATTGATGCATCAAGTGTTTCAGTCTGTGTTCAAGGCCTATGAACATCAACAGTACCTATCATTGTACCCAACGCTTCTGTCTAATGTATACTTTTCAGTAATATCCCAACCCACATTGAAGCGGTTTACAAGACGCAGGTGAAACATTGGAACGAATTGAGAGCTTAACATCATCAATGCAGTCGTCTTTACTTCGGCGGATTCAATGCTGAAGCTCAACCCACATCAACTTAACCTCACGCTGCTGCTGATGCGTCCACGGGTGACATCAGAAGTTTTTTACATCGTTGTGGCTTTTGCTCCTCTAATCGGCCGAGAATAAGCGTATGTAACAGCGCCGACGATGAGAGCAAGATGTTATGGCTTATTTCGGCGGAGTTCTGTCGTCCGTCTATGAACCCTCTAGCAGTCAACTTAACGTTTAGTGTATGGCACGGGAACATTAAACCACTCATATTCTCCATATTTCTGACTATACAAATGACGCAGACAGATCAAAAAGATCCCGGCCGCTTTATCTGCCAATAAAATCAAACATGATGATCCAAGAATATGATAACTTCAGTCGAATCTATGAAACATCAAAATACAGGTGACATTCATCTGCATAAAATGGCTGATCGTCGATGGAACAGCCAATAAGAAGTTGGATGGTAGCATAAGCCGGGGCTGACCTATGAATCGTGGAGTACTTCAGGCTATCAAGTTTGGTAGAGTTGTACCTACACTATTGCTCTACCCCTCTTTCACAAGCTTTGAGCTCTCAAGAGCTGAAGTATAAATATTCCCAGTCCTCCCATCATGATCCGTCTTTCCTCTGCATCCATAAGCTATCCAGGAATCATTGAATTCGTAATCGCTTTTGGTGAAACCATCGCCCTCCTTTCCGATACTTAAACTAACAAATCATAGCAAATTTCCAATAAGTACTTTCCACCATGAAAGACATATCTTCAAGCATGGGTTTATCCCTTAAGTATCAAGGTATTTTCAAGTGACAACTTGAGCATGGGCGGGTGTTCCGTATCATATCAACCTTCTTCCACCATCTTCGCAAGATGAGAAGGGGCTCTGGTTTGATGCGGTTCTGAGATTATACCGTTATATGAACTTGATCTGGATAATACCAGCGAAAGGATCATGCCTTCCCCTCCCCCCAAACACCACTGACATTGTTTAGCTTTCGACTCGAACTCTTGAAACCAAGAACACCAATCACACCAACCAAAATGTCTCCACCAGCAGCAATGTTCACTGAACCAACCTCCCCAGTCCAATTAACCACGAAGAAGGACTTTGGCGTGAAGAAGCCCGCCTTTGGCAACAAGGCCTTTGACAACCAGGCCAAGACTCTTGCTGATCTTGCCGGCAAATGGGAGACCGACTTCTCCTTCGCCCCCATCCGTGAGTCTCAAGTCTCTCGCGCCATGACTCGTCGTTACTTCAAGGACCTTGATACCTATGCCGAGTCTGACATCGTCATCATTGGTGCTGGATCTTGCGGCTTGAGTGCTGCATACCAGCTCGGAAAGGCTCGTCCAGACCTCAAGATCGCCATCATTGAAGCCTCGGTCAGCCCAGGAGGCGGTGCCTGGTTAGGAGTAAGTACTCCTTATTTTGTCTCGAGAAATGAACAGCGACTGACAATATTAGGGGCAACTGTTCAGCGCTATGGTTATGCGTAAGCCAGCTGATGCATTTCTCGATGACCTCGGTGTTCCATATGAAGATGAAGGAGATTTTGTGGTGGTGAAGCATGCTGTAGGTCTTCTCGATCCACACCTGCAATCATTTATTGACCCCTGTAGGCTCTCTTCACGTCCACCCTCCTCTCTCGTGTTCTCTCCTTCCCCAACATCAAGCTCTTCAATGCCACAGCAGTTGAGGATTTGATCACTCGCCCAGCTCCAACGGCCACTGATCCAAACGCTGTCCGTATTGCTGGTGTAGTGACCAACTGGACTCTGGTTACTATGCATCATGACGACCAGTCCTGCATGGACCCCAACACTATCAATGCTCCAGTCCTCATCTCCACCACCGGCCACGATGGTCCTTTTGGTGCCTTTTCAGTCAAGAGACTTGTCTCTATGAAGCAGCTGGAGAAGATTGGCGGTATGCGTGGTCTTGACATGAATCGTGCTGAAGATGCTATTGTCAAGCGAACTCGTGAGGTCGTCCCCGGTCTTATTGTCGGTGGTATGGAATTGTCCGAGATCGATGGGGCAAACAGAATGGTATGTTCACTCATATCAGCAGAAACGAATGAAGCTAACATCTGAATGTGTAGGGCCCTACCTTCGGAGCGATGATGCTCAGTGGTTGCGTAGCTGCTGAGGAGGCCTTGAAGGTCTTCAATGAGAGGAAACTGCAGAATGATTCTGAGTAATGGTCTACTTACTATGGCCTTGACCTCATTTGAGAATGTTTGAGAATTGATTGTTACGCCCTCTTGAGTATTCAGCAGACAATACACAAAGTCTCTCATTAGCTGTTGTTCACAATTGATGTGCGGATGTAGTGCTCAACATAAGGCTTGATTTAGTGATTGTATAGTTGGCATACATAGATACATGTGAGCAAGATGCACTAGTTACAAGTAACCTGGATTGGTTCGAGGTGTGTGGAAAGATGGGTACATTGATCACAGTTCGGCAATTATTTGAACGGCATCAAGTGGAAGCAAATGGTTGATCTTTATTATCAAAAACCCTATCGCCGAACTTGTTTACATGCAGCACAGCGATAACCTTAGATTTGTCCACCTTGATGGTGAGACCATTCCAGTCGGTTGACCTGCTCATGAGGTGTATGTTCATGGCGAAGCAAAAGAGATCCACAAATCCAAGTTCGCAGATGATGCTCATGATGCTGAGTGCGCTTGTACTTGTACAGCTTCACAAGAAAAACCACACATTCGGCTAATGGTACTGTGCGATAGAGGAAGTATTTGTGGATCAAAGGGAGAAAAGTGAATACAGGTTTGGGCCTCTGATGACGATCAATTTCATTGGAACTCCTGGTGAGATTCTCTCAAAGCAGCCTAGCTAGACACGCAAACCAAATACTCAAACATAATCGCTACACTCCTCCTACCTCTCCCCAAACAACAACTCCGACCACAAAACAAGCACAATATTCTTCTGAGCTGTGTCTGTCTTGATCTGCTGCTTACATATGAGCAGTAAACAAGTTGAGAAGGAACTAGGAGCTAAGTTCATAGCAGAAGGTGAGAGCTACGAAGATGTAAGTATCTAGCCATTATACATGAGGGCAACACTAATAGTGACAGTGTCGAAGATGGAAACATAGATGAAGCAACAGACATATGGTCCAGAACATCAGTCAAGAAGCAAGCATGTATAACATCGGCTTCAAGCGAGCAAAGACCTTGCTCGTTCAGTGGCTTTTATACACCATATACTTCATCGACAGACGTTCTGGTCCACATGTCATGAGCTGAAACCCAATGGCCATTATCATGAGCGCTCGAAGACCTTGATCAAATGCGTAAAGCCACACGGCCATTGGGTTCGCAGCACAATCACTTACCCAGTGAACGCAAGTAAGTCAGGCAACTTGGGAATAAAGAGAGTTTAACTAACCCGGTCAGGATCCTAGAAGTATTACAAACTCACCACTACCAATCCGATAGGTAGTGACAACAAGCAAACCGAAAGCCAAAGGAGCATCATAATTCTACCAAAACATCTTCAGAGAGAACTTGGGAGATCCGAAGAAGCTGCGCGTAACATAATTTTGTTGGCGAGCAATAAAGCAACAACAACTACTGTTGCATAGCAGGACCGCGAAGCTTTACCATGAACCTCTTTTTGTTGTTGTCGTCCTCGGCAGCCTTGGTTGCTGGCTCTTGGTCGACACATTCTTTGTTAGAGGCAATGCAGCTTTCGCACTTCGCACCCGGTGCGGCGCGAGCACATTTGTGCTTGAGCCGTCTGCAATTGGCACATGCTGTTCCTGGTTTATCTTTCGCCTTTCGGCGATCCTCTTCCGGAGCAGATTGTACAGCATAGAGGTTACCAGAAGATTTCGAGAAACCGACGTTGCTTACACCAGGAGAAACCGAAGGAGAGAGAAAGGGGCCGCTGGTTCCCATCAACGCACTGGAAGCAAAGGGAACTTCTGGGATATCATCTGTGGCAGGAGAAGGGGCTTGTAACATCATGGGAAGAAGAAGCTCTGGATCGATGGCCTGATCCTCATCAATGCTAGGCTCCTCATCCACGGTATCGTCATCGGCTGGGCCTGGGCGAGGTTCGTCTGATGGCTTGCCATTATTTCCATTTCCTCCGGCACCATAATCATCGTTATCGTCATCTTCGCCTTCATCTTCATCATTGTTGGCAGTAGCGACGGTTCCAGGTTGCTCCGGTACCCATACCCAATGGCCATAGCCTGTTGGATACGGCATCAGATGCTGAAGTCCAGGCTCATCATCTTGTTCGGAAAGTCTGACTCCCTGCTCCTCTGCTTCCCTCTTTATCTTCTCAATGAATTCAGATGCTCTGGCCGATCGAGCTTCTGCAAAAACGCGTTGCATTTGCAACATCTCGCATTCTCTTGAGCTGTTTTGCAGCTGATGCCAGTACGCATCAGCTGCTTCCTGACACAAATTCTTCTCGGCAGTTTGTTCCTCTGTGGCAGTTGCAATAGCTTCGTCGACTTTGTTTACTTTCTGCTCGTTAGCCAATACAATCTCGGTCAACTGCTCAATTCGGCGGCCACGATCAGTGGCTGCGCAAAACATGGAGTCGGCAATCGCTATAGCCGCAATGTTGACTTGTCCGGTGGCATTCGCAAGCTCAATCATTTGTGACATTATAGCCTGGTTTGTGTGACCGGCTAGGAGCTCTGCCAACCTGCTGAAGGCAGCCGTCTGAGCTCTGAACATTTGCTCATGCATCCGAACACCCTCTGGGTCTACGTATTGGCTCTCACCAAGGCTCTGATGTCTCGGGGCATTGGCTGGTGTAGTGCTATTTTCAATACGCCTCCTCTGAGCTGGGCGCTGGCCCTGAGGGGCTTCTGCGGTCTTGCGAGGGCGACCAGGACCACGACGAGGAGGTGCCATTGTTCTGCAGACGGATGTTAGCTTGTATTCATCCAGTGCCTAGACAAACTACCTTGTCTCCGGCTCAAGAGCGTAAACTTGCTTTGAGGTATGCGAAGATATCGAATCCGAGATACTGCTCAGGGTACGAAGCTATGACGATTCAACTCGTATGGATCAGTGGTATTGTATTGAAAGAGGAGGTAATCAAAGGTATAGGAGAAGAGAGAGCACGGAATACTGGGAAGCCAATATCGCGGAGCAAAGGAGACTCGATGTCAGCGATTCGTCTCAGCGACGACGATGATGATGATCGAATGAGCGGATTCCCTTTGTAGATTTAATGTAATGGCGACGCGTTCTCGCCCAGTCTCGCTGGCGATTTGTTTGTGTTTGGGAGAGGAAATTTTGGGAGCGCGGAAGGTGAGGAGGGTTTTTTATATTGACATTAGCTCCGCGAAAGTGAGCGGCATCAAGACTAAATAGACAATTGGAAAAGCAACCACACTAAAAGCTGTCACACTGGTAGTCTTACGAGCTTCAAAAACACCTCAAGCACCTTCAGCCGTGTCTTTCGATGTGTTTTTATGATTCATGAACTCAAACTGGTGAAGTGTTGACTGACCCTTTTTGATCACATGATTAGCAGTCTTGTTTATTTATCAACACCACTTGTTGTTACTGCGCCATGGTGAACCACTCAAGTTACCCAATGCTTGCCATATACCTCGAGACCTTTTATTTATTCATATATGTTTCTATTTTCAGTACAAGCTCGTATATACGACGTAATTTATGTAAATTCTTGACCACAGGGGAAGTTTAGCACGTCGTCGAGTACCATTTACAAGAGATACGCTTGAAAAATCCATGGGCTCATAATATTGGTGAAGAGATGCTATTACTATTTGAAAGCTTTGTTGATTTTACAGTTTTAATTACTGGATGCAGGCTATTAGGAGCACCTTCGAAAAAACTACCTGACAGCAATTGGAAATCAAAATTCTCTTGTCTTCACCCACGATATTTCCATTCGGTTGTGATCTCCACTCTTAATTCATGGCATCTAATCAAGGTATGGTAGCCATCCGTCCAATCCGGTCAAGGCTGCATCTCTTGTTTCGTAGCTCACAACCGTAGGTCCACCAGATTCGACAAAGGCTTCGAAATCAAACGTTGGGTGTCTGATTAAGAGTGCCGCGAACCCGGAATACTGCTTTCTCAATCCAACAGCTACATCCAAGCCCTGGGTATCCACAGTAAAGTTGCCAGGTCCACCACCTCCAAGTTCTCCAGTAGAAGGACCCACGGCAGCATTGTATAAGGAGTGAGCTAAGGCTGCTGTGGTGTTCATATAGCTGCCAATGGCGGTAATTCCTATGACCTCCGAAGAGCGCTTGGCAAGATAAATGTTGGCCGCCAGAAGTGCTCTGTAGAATCTCGTAAGTGGAAGAGCAGTGGTGGTGCTGTTGGTATAGAATGGGATGGTGGTTGTGGTCATGTTGCTCGTAAGAAGAGTCATGTGACTATATGGATCGAAGTAGTCCGATACCAAAGCCAGAACATTTAGATGGTTCTCCTCTACGAAAATTGTTGTAGCTGGATAGGACATTATTGTAGCATAAGTCGAATTTGCAGCTTGCAGCAGGGCATAGCGGTCTGCTGTAGTCGGGACGACCTGGAAGAATATTAGTCCTTTGACACTTGATATCATAACCTCAGCACCATTGCGTCGTACCTGAATGGTGTAGTCATAGGAGAATAATCCATTGAGCTCCAAGATCTCCTGGGTGAGATAGTTATATCCCGCCTGTGATCCATCGACGAAAATCGTTCCACTTCTCAACTCATCAAAACACGTCACTCCCTTACTAGCGACCAAGGCAAGCTCAGGACCAGCATCAACCTGGCCGATGACTTTGACTTGAATGTTCTTGTTCAAGATGACATCTAGAGCTTCATCCATGGTAACACTCATAACATCGTAGTCTGTAAAAAGACGCTCAATGTTTCCAGGATCCTCGCGCGTGATCACCTGGTTGTAGACAACAGATAGATTGTGGTGCTTGAAGAATCCAAGCTCTTCGGCAACGGTAAAGGTTGCACTCGGGGCATATGCAGCATAGTTGATGGTGTCAAGGGCCAGGCATATGGAGAAGAGGAATGTAGTGGCAAAAAAAGTCGATAATGAGATCATTGAGGAAACCATCGTAAAGACGATGTGTCTTGATAGATTGGTGTGGAACAAAGTGATTCTGATGAGAATCTGGGATGATAGTTAAGATTCGGCGATGTTGTTTGACGAGATAACACTGGAAGCGTGATCTCGAGGTGTGTACCTATTGAATGAAGTCGAAGACCCAATTTGCTTCTGTACAATTCTGGATAAATACATCAGCCACATGCACGAGATTTAGCCCTTTGAAAGATCTGATTCATATAAAGTATTCTCGAGATTAATCACGTGATGATGGTTACCTCTCTTTCTCGATTGGAGATTTCAAATCAAACTCACATTATAAGTTAATTCCTGCAACAATCATCACAAATTTGTAAAACGTGCTTGATACTAAAATCAATGAGAATTGAAAAATTTGAAAAACAACTGATGCGGTCATGACCTTATACCTAGTTGCAGAAGCTTGGATTCTAAAACCAATTCATCTATCATTAACATCGTCAAAATTCGTCCAAACAGGGGTAAAATTCCCTTGCATACAACAGTCAGGGTTGCCCGCCTTTGATGCATTAGCCATGCGATGTCCACTCAACAGCCACCAAAAGCTCTTCCGTGTCTTCTTCGTGCAGTACATATCCACTCGTTGAAAACAGCTTTAAGAGTTCCAATAATCTCGGCCAATTAATACCTGCCGCAGATATTGCTCTGTGCGTCGCAGTCAATTGCGTCTGCAATGCGCGCCTAAGTCACACCAATCACCATCAAGAAGGTCATTCCCCCTGGCGATCCCCGCAACTAACCTTGCAGATTTTGCCACCTCAGTCCACTGAACCCCAAGATCGCGTTGAAGGCTTTATCGCGATTAGGCATATTTTCCAAGACAATTGTATGCATCTCGTGTTGGTGCCCGAGGCCTTGCATCTTTTGCGTCTGTTTCCCTGGTACTCGTACCTTGAGTAACAATTTGTCCTCAGTGCCGGTCAATTTGGCCACGGGAGATAGCATGTTTGTGCTCATTTGGTGCTTCGACATTTCGTCAAGGGCAATGTATGGGTAATAGAATTTGCTGGGTCGATCGCTCTGTCGCATCAGCGAGGAGCGCCAGTGTATTCCCGTGGGCGTAAGTACGAGTCTCCCTGGCTTATGTTGGTACAAGCAGTGGAAATGCAGTAATTCGGATATGGATGCCTCTTCCAAAATACTCGTTGTACTGCAGAACGATACATCTGAGTCGGAACCATCATCGGTGACGAGACTAGCTGTATTCGCATCCACGGGCTGCGATGTTGAAATCTGTCCATTTGCAACCGCTGAAGTTTTCTTCATGGCTTCGATGCCGTTAATAGCACTTATAGAATGCTCCTGGAGGTATTCAAAGCTGAGCTCCGCATGTGTTGGTATATCCCAGAATCCCCATCGTAAGGGCGAGACTACGAGACGATACTGGGGGTACAGACTTGCCACAGGCCAGCAACCAAAAAATATTATACCGAGAATAAAGTATATTACTTTCAGGCAGAATTCTGCACTACTGAGCAGGCATATAAGCATGCAGGAAGTGAATAAGAATAGTGTTGCGCAGGTTTTCGATGGAGATTTCCAGTGATAAAAGCTTCTAAAGTTTAGCAGATGCTCAATTGCGACTACAAGATGCGTACTTGTACAATACTTCAAGAAAGTTGGCAAGATCTCCAACTTGGAGTTGAACAGATGGACCGATCTGGAACATGTTAGTGTGGCAACGCATGCGATCATGCATCTTTTTTTTTTTTTACCTCGTCCAACAATGGGCCCAGCCATTCATCAGACCCGTGTCTATCCATCAGTTCCCCAACTTTCAAGGCAGTAGAACCCCGGTCCATTGTTCGCTGTATGGACTCTCGTATTTCATTCCTGGTAGTCGGATGGAAATAATTATCGACTACCAGATAGATAATGTAAGAGTACTATATCGTTAGCAGAGTCGGTAACACCCGTACAGGGACTTACAAAAAAAGTCATGACATGCGATATATAGAAGAAAAAGAAATAGATTGCAAGCCATCCGCTAGTCAAGTAAGGATCTTCCCATCTATAAATATGCCTGACAGAAGAAATCCATTGCTGCAGTGGTGCGCTGACTGTTATAAGACGCTCTATATGTTTTCTCAAGCGATCAGTGTTGAAAGGAGGTTCATCAAATTCGTCAATATACTGGGCTGTGAATGATCGTGAGCCATTTAACAAAGTCTGCAATCCGTCAGCATAACTCCCTAGGTAGTTTCCATTTCAAAATCCTTACACGGCCAATCCACTTCCCCCACATAAATTCAACAGCTCCACAATCATCTGCTTTCTCAAAGTAGGAGTCCTCCGGAAAGGCAGCTTTCTTTTTGGATACAGCCTTGACTCTCGTGACATGTCTTCTTGTCATCCATGCAACTCGCATGGCCTCCCTCTTGTCCCGTAATCTACGGACAGTTTCTGCGGCGCCATCCGCCTCTTCGTCCTTCTGATTCTTAGTAGTCTCATCGTCGTTATCACTTCTCGCGATTTCCGCAGCCTCAAGGTCCTCGTGGGCCTCTAAGAACTGCAGATCGGCCTTCCTGGACACTCTGGGTTGTCGTTTTGCAATCTCGCCAGCCGTAGTCTTTGTCGCACGTGATTTCAATGATTTCTTGGGATCAATAATGGTCTCTCCAGACGCATGTAAGATACTCCAGATCTTCTTGGCAGCTCTCGTCGCACTTGGACGCTTCTTACCCCAGAACTTCGTCGGGTCAAAGGCTGGGCTATTGTTAAGTTCAAAGTAAGGATCTCCATCTTTGATGATTTGCTTCGGCTCATGCTGATCGAGAACCAAACTTTTGGTCTTGGTCGTAGTTCTGTGTTTGATGTCTTTTAAAGTGTTAAGCTTGGTAGAATCATCGCCGTTGGAATCACCTGCTGAGCTCGGTGTCGCTTCGAGAGTCATATTATTAATGCGTGTTTCTCGGAAGAGACCTTTGTCGTATTGTGGGCGTTGCAAGATGTTTTTGAGTCATTGGAAATGTCAATTGAATAGGAACGCTCATTTGGCTACCAGAAGTTGGAAATTCGAAATAATATGGAAGTACTACTTGTAAGGTCTAGATACAAATCAGGGACCGTTCGTTGAAAAGGGAAAAGAACGGTTATGCGGCCGTTGACCTCAGATGACAGCTGCCAAGAATCTCCTCCATACCCAGAAGGGACATCAGACGAGCCGGATCAAGAGGCCCTTGGAAGCCTCCAACCAAATGCTCATCCTGGGTAATTTCGATTGCGTTGACGCGCAAAATGACGTATCGACGGACCCCTGTTGACACAAGCTCAAGAATTGGCACAAGGCTGAGAACAAACTTCCAGCCTCGTATGATTTTCTACGCCGTCGCCGACAACTGTCAAGTCATGGAAACACTTCCATGGAGCTTGATGAGGCCACTGTGCCGACCCATCAGGCGCTCGCAGCTGAAAATTTTGAGATCATTCAGGCCACAGCATCGATGCTTACTCACTCTAGCTATCGAAACTTCTTGTGACGATACATCCGTCGCAATCCTCGAGAAAGATGAAAATAACAAAGCTACACTGCATTTTCATTCGAAAGTCACAGCTGATAATCGGATATATCAGGGTGTGCACCCTGTTGTTGCCCTTGAGTCCCATCAAAGCAGTCTTGGGAAACTCATCGCTAGAGCTCTCCCAAGCCTTCCACTGCAACAATCAGCGATCGCACATCTGGGAAATTCTTTACTCATTGCGGGGAAAGATGGAGTGCAGCCGAGAAAAAAGCCCGACTTTGTCACTGTTACCAGAGGGCCTGGGATGAGAGCACCTCTTGCCGCTGGATTGGATACTGCCAAAGGACTAGCAGTAGGATGGCAAGTCCCTCTGTTGGGGGTACACCACATGCAAGCGCATGCATTGACGCCTCGTCTTGTTTCGGCTCTTGAAGCTGGTTTGGAGAGCTCTGACCCAGAGTTCCCATTCTTGACACTGCTGGTATCTGGTGGTCATACGATGCTCGTCCACTCAAAGACCCTGTGCGATCACAAAATTCTCGCCAGTACCACCGATTTGGCGATTGGAGACCTGGTTGACAAATGTGCCCGAGATATCCTGCCACCACATGTGCTGGAATCTGGGGCTACGGTGATGTATGGCCCTCTTCTGGAGAAGTTCGCTTTCCCGAATGGAGTGGAGGATTATATTTACACGGCGCCAGCATCGAGGACAGAAGATCTGGAGGTCAAGGATGCCGGATATGACTGGGCTATTACCCCACCATTGGCTTTTGTGAAACGGGGCAGGAAGGCCGATTCAATGGAATACTCATTCTCGGGGATAGGAAGCGCAGTCAAACGGGTTACCGAGGCCAAGCCTGATATCACAGATGAGGAACGCAGAGTGCTGGCTCGAGAAACTATGCGGGTCGCCTTTGAACACATTATATCAAGACTGTTGTTTGGGTTACAAACAGAAGACTTACAAGATATCAAAACAGTTGTAGTCTCTGGAGGTGTGGCTTCGAATCAGTACTTAAAGTACATACTCCGGGCGATTCTCGACAAGAGAGGCTTTAAACATGTAAGAGTGTTGTTTCCACCACCCAGCCTTTGCACGGACAACGCAGCAATGATTGCGTGGACTGGCATGGAGATGTGGGAAGCTGGCTGGAGAAGCAGCTTGGAATGCTTAGCTCGTCGCAAATGGGCTCTTGATCCTGAAGCTGAAGATGGTGGGATCCTTGGTGTTGATGGCTGGACAAACATCAATCCTCATACAAACAAATTAACATGATTCCTATATATTCACACCTCCACAAACTCTTGATCATCTTGTCATGTCGAAATCGTCGTTCTCATCTTCAAAGACAGGCTCCTTAGAGCCTGCCATGAGCCTCTTTTGCTAAGTATCCCATCCATTATCATTACGACCATCAATCCGTCTTCTTCAAAAAGTCCACGATTGCCTGCAAGTTGCGCGTCGTAGTGCTCTGTTCGTACGCGCGTTCGCACGCAACATTCCCTCGAAATTGGTTAGATACTTCCTAGGCTTTCTTCCTTTTTTTCTTTTAGTCATTACAAAACATCTGTTTTCATTTTGTTTTTATAAAAAAATTGTAAATACTTGCTGCAACTCTAGATATGAAGGGTAGCACCTCCTCCACCACAGTACCATGCTTCTTGCCTGCCGGTGGCCATATCTGAGCAGATGCCACCCAAATACGGCCCTTCTGACCACTGCAATAGCTCAAGAAAATGCAAAGAACAATCTGCTGGTAGCAACAAAAAGTAAGGGGGGAAGAGCCCAAACAAGGGCGAACTGGAATCTTGAATTGATACTCCTGTTTCTAGGTCCCAGACATCTATCTAATCCAGCTTCTCTGGGCTGACAATTCTCTCTTCTTTCTATCATTAAGTACGTTTCGCAATCCCTATCATAGGCAGCACTCCTCCGTTCAAACCAGGGACCGATATCTCTGAATTCAGCTGATCTCAAACCCCAACTCGAGTCAAAGGCAAAGTCTTCACGGCGACGAGCTATCAACCTCTTCTCCCTTCCCTGTGCTCAGGGAGGTGGTAGACCACCCTAGCATCACCGAGAGCCCCCCTCATCCCCGCTCGGGTTCTAGAGCGCACAGCTAGAGTCAAGTATCATTTGCAAGTTGCGCAGGCGGAGAGTTTCGGGAACCAGGCTCGATCCGGCGGAACGTTAAGAGGCTCGAGATCATGATCAAGGAGGACGGCAATGGGCTTGGGATCGTGAGCTAGAAATATGCGCGAGCATTACCAGGCAATTAGCACTCTGACCTCGATCCAGTTTATGGGGATGCATGGTCATCGATGACTGATAGAGGAGTGAGACTTAGTAAAGAGGGATTGGGGTATCTGATGTCTGATTAGGCTTGATGAACTTTGGGGTTTGACGGAAAGGCTGAGTGATGTACGATGCGATGATTTTTAACTAGTCCGATTTCATGATACCCAATGGATTGCTCGATTACTCTTTTTTTTGTCTACTCAAATCTAGTCAGAAATATTATCATTAACCATGTTCCGGATAATTCTTGACTACTAAATGCTTACAGACGCTTCATCACAACCATGGTCATCTCGTCAAGATGCAACCAAATTCAGGAAATGCAAATGCTGATTCATATCTAAAGTACACAGCTTGCAGCCTCAAAGAGCGCAAGCACCCACACTCCATGCCATAATGTGACAGATCCCCAAGAGCGCCCCTCTCTGTAATTCGTATCCTCATCGCACGCACCACCTTATACCAGGTGGCTGGTGACATTCGAGAACTCTCCCTTCTCCAACTTCGTCTTCCAGAAGATAGGGTTAGTATCGCTGAACCCATGCTTGACCCAGCCCTCCTCCTTGATGTGGTACAAGTTAATGTAACCTCCAGAGTAAGCATCTCTGTGCGTAGCGGCCAAGATACTTCTTCTGCCGAGTTCCAGCGCTTCTTCTTCGCTCAACTCGTACTTGTATTCTGCATCCAACACTCCGTATGCGAATGTCTGTCCAGATCCTACACAGAAAAGGTTGCCTGCGAGACGAGTGCCGTCCGAATCGATGTAGTAGAGTGCTGGGCCTTCTGAGGGCGTCACTCCAGCGCACATAGTTCCCATGGAGAGACCCATGCCCTTGTAGGAGTAAACCAAGTTTGCGAGAATTTTGGAGGCCGCGGCGACGGAGATACGGGACTTGTGGCGGAGCTCGTGGAGACGACATTGCATTCCGAGGTATGCAAGCCAGTATTGACAATCCTATGTTCAACTATTAGCATTTCTTCTTGGAAGATCCAGCACGGATTATTTGGGCTTTAGGTTGATATCGCAGGGAAACTCACAGCAGCACCTCCAGCCATCGTTCCTAAGAGCATGGGGTTGATCTCAATGACCTTCTTGACAGTCTGACTAGCAATCCAGTTCCCGGCTGTGGCACGAGAATCGGTAGCAACAATGATACCGCCCTGGAATCTGAATGCGAGGGTAGTAGTTCCGTGGGCGATCTTGATGGGACAAGCCATGTTGGCGTTGTCGTCGGTCATAGCTCGTAACCATTGCTCTGGCTGTGTTACAGTTAGCCCATCATCCCGGCGAACATCACCGCTATCCATCGAAGCTTGGGTTGAAGCTGATGAAAGGGTCCGACTTGGGGGCTCGAACCTGTGCAACTGGTGGCATGGCGAACTTGAGCGATAAGCCCGGTGCAGGGCCATAGAGCTCTTGTTGTTGTAATTCATCCTGACCCTCGTTCTGGAACTGTGGTCGTCCACTGTACTGTGCCACAAGAGTATCCATCTTTGTCTTCTTGTATGGGTATCGAGGATAACGAAGATAGGTGGTGGATATTGAACAGAGTGGTTGGGATTGTCTTGTGGTTGTGTTGTGGACGTTGATGATCGCGGCGTCGATGATGCACGAGAGCTTGGAGCTCAGGCAGCTATCACAGTCGTAACGCGACAAGCTTCAATCATGATCTCGTCACGTGCTTTTATCACCGCATATGAAGACGAAGGATATAGATTTTTTCGATATGCCCACAGAACTTGATTTTGAGAGACTATTTAATTTAGTTGGACTCGACTTGAAAACAGGTAGATTTGTATTTCAAGTGTTATATTGAAAACAAGAAATGCCGATGATGGAGTTTTCTCATCTATCATAGAAAAAGCTTTATGGGAAATATACTGGAGCAAAAATATTCTCAAGCAACTCGACTTAAAGAAAAACATTCCAATTCCAGCTACAAACCATAGACATGATATTTAAAACATGAATTGCTATCAAGTATTGACAAATTGTACTGAGCTTTCGTAATGGTTGCCAATTTTAATCATGTGTATATAAAGAAATCAAAAAATTAAGATTTTAGAAATGAACAGTTCGGAACTTCGGATATGTGATATGATAGATACACACAAGCCAGGCTGATAGATTAGATATACAGGGATATGTATAAAGTACCTTGTATACCCTAAGTGCCTACAAATTGCAATCATATTATCATCTTTTGTACACGACAGAACTCGGGTTGTGATGGAATCTAATAATCATATAAAATTTCCGTCACACAGAAAAGGTCTAAGATACAAAGGTTACACCACCCATACGACTTGCTGAACCCTATATACGTGTATACCCAGCAACAAGCCTCAACCCGACCCCACTCCAAAAGTCAATTACCCTGCCCAACCAAAGCCACTACAAGTAATCTTCACAGCCAGATCACGTGCCGTAAAAAGCCACTATAAATACCGCAGGCCTCTTGCACAAGCGGATTCAAGCTTCGCGGCAAGCGTTCAGAAGCCCGCTTCTAGATGTCAAGAGAACGCTTCAGAGAAGCCCTCCCTCGTGTTGTGAGACTCGACGACTATTCTCCGCGTTCACGCCGTATTGTTTGTACGCGCAGCAGGGATCGGGACAACCGCGAGATCCGTGGCACCGCGAGAGTTCAAGAGCAGCATCTGTCATCGGCGACGCACGACATGCAGAGACGGCGTGCGAAAGGGTCTTGCGGCTGGCCCGTTGGCGGATGGACCGCGAGTGCTCGTGTTTGCCATGCTATTTTTGAAGCTCTGGAGCTTGCGTGGGAGGGCTCCTTGTGCGTAAAATAGGAAGTGTTACTGTACTTGCACAGTACGGTGAGGCGTGATGAGGGGGCTTTGCGAGATGGATTGCGTATACGAATGGAGGATGCTTCTGGGGGTTTGCTCGTGGAATCTCCCGTGTTGGATTGGGTATGGTGCTGTTGGACTCTGGTCTTTTGAGCTGGGGAGGTTTGTAGCCGTGGTGAATCTTACCTCAAGATTATATGTAAGAGGAAGCGTTTGATCGATCGCGTAGAGGGACGGGGAAATGATCAGATGCCAAAGAGTGAACGATCAAGACCACGGGCCTCGCAGCTTCATCAGTCATGGTCCTGATGGACAGCGTTCTTGCTCTTTGCTAATGACATCGAAGACAATGTATGAGTATCAAACGGCCATCGATTTCCACTTCGAGTAGATCTACTGAAGAGTCTCAAATAAGGATTACATTTAGAAGCAGAGATGATGTAAATTCTCATTTCATCTGGACATCTGAACATCTGGACGGCCGAGGATGCATGGGAACCAATGTGAGGATCGTCAAGGAAGGGAGATGCCAAACTGTCCATTCTCTGGTGTTATGTTGATCTGATACATTAATATAAGAGGACAGCCTCACACCTCCTATTCTCATGTTGCGCGAAGGCTCTCACTCTCATGTTAGAAGACAGTGAAGCACGGGACTCGACGTCCAGGGTGAGGTGTTTTGTGCAATGACATCGCGTATGATGCACTCAGACGGCGCTTTGAGGGCCTGTCAATACCCCTCAAGTGATCTCGACAACCCCAGCAGCACACTCGTCGAATGCAGCACGTGTGGAGACGCCTCCAAAGACTTGGCTTACAGTTACCTAATGGAACATGTGACGGGCGACCTCCTATGTACTTTCATATGCGCATGCCCAATAACGCGGCGTCCAAGAGTCTCGTGCGAAGAGACAGTGCTAGGGACTTCTGTAGATCTGTGCGCTTGGGAGTGCGATGGACCATGAGGATCAATATTTAAGTGTGAGATGTTAACAACATGGTGGCGTGTGCAAGGGGAATGCAAATGATGGAATAATTTTGTGTTTCAACGCCAAACTGCCTCTTTCTTTTCCTCTCCCCCAGACCTGACTGATTTAATTTAAAGTGCTAAGGCAGTAGTGCAATTCGGGATTTTATGAGCGGATATGGCGCCAGTGTTGGTAGTCGGTTGAGTGCTCTGCTTTTTCCTCCGGCCTTTTATTAACAGCTCGGAGTTCTCATCCTACTTTCATTTGCTGTTGCTTTTCTTCTCCCTTCCCTTCATCTCATCATCGAAAAGAAAGCCTTGCTCTAACGGCTTTAAAGATGGAGATTAAACCAGCGGCAAAATTCAGGGTTCATCTAGGGAGCACACCCTGGTGATCGCGACCGGAGTGGTTGAATTTCTCTATTCTGAGATATTTCATGACTGGCGTTTGGAGTCCGAGGACAGATGTACTTGTATTCGTACGTACAGTAATGCTGTGCAGAGTCAGCCTTGTTCAGCTGAAGGAATTGATTGTTGAGGGTCCATGAGATCCATAAAGGTAAAATGAAGCCTGCCAACGGAGTCTTCTCCCGCACATGAATCATGAAAATCCTCTCTTCGCGCCGTCCCAAGGCTGATTCTTCGCTGCAACGATGCAGAAAAATCGCACACTCCGCGGCGTCGGTATGCGGTAACCGACGTCTTTTTGAGTTCGCCGCGTGTCAGGTTCCCACAGTGCCTATGTAAGCTCTCTGGCGCTTCTTGTTCTTTGCCCAATCGCGTTAGAGCATGACGATGCCCGCTTTCTCCACACAAGGGGATGAGGGAGTTGTGGATGGTGTCCAGAAATAGTGCTGCTCTTTCGTGGCCGCCTCTTCTCTGCCTCAGCCTCCAAGCGTTGGTGCTTTGCTCCGAGTTTCTCATGGCGGAGGCGCGCCGGCCTATCGATCTCTCATCGCTCCGTCAGCTATGACTCGATGTGCATTCCAGTCATTCTTCAATAATTAGAGTCGGTGGTCCATAGCAATGCCAGCAAATGTAAAGCGAAACAGACTTTTGCTACCGTACCAGCGTGGACTCCCGAGTCGGTTTGAGGTGGAGGCGGGGCCCTCTGGAATAAGGACACTTGATGGCCATGTCTTTTGAGGCCTGGTGTCATCGTCCGACCTTTGATAAGTCAAAGTACGACATGCAGAGTACCCGGATAGGAAGCTTTCATGGGCTGAGTAGTAGAGTACATATTGTTTGTAAAGTTATGCGGAGGCTTTTACTCGGATGTACGTACTGAATTTCGCAATGCACCGCGAAAACTGGAACGTGGTGAAACATTTTCACCCGTTGGTTGCAAATTTATGCCAACGCAGAGCAACGAAAGCAGAGCAACGAAAGCAGAGCCAGAGAATCGTGAAATCCAGAGAGAGAGAGCAAGCATTTGGGTCTGACGAGGAAAAATCCACGGGGATTTTCTTCTTCTTTTTCTTCTTCACTTTTCCATTCCTCTTCGTGCTGGAGGTGGCTGAGGCACTGAGTTTTTCTCAGTCTTTGCAGGTTGTTCGTTAGAACGATCCAACGCTGCCGACTCCCGTTTCCACGGCCCAATTATCAAACTCAGTACATAGATGGCTCAAAATAAACATGTGGAATGTGGAATGTGGAATGTGGAAGTTATGAATAGCCATCGAATCCAAGCAGTACCGAACAGGATTCCGATTCTCCAGAGTTACCGATAACGAGGAACAATGGATCTGATGAAGAGAAAATGATACCGCATCGAGTCGGTTTTTCATAAATTGTGAAGACGATACGAAGTAAGAATCGAAGTAAGAAGTTAGATGTCACTATTTATTGTCCTTGGAGTACGAAGATTCGATGTTACTCACTGAATTACTCACCATGCGGAACATCCTCATACCTCTGAACACAACCCTCTAAGTTTCTTCTTCATCGTGGACACTTGTGTCAGTGATGTGTTTGATGTAAGCAATGGAATCCCTTCATGATCCAGCAGTCGTAGTCAGTCTGTGCTCTGCCTCTTTCTCCATGAATGTGAATGAGTACGTTAGCAAGCTGCTCTGCCACTATCTGCTTCATCATGATCAGCAATGACCACGTACATTTGTTGGAGGAGGGATACGATGCTTTTGTGGCTTGCGCGCGCTTGCTAAACAATGATGCTCTAAGCCTGAGCCCGAGCCTGAGCCTGAGCCAAAGTGCCCAGCACCGAGAGCCATTGGCGGTTGTGCACTCTAGAATAGTCATTATGTCAATACCAAGGCTTTTTTTGAGGTTTTTCCTAAGAAATCGTGCCCGTACGTAGGTATGTACTGTATGTACATATTTCATGACACAAGGGTACTGCTACCCAGTCACCCAGTCACCCAGTCACCCAGTCACCCAGTGCAACCAACTGCAGCCCAGTAAGTAGTAGTGCAGCCCAGCGCAACAACCCATGAAATAAGGGTTGATGCTTGACCACCCGGTACACACGCTTAGGAGTTGGCACCGTTATGAATGCCCAGGCCCTAGGAGCGCTTGACTACCGGGCAAGCCTCCACGGCAGGGCGAAGCTCAAGTTTGGGAGAATGAGGATGAGAATTGGTTGAAGAAGATTGGGAGAGCACTGGGGTGAGTTTGGATATGTTTGGATGTATCTGGATGTGTTTGACTGTGCGCTTGGTGTGGGATGTGAGGCCTTGGATCACTTGGTCCATGGCTTTTCTGCATAAGGTGTACCAGGTAGCTCGGCATATCCCACAGACGCCTCTTCACACGCACTAGCAACATCCATCCGTAAGGTACAGCAAGCAACGGAGGACGGACAACGGATAACGGGCAATGGAATAGACAACAGACAACATCACACCTGACGCCTCATACTCATACTCATGCTCATGCTCATGCTCACACTCATACTCATACTCATACTCCTCCTTTGTCCTCTTTCACCTTCACTTCACTTGACTTCTTATTCGCCATCTAAACCCCTTCAATTTCAGCCAATGATATCCAAGAACGTTCTCCTAAATCTTGGTCTTTATGATGATCTGTACGCAAATGTCCATAGCTCATCTTTCGTGGCTATTCCAACTACATCACCTTTCTATTCGTACGGAGCAACAGTCACTCCAACTATTCATACTTAACAATTCCTACTGTACTACTTCTACCCATTCCATTCCATTCCATTCGTCTACTTGGCTATCGAGAGGGGCACTTCCATCATCTCCTATGCAATACGCATATATTGTGATCCTGGTCTCTCCATTTCGCTCATCCTTGACCGACTTGAACACATCCCAGTCAAGAGAAAGAGGAAGACAGAGCCCCCCCTCTCTCTCTCTTCCTCTCCCTTCTTCCGCTGTGCAAACAGATACTCGTGCATACGGAAGTACGCAAGTCGGCTCCTCCAAACTGTGCATGCCATACCCCCCCCCCACATCACTCTACCGCGTAATCCACATATCCTAGCACCTGACGACTTCTGATCTCCTCCCTCCTTGCAACATCAAAACTTCGTTTGGAAACCCTTTCGTACACTTTTTATACCTTATTCACATTCTTCTTACTCATCGATCCACCTTTTGTCACCCTAATTCGATTCTCACGAGCAGACAAAACGCCTGCCTTTCCTGTTGTGCAAACCATCTCTGTATGCTCACTGCACGTCGTCGAGATCTTTCAAGATGACGTCGAGTAAGTCCCAATCAAGGCGCATTTCTCAAATCTTTACTTTCCTCATCACTCCTGAGGGAGAGAAGTCGCCAGTATTGCAAGCAGTACCGGAAGAAGCAAATCACTCTGCTCCTTCTGTACCTGCATCTGCACCTGCACCTCCGACGCCAGCTTCTGAGTCCAAACCTGAAGCACCAGCTGCCAAGGTAGACTTGGGACCAAAGGTGTCTTCAACCACAAGACGCCTCAGACGTCTTTCATCCGCCTTTCCATTGTCAATAATTACCAATCATGATTCTAAAACTTCACAAGATGAGTCGCAGAACACTCTTCAGAAGCCAACCACAGCAGCCCGCCCAAACACCAGCAGTGGCCTCCCTTCTCGAACCTCGAGCCTACCTATCGATCACACACCAAATAAGTTAAAGAAGACGACCTCTCGGAGCACGCTAAAAGCCCTTCCAACACCTCCACCTGGCTCTGTACCACCAGTTCCACGAGGAAGACTAGGGGGACTTGCTCCTCCATCTATGATTGAGGGTGGACCACCACCAGCGAGCCGTCCAATGTCCCACCTGTCTGTCGACAGCAGTCCAGATGGAGAAGGGAAGAGTCGAAAGCGTATGAGTTGGTTGCCGGGTAGCAGGTCGAGGCAGAGCTCGGCGGAACACAAGGTAGCCAGTGGGCCGAAAGCATGGATGATTGCAGGAACATCAAAGATCGACTATGACACTTCGCCGTTGGAGCATGCTGAAAAGGTCAGTTGTTTTCCAATCTACAAAATTATAGGAGGAAAGAGGATATCTCAAGGGTCTCAAAACGCGCTCGCCCGGTGCAAATCAGCACTTGCATGAATAGGGGACTGTGGACAAACTACATTGGAAGCGGCAAATCATGCTATGCAGTACTAGAAGCTAACGTCCTTGCTATTTAGGTTTCTGAACTGTGGGATGATAACGCCGACACCTATATTTATCTCTTTCCTAGAACTGCCCATGACAAAGGTGCCTCTTTCAAGGTCCCTTCGGTTGTTCTCGCCGATTCGCAACCTCTGATGAACTTGGCCAACGCAGCAAATTTACTATCACAATCTTCTCCTATTAGAGACTCCGAGAGTTCCGATGATCAAGTTATGAGTCCACGTGGAGTCACACCGCCATATACACCAAAGCTTGGAGCACTCGATTCGTTCGATTCTGAAGGTTCATCCGACAGCCTTCGATCTTTCGATTCAACACCCAAAGAAAATCATCTTTCCATCCCAATAACCCTCAGTACCGATCAATATATAGGCGCTGAACAACCCCAACTTACCAAGGACGACATTGAGCTCTTGGTGTCGGTACGCAATCTGTTCGCGTTTCTGAGTGGCCAGCCACTCGTCGCTACGCACAAGTACCCGACAATCTTTCAGGTTTTCCTATCCATCGCTCAGCTGCTTAAGCAATTCGAATTCTCGAACATGGATGGAACCACCTTCGGTGAAGCAGCAACTTCCAGCTTTGCCTTCTACATCGATGAGCTTAAACTGGCTGATGTCCGTACAAGCCCTGAGAAGACCGTCGAAGCGCTGGTGCTTGGAGAAAATATGCGATCACTAGAGTTGTACAACGAGGCTTTTGCTCATGGAGCTGGTAAGTTCAGTGCCATCCAAGAGTGCAACACACACCTCTACAATATGGTCTCGCATACCACCCGCAATCGCTTGGATCGTTCTTCGATGGATTTGTTTATCCGCATACAAAGTGTGAGCAATCGCTTGGTGGAATTCGAATTCCCTTCCATGTTTTCTGGTACTGCAGGCTCAACATCCAGTGCTGAGAGCAAGATTGTGCATTTCAAGTCATGGAAGCAACATTTTATGAACTTCCGTAAGCACGTTCATACCTACTATAAGGATCTCTACGGATCGTGGCCTCCAAAGGCATCATCCAAGAGAAACAGTTATACTGAGGGTGGCCTGAACCGCCTCGTCTTAAATGGCATGTACGCAGACTTTAGCGTTCTCTACGATCTCCTTGTGGACCGCACTGCTTTGACCGATCGTACATTGGATCAGACAGACACTCCTGATGCTGATCTATCCAACGCCCACATCTCGGCACTCCGTCGCATTCTTTCAGAGTACGATCGCTCTTCACCACCAGTCCAGCCACCAGTTCCATTCGACGTACCACTCCTCCCATCACGCGCCTCCATCCAAGGCAACTATGCTCTCCTCTCCCCTAAGGACCGCCACAAGGCCGACAACACCAAGCTCAAGGATTATGAATCTCTTCTCTGCCTCGCAAAGGCCCACAACCAGGACATCGATTCAGCCAAGACTCAAAATCCATTTGTCAAGTCTTTTGTCGAGATGGAAGCCAAACTCGCCAAGGGTTGCACCGCACCAGAGATTGCCGACCAGCGTCTCGGCCACTGGCTATTCCTGTATGCTGTCCTCCAAAGTCTTCCAATGCTCGTCGTCGATGCTCCAGGTCTCATGTACACCGAAGGTGTAGAGTACTTCCTCTGCCAACCGCCAAAGGGCGCTGCGCCATGGGCGGAAGACCAGGTCGTGAAGCGAGCATGGTATGGAGTAGCCGGTGGACATGGCATGGTTTCTCTACCATCAGACGTAGTTGAATACGGTGTAGAGGCAATTTACAACCGCTCACACTGTTGGCAAAAAGGCGAGATCTGGCTGTCAGAACTCAACGGCCCCGAGCCCGTTCCTGAAGGCCTACCCCAGTCACCCCTGACCCCACCTCCTGGTTTCGGCAGCGAGTCACGCCCATCCTCCTCCGCAGGCTCCGAGGGCAGCCATTGCTCCCAAGTAAACGATTCAAGCTCCATACGCTCCCGCATGAGCACCCTCACTCCACCCACCGGCATGCATGTCCGCGGAAACCGATCCTCCGTTGCCCTAGGTTTGGAGCAGCTCCCATTGCCGAGCAACTTTGGCAGCAGCGAAACGCGCCCACGCGCCCACAGCCGAGCCTCTTCCGGCACTGGCTCTCTTGCTACCCCACAGACCGGTGGTGGCATGAAGAGCTTCGACGACATTCTCGGTGCCTTGCCTTTGCAAGAGGACGGCAAGAAGAAGAAGAAGGGAAAGAAATGAACGTCTTGACCGAGACCACCTTTCGAGGACATGTTTCCTGTGTTTTTACTGTATGAGACGGGGATTCTGATTTTTTCTTTCTTTTTCGAATCCTTCTTTTTGGGGTTTTGGGTGTACACAAGCAAAAGCGAATTCGGGGTTTATCTTGCATGAATGGCGGTTGGGGGAGGGGTCATAGGATGCTGGAGCGGTTGGTTTTTCCATTTACACACAAAAAAAGAAGAAAAAGAAAGCCTTACATAGTTTCTCTAATGGCTAATAGATCTTGGTGTACCTTTTTTCTTTTGGACTACTTTGGTTCCCTGTTCAATTTTTTTGGTGTTTTTTTTTTTTTGTCCTGGTCTTTACTGCGCATCTTCTCCTTTTCTCGATAGTTACCTTGTTGTTTTGCTTGTATTGAAGAGCGTGGCATTTGTATTTTTGGTCTGGGAATCTTGTGTTTTTTTCCCCTCCCCTTTTTTTCGAACTGCTGCTTATCTTATATACCTTGCCATTGCGAGTTGTTTCTTTGCATTTGAGGGAGTGGTGTGCGTTTGGATTTAGTTGGCTTAATTAGCATGGCTTGCGAGCGAATGAATGAAATCTTGCTTGTTCTGATTGTTGTTTTGGGTTCCCTTTGATGTGATGTGATGTGATGTGATTTGATGTGGGACCGCCGAAATGGTTTGAGGTTCTCGTCTACCTTGTGGCTGGCTTCTTTGATAGATAGACTTTTGGAGAATTTGCGGGGGAAGTGCTATGGGCATAGATTGAGTTTAATTGATAATTTTGTAGCTCTCTGTACGCCTTCACAGTTCATGGTGTTTTGATGCTGTGCGTTTGATTGTATCTGCTGTGCAACAAGCTTTCCTATGCATAATACGTCTTTCACTTTAAGAATAAATCGAGACATGTAGTGATAGTGGAGTGGGACAGGCAAATGACACACATCCCAGATATTCAAGAGTCACAATAATAGACAGCCGTATAGGGGAAATCAGACACATTCCAAACCACACAAGGTTCGAACGAGATATCGAAAGCTTCGAGGTTGAGGACCAGGTATTGTATGTACAGAGCGTTGCTGGTGGTACTTTTAGATCATTGAGAACAAGTAGGAAGTTGAGGAAGAGCTGATCTGTGATCTCAAGTAAGGGGAATGGGTACATCAGAGCACTGAGAGCCCGAAGTCGTAGTTTCTCGCAATCTGTGTGACAGATGCTCTTGAAAATCGAGACTTCAGGGGCGAGAAATTATCTGTGATTTCTGGTCATAGCCGATATGTAGCATAACCCACAACCTTGTATCGGCCTGGTTGAATGTCCTCGACCAACCACTCATAACTCCCATCATGACATCCCGTCACCGTTATATCCCAACATTCCCACCCTCGCGGCCCACAACGCCTCAGACAACACACAAGGCTCATTCTCTCAAATAACGGTCACATGTCCAAGCGAAGAGGCAGTCTCGATGGAGAAAATAATGTATCCTTACAGCTATTAGCTAGTATCCTAACCGCGAATAGACATCCCACCAGGCACGCCCGTCGGCGCACTCATACATCCCTCAGGTAGGGCGCAGCTCCAACCAAGCATTCATCCGACCTCGGAAAGCCGCTAACAGGACGCAGATTCCAAATCTTAGAGAACGACCTCCTATTCTTGCAGAGCTATAAATACCTCACACCTGCTCCTAGCCACGGCTCTGGTTGCTACCCGCGAATCATGTCTTATACTCCAGCTAGGTTGCAACTCCGCCGATACGAGGCCCGTTCTATGTATTCTCGTAAGTCTTCGTCATCGTTTATCTCACTATCATCGTTAAGGAGCTTGGTGGAGGAGGCTGTAGTTTGTACGCTTATGCTCTGGGGTAGAAACGGCAACGGCAACGGCAACGGCAACACAGTCATAAAAGACCCGCTTCCCTCGTTGAATGCAGGAATGAGTTGAGAGCGTTGGAGATGCTTTATACTTGGATGGATAGGGTTTGTGAGTCATAGGTGCAAGTTGGAAGGACTATGAGTTGAATGGAGATGTAGCAGAGCAAGTGTTGACGATGGGTTTGTGAGTGAATCAAGAGATTAGCTGAGAGAGACTTTGGCATATCTGGTTGATTTGCCCAAGTAGTAAGTGAGGTTAAGTGGTATCAAAAATCTCTCAATACGTGAGCTATCAGACATCGTTGATCTATTACTACAAAGCTAGAGAATTTAATGACTTGTAACGCAGCATACGAATTTGTAAGCCTATACATCAGAACCTTCGCCATATATAGCACATGACCATATTCTTCAAGACATCTCCGAATCTCTCATCTAGCACCCACCCACGGCGCGCAAGCCAACACACGAACGAATTGCTCCATCGACCCTCTCTCCTCGAGCCACCCGTAAATTCCACAGAAGCCTTCCTCTCACCTCCCTCGGCACATCTCCCCTCTCTCCAACTCGACCCCGCCTCAAGTCGTCCAAGTCCCGATAGGTCGACAGCTCGCAAATACCAACACAAGCGTCAGTATCAATATCAATGCCAGCTTGAATGCCGCTCCGCAAAGCTAGAGGAGGAGACCCGCTTTCGAGGACTGGATGTGTTGCTGTCAAGCAGTGCATGTGCGTAACGGCCGCAGAAACCCCATCTCAAATCAATTCGATTTGACTTGACTCAAACCGACTCGACATACAGCTACATTCCACGTATGAGCCATTCGCGTATTGACACTCTATGGACTCTCCACGTATAGGAGAACAGATATGTCTGCCGCTTGTCCGCCCGTGTCCTGGAGATCATGCCCACTTGTCTGTATAAGTGGACGTCGGACAGCAGGAAGGACGCCACTGCGGGTCAGCACCGACTGTGTGCTGCAGCGAGTCGTGTGTGGAGTGCAGGGGAAGATGGGGATGTAATGCTCTTGGGTAGTTTTGCGGGGCGTGTATCTCACAGCATAGCCAGCGCATGGTAGCATGACAAGCGCGAAGTGTAGACAAAGATTCGGAGTGAGATATCTGTGAGTGGTGTGGGGATGTCGTTGTGGTTTTTCATACCTTACTGTATTGATATATTGATACATAGATGCGTTTACTATGTTGCCGGTCCCGCCCTGGCATGCCCATACCTCGTTCGCTACCAGAACTTCCTTTCATACAATCGTATCCAG
This sequence comes from Xenosphaeropsis pyriputrescens, assembly GCA_022609375.1. NCBI lineage: Eukaryota > Fungi > Ascomycota > Leotiomycetes > Phacidiales > Phacidiaceae > Xenosphaeropsis > Xenosphaeropsis pyriputrescens. The sequence goes on along the minus strand of JAGKQE010000001.1, from coordinate 106,783 downwards.
ATCATGCAAGATACCGTGCTGGTCTATGAAATCCAGCATGCTGTAATTGCGCGCTGTACATGTACGACATTGAGAAGCTGGAGTTTCGGCCGAGGCTCCATGGAAGTTGCCAAGTGCTTGGCATCAGAAAGTCCAACGGTGAGGGGGGCTTTGGGAGCGACAGGTTAGAGACGAGAGAATCATTCAAGCTGGATTGCGGGGAAGCCTGGCTTCAACAAGCATGACCAGAATCAGCTGGGAATGAGTCGGGATGGGTTGCATGATCTGAAGGATCTCACTGGAGTATCGAGGACCCGGATTTCAAATGAGAACTCGTGGCGATGCCGTAGTTCTCCTCCGATGATATCCTGGGAAAATGACCCGGGAAATATTCGGGGCATGGGGGTTCCTATGAACACCTGGTGCATACTTTGTGCGTCGTGAAAGTTTATGGGAAATCGAGGGCATCGAAACCCGTTCCATGGCGTCTAGTGGATGCTGTAGACAGGATTGTCGAGAGGGGCAGCTATTCATCGGATGCTTGTCTGCTGCATCGGGCGGCGGGGAGTTGTACACGTAGGCGTGCAGCGTCGTATCGTGGGCGCTGAGTGGTGGTAGATACGACTATGGACGAGCCAGTCATGTGAAGTGAGATGCTGGTGATGGGTGCAGGAAATAAGATGGAGATGGATATGAAGATTTGCTCACGATGTTTATGTTGGATGAGAAGAATGAGAATGAGGGGGGGAGCATGTAGTCCGTACCGGTTCCTACCTACGTATTCGTACATCGAGCATGTCCAGCTTTATGTGTTCGTATGTATGTACATACGTGAGTTGTGGACTGAGATGGGTTGTAGATTGTAGATTGGATTGTGAATGTGTAAGTGAGCAGTGGTGAGGTGCTTTCTGATTGTTGTAGATATCATACACTCGACCAAGTCCATCCGAAGCCATTCGTGTCATGTGCCACTGAATCAGCCTCCCACAGTGATATGTGAAATACATCACGTGATGCAAAGTGGAGGAAAGAGATTGAGATTGAGAATGGAAGCAGCAGAAAAGAAAGTGAAGGATCAAAGATTAAAGATTGGAGATCAAAGATGCAAGAAAGATCACTTCGAGAAGCACGAAGCTGTAGATGAAAAACGTCAAGTCGACGACATCCTATACCTGCTGTGATGTCGATGAATTGTTGAGCACGTCTCACCTTTGATCGTTCTCTCTTTGATTCTTTGAGATTGTTATTGATGTCGATGTCGATATCGATATCGACCATCTCTATCTCTATTTCAATTTCCATTGATGATGATGTTTGCTGATGAGATGAGAGAGTATTAAAGTGGTGACATCGAAGGCGCCTTTTCGATGTGCACTTCAACTTCAACTTCACTGTTGTGGATCATCGCCGTGGGTCAGCGATATGCTCTACTCTTGGCTAACGATTCGGCTGTACGCTAATCTTTCAACATCGACCTTACTTACCTGTACATAATAGTATATATGTCCTCGCTGCATGTCAACTCCATTCAATTAAAATAAACTCGGCCTATTCTTGGTAGCTGAGATGATGCTGCATCTTCCTCATCATCCTCATCCTCATCCTCATCCTCATCCTCATCCTCATCCTCATCCTCATGCAGATGTTCTTACGAAGAAGACTGGTCACACGGAGTGAGAGTGAATGCCGTATTAAATACGAGCTTGAGTGCACGCTTTTCTTGCAAGCTTATTCTACTGCGCACATTCATTTCATTTCACTCCACTCACATACACGGCACATGCATAGACGCATCCCACCGGACAAGAATACCTCATTTATTTTTATTCCAGTTTCAATATTCCGCCGCGGCTGTTCATTTTCTCCATTCGGTCATCAATGCCTGTCGAGTAGTCAATTTTAGGTGGTGGGTCAGTGAGGATATGCGGATATGCGGGTGTGCCAAGCAAAGCTTGGCCTTTATGACGGCAATCCAGGTACATACCCCTGAGACACAGGCCCCAGTGCTACTCAGGATGGAAGTCTCTTGCATTCGGATGACTTCAACAGCTCGTGAGGTAGATGGGAAGGGCATCGACATCATTTGCATGCGAGTGTTGAGTATGTATGCACACAACGACATATATTACATACATGTTTATGTACATGTACATGTACATGTACAAGGTCAGCTAGGTATGTACAGTACCTGCCAAGTACTCCTCACTCCTGTCCATCCGACATCTAAATCACAGCCAGGTACAAGACCAAGTACAGCAAAATCAAATAAGACTGCAACGTCGTTGACCTTGTTTCCTTCATGACGGCCGAATTCCCTTGGTTTGATGTGGACCGAGACTCGGATTCGTAGTGGGTCGGAGCAAGACGATCAGCGCAACGACGTGGTATCATCAACCTCATGTCTCTTTCCCGTCCCTTCCTACCAGCGTAGTTGCAATGCAAGTCTTTTCCGATCGGGCCTTGTTATTTTCTTTTCTTTTCTTTTCTTTTCTTTTCTTTCTACAAGTACATTCTCTACTACGTATAGACTACGTAGACGCGCGTTCTGTAGATCCAAGGGGTTGATGTACCTGGGCAGATGGGATTTATGCGGTACGACTACCTGACTAGGTGCTATGGACTTGGAACTACTTGTACTACGGGGTGGCATTCCCCTCGCTTACTGTTTGCCCGCCTTGGCCGTCACAGCCACCGTCATCATCACCACCAGCCAACCAAGGAAGATGTTTTTGAAAGCCACGAACCCGTGACGCCACGTGAAGAAGCAGAACAAACTCAAAGGCCAGCCCCCATTGTTCGACATGCTCTTTAGCCGCAGGCATCAAGCATCAGGTATCAGGCATCAGGCATCAGGCATCAACTATTGGCCTGCTGTCCTCGGTGCCATGAGGGTGAGGAGATGGAGAAAGCTTCGATGACATGCACACATGACATACCCCCCATTGTTACAACTTCCATTCGTCTTCCTTTCTCGTCTCTCCTCAATATCATTTCACTGCTTACCATCACTCACACTCAGTCATGCGACTCATTCAAGTCACTCCTTTCTATCACCCAAAGACATGGTCAGCCTTGTAGGATCAACCTCTACCTCTACCTCACTCACTCACTTCAGACCTGTCAAATACAAGCCTCAAGGAATATTCCCTTACATTTCTCTCACTTCTACACATCTACAATTCCTCCAACACGACACCTGTTTTTGACCTTGCCCAAGGTAGGCAGAATATTCAGACTAAAAATACGATAGCAATCAGCCATCCTATCGATCCCTCAAGCGCTGATTACAAGCTGTGAGACAATCAGCATTCCTGTTGTCATCTTGTGATCCTGTGATCCTGTCATCAACCTTCGAGCCCTTGCTCTCCAAGAGATTTCAACAGACATCACATCACCTGTTGTGGGCACCAGGTCTTGATGTTATTCATAGCCAGGAAGGAAGACTCCTGCAATGGTAGACTATGACGGGTTCGGTAGAAAATCAAGCGGGGAGAGGAGTTGGACGTCCTTATGGAGAGGGCAAACAACGCAGGGTTTAGAAGGATCAGATTCGGTATCATCTAATCACAGCTCTCAAAGCTTACACCCATCACCAACATTACCCCACATTCCTGCTCGAGATACGCGGAGCCACGTCGGCCCCCACGCAGTGGGTACCTACTCGAGCAGCGATGCTAACAGCGACAAAGAGGCCGGTCCAGTTACCGGCGAGCCATTGACGAGGGGAGCATCTCCTCATAAGTCACTATGGCCCGCGAAAGGGAGGCGGAGAACTGTGTACATTCTCATCGCAGTCATGGCTCCCCTTTTGATCTTGGCTATACTCCTGGGCGTCTTCTTGACTCGCACCCATTCTCATCCTCTATCAGTAGAGCAACGCGATGGTCCTGTGGTGGAGCTTGGATACTCTCAATATAAAGGTACTCGATTGCCCAATGGAGTCAGTCAGTGGTTGGGTATCAGGTTCGCCGCCCCTCCTTTAGGAGATCTACGATTCCGCGCGCCTCAAGACCCGCCCTCTACATACAATCTGCAAGATGCAAGCACGGTAAACTCATATGGATGCGGATATCTGTTGGTCAAAGAAGCTCATTGATGTCTCTAGTTCGGCTTGCCTTGTTTGAAGACAGGAACTCTGACTCTCACTGCCAACACCACCTCTGAAGACTGCCTCTTCCTGAACGTCTATGCCCCCACGCAAGATAATCAGAATTCGTCCAGCCTGTTACCCGTCTACATCTTCATACAGGGAGGTGGCTTCAACCAGAACAGTGACGCTAATTTCAACGGCTCTAACTTAATTCTCTCCTCTGAGTACAATGTTGTGGTGGTCAATTTCAACTACAGAGTCGGGCCTTACGGCTTCTTGACCAGTAAGGAGATTGTGGAGAATGGCGATCTCAACGTGGGATTGCTAGATCAGCGTAAGGTCATGCAATGGGTTCAGAAATACATACATCTGGTACGTGCTTGCAGAATTGTGTCACCACCACTCTTGTTCCCTATCCCCACGAATCAAATCTTCTGACTTGACTTGACGGGCTGTCAAGCTGCATTGTATTGCATAAAAAACCCCTTACCCCAATCAACTCAAGAAGCCTCATCTCGAGATTTCCCCTCTCTTAACCCCTGCCAGGAGGACCCTCTAGGATTCAAATTATACAAACTGACAACAACCAGTTCGGTGGTGACCCAAATCACGTGACGATAGGCGGTGACTCTGCTGGCGGCGCCTCCATCGACCTACACCTGTCGGCATACGGCGGCCGTGACGACCACCTCTTTCACGCAGCAGCAGGAGAATCCCAATCCTTCGCCACGCAGCTCACCGTCCCCCAAGCACAGTACCAATATGATGCACTGGTAAAACGTGTCGGCTGCAGTAACACCACAGACAGTCTTGCATGTCTACGCCGTGTCCCCATTAAAAAGTTACAGGGCGCGAATATCCAGATCCCCACGCCTGGAGGGGGTCCTGGTGCACCTCTGTTCATGTACTCGACTGTCATAGATGGAGAATTTTCAAAGGATTTTACGTATGCCGAGTTCGAAAAGGGGCATTTCATCAAGGTGCCGGTCATTTTTGGGTATGTCTCCTTGCCATATCTGTTGGCCGTTGACAAAGTACTGACACATCCCAAGCAACCCAACAAACGATGGCACTCAGTTCGTTTACAAAAACACCTCTTCCTACAAAGACATGAATATTTTCCTCAAAGACCAATTTAACCTCCTCAACCACACCCAGCTCGCCACCATCGACTCGCTCTATCCCAAAGCCGAGCAATTCCCCAACTCCTCCCCCTACTGGCGCACCGCCTCCAACGCCTACGGCGAAATGCGCTATGTCTGCCCCGGCATGAAAATCAACGACGTCTATGACGATGCCGACATCCCCGGCAACTGGAACTACCGCTTCAACGTCATCGACCCGACCGAGGCCGCATCGGGCATCGGTGTCGGCCACACGCGCGAGATCTACATGATTTGGGGCCCCAACGATACGTACACGTCGGCCGCGCCAAAGAGCTACGCCACGCCGCTGAACTTCCCGGAGATCAATGTCGTCAGGGCGTATTGGTTGAGCTTCATCCGTGCGTATGACCCGAATGTTTATCGTGCGCCTGGAAGCCCTGTTTGGGAGAGGTGGAGTCGTGGTGAAAGGCGGAGGATTGTCTTGCAGACTAATGCTACGCGTATGGAGGATGTGCCTGAGTCGCAGTTGAAGAGGTGCAAGTATCTGCAGAGTATCGGGCTGAGTTTACAGCAGTAGGCTGTGGGGTGGTGATCTGGAGGGGATGGTGGTGGAATGAGTGGAGGAAAGGATGATGGATTTTGGATTTTGGATTATGGGGGACGGATGTGTGCGCTGGAAGAAGATCCGGAATATCTTGACTTGATCTAAATTCATCTTGGCTTCGGTGGACTGGAAACGAAGGAATGGATGGAGGGCGAGAAACACTCTCTACGATGTCATGAATTATGCTGTTATGCTACTACTAGTCACGACTCCCATTTATTTACCTCATCTCTCGCGCAATATATCTGTGATCTGTCATGCTTAGACTGCCTATATCGCTGATCTCATCAATCTCAAAATGCATACTTCGATTCAACATACCACATCTTTGCAGCTTCTGCCTCTGCCCTGTAACCCTCTTCTATATACATGCAACAGCGAAAATAAAGTATGGGATGTTGTCATGTCCCTGGCATTGGTTGTTGTGGGGGTATAAGGATGCGATGGTCGAGCAAGGGATTTCCATGCAGATATCAAAAACCTCACAACGATGGTGAATTATCTCGGCCTCAACACCGCTAGACACACGCAAACTCGCATATAACAATTGGATTTCCTTCTACGTTGAATCGCTTTCTTGGGGTTCGGTATGTCTTTGGCGTGGGTTATAGCAAGGAGGAAGCCTGGGTTGGGAGAAGGTAGACTGTGTGGTTGGGACTGGTACTGGTACTGGTACTTGTATTGCGGGTGTGTTCTTGAAATCTGATGCGCTGTGATTTGGATGAGATGGCGTCTTGGGTTGTGGGATGTGGAAGGGGGGGATTGTACTGATGTAGGGATGTGTAATAGTGTGAGAGTTATGATGTAGTAACCACTAGTGATATCTATACTATATTATGAATCTGATGATATTTTGATTTGTAAATTAGTAGGTACTAGTGATATTATAACTAGATATATACTTATAGCTATAAGCTTACCTAGCTACTCTTGAATTTCTATATATTAGTATATATACATAGGTGTTGGTTATCGAATTGATTTAAGAAAGGAAATAGGATCTACTTTGTAATATATTTAGATAGGTAAAATATATTAAGGGGCTCTTTGTCCTATTATAGTCTTTGTGTAAATATAAGGTTATCTAGATCCTTCTTATAGTATAGATTATTAAAGAATATAGTGATTGTTTGTTTATATCAACACTATACCTATATAATAATTCTAACTATAGTAGATTCAATATACATATAGTACAACTTTATTAAAAATTATCGCTACTAGTATCCTCTTAAGGCAATTTAAATCTATGTTTTATTAATAAGTGTAGATTGATATATTCCTCGAGCTACCAAATATTGTATTGAAGTTCTTGATAGCTATACTAATACTTCTATCCTTCTTATAGAAACTTAAACATACAGTTTCTACAATCCTTTAGTCAACTTGGACCCAACTTACAACAAGAAAGACTTTGGGCTTAGCAAAGGCCTAAATATTGAATCATAAAAATTTAAAAACATTATATATTGAGTGCCTTGGAAGAACAGAAATTTTAAAGGAACTTGTATCTCCAAAAGGTATTCTAGAGAGCTATTTTTACACAAAGTCACGTTAAATACGGTATTACATGCTCCTTTCAAGTAGCTATCAACCTACAGGCCAACATTCGTGTTATCCCCAGATAAATATGTTGATGTTCTATTGGACTTGGATATGATTACTGTAGCCACAAAGGGGTTATCAAAATCAATCCACTATATCTATATAGCAATAAAAGATACGCCAGTCAGCAAGAAGGCTACCTTCGAAAATTACATACACGGCTGTAGTTGGTTAGTTTATTCCATTGGATGTAATATACATATCAGGTGATCTCGAGGCAGGTACAAGACAAAGACAGCAAGCGAATCATATATGACCAGTGCCGTCTTACCCCGTTCGAGACTGCATATTCTAAAACTGCAGGCAAACATTACCCCGCTAAAATAATGAGTCTAGACCGCTGTAATTAGATATTTTATAGGCTATAGATAAGAGGCCATTCAAACGCAATAAAAACCGTATAGCTCCGCCAATTGTTATAATGCATTTCACCCAAGACTGCAGACGAGGGCAATTCGCTCTCAGCACCTCGGTACAAATTAAAGCGTGCCTACCAAACAGTCTGATGGACATGTATAACTTATAAATACCGCATTCCACATAACCGAAGAACCTCCCTTCCCTCCCCTTTCTCTTTCTTTCAATTCTTCCTTTTCTCATTCAATTGATATCCTGCCAGATCATCAGGTCATGTCGTCGTCAGCAATCCATGTTGTAGCCATCATACCGGTTGCTCCTGGAAAAGAAGATCGTGTAGGGACAAACCTCAATTGCACCAATGAAACAATGCTGACAGCCTTTCCACAGTTGAAAGAACTTCTGACGGACCTTGCACAGAAGGTCGAAAAAAATGAACCCGGTGTTGTGCGTATACGAAATCACAGGATTCCATTACACTAAATACTAATCATTCTGTAGTTGAAATACCAGATTTTCGAACAGTATGGACACGATGGAGCGAAAGTATTCGTTATAGAAGAGACCTGTACGTCTGATCCACTTTTTGTCTAAAAAAAGCCCCGAGAAATTGACTTGCAAAGACAAGGACGAGGAGACTTTTCATGGTCATTTCCAGACGGAACATTTCCAAGCTGCAGGAAAGGCATTCGGTGGTGAGGGTTTGGTCTCTGCGCCCCCGGATATAAAGAGAATTGCCCCTATTGGTGGCTTCGATTTGAGGTATGGTAATTATGAGACGTCCAACAGTCCACGCCTTTAACTTACGAGCTGGGTTTAGACGTCCAGTTTGATCTTGACATGGCACGAAGTGCTGTTAGCCCACCACTTAATTGCTCAGGACCAGCGAAACCTTGGAATCATTGTGGAGTGAGGAGGTCTGTGTTGGATCAAAAGATTCAAGATGATAATGATCATGCTGCGATGTCATAGACTAAGTGTGTTCAACAATATGATTGCTCACAATTTCTTTCTGATGGATGGTGACATGAAGTCTCAAAGAACCCATGCAGCAAGCGAGATAGTCTCTCGAAGCCTCCGATGGCCAGAAGAGGTTCGGTATGCACTGTGGAGATTTATCGTACCTCGAGCTTAGGTCAAAGTTGACAGAGACACGAAGGCATATCTCTATGATACCTACAGTGCAAGCTGACAAAAACGCATGATCAATTGCTCACTAAAATGATACAACACCAAGCTTAATTTTCGGACCATCATTGCATCTGATGTTGAAAATATCTTGGAATGTTGTCTGAGCAAAGACCGAATCAAAAAATTGAAGTTCTGTGTCAGCAGCGCCAGCTCCCGCCCGACTCGCGTCAGCACCGAATCTCACTACATACTGTGTCACAAAATATCTTGGGACGCATTCGTATTGCAAATAGCTGCATCAAGTTCATCGACCCATCAATCTGGTGCTGTATCTATGAGGAAGCTATTAATTAGCTACCTAGGAGTACTGGGCGAGTCTTGTCCCAGCCTCGTACATGCAATGCGGCGTGTCGGCTAGAATTCCCAGGAAGAAATTGAAGTACTCTTCGACGCTCTTGCGCCTCATTCGGACTTCCGAATGCACTTCAAGAATCCCTTCCACTCTTACATGACACCATTCATTTGAAATTTCTCAATTGTTCTGCGAGATATCCAGTTACCGGCAGCCTTTCAACTACCTCAATCAACAAAAATCATGTCTTCAACCCTCTTCAAGCCCATGAAGGTGGGCAACTGCCAGTTAAAACATCGAGTAGTTATGGCTCCCCTCACTCGATTCCGATCGGACGAAGATCATGTACCTCTCTCCTTCGTCCCAGAATACTACGCTCAGCGAGCTTCCGTACCAGGCACTCTTCTCATCACTGAAGCCACATTAATCGCGCCCCAAGCAGGTGGATACAACAACGCGCCAGGAATCTGGAGTCAAGCACAAATTGATTCATGGAAGAAAGTTACCGATGCTGTACACGGAAAGGGCTCTTTCATCTATCTACAACTCTGGGCATTGGGACGAGCATCGATTGTATTCCAACTCAAGAAAGAACTCGGACAGCAGGCGGAAGTCCTGAGTGCAAGTGATATGGCTTTCCCCAAAGGTTCGAAACCTAGACCGATGACTGAAGGAGAAATCAAAGAATATATAGGGCTATATGCACAAGCGGCAAAAAACTCTGTTGCCGCAGGATTCGATGGTGTTGAGATACACTGCGGGAACGGATATTTGCTTGATCAATTTCAACAAGATACATCGAACAAACGGACGGATCGATATGGAGGGAGTGTTGAGAATAGAGCAAGATTCCCTCTTGAGGCTGTGAAAGCGGTTGTTGAGGCCGTTGGTTCGGAGAGAACCAGTGTCAGAATAAGCCCTTTCTCCGATTATCAGGGCATGAAGATGAAGGATCCCATACCTCAATTCACCTACTTCACTTCCGAGCTGAAGAAGTTGAACTTGGCATATCTCCACATTGTCGAAGCGAGGATGGCTGCAGATAAAGTGACGAAGAACACGGAAGAGATCAATTTCCTGGTTGATATCTGGGATAACCAGAGTCCCGTCTTACTCGCTGGTGGATACAAGTCTAGTACCGCGAAGGAAGCTGTAGACGATGAGTATGAGAACAAGAAGATCGGTATTGTCTTTGGACGATATTTTGTGTCGAATCCGGATCTGGTTTTTAGATTGCAAGAGGGCATTGCATTCACACCTTACAATCGAACACTGTTTTACAATTTAAAAGAGGAGCGCGGATATACCGATTATGCTTTTAGCAAGGAGTTTCTAGCCATGATGGAGGGGGCATAAAAAGAGAGAATGGAAAAGATATTCCAGTTTTATATTGCAGCTGCATATCACATTCAGAAGTTGAGGTACTATGTTATAATCATCTGATTCACTATCAAACCATCATCTGGGGTTTTTTCAGACAGTTATTAGATTGCCCAATACTGCAATTGGTATTTAAGATATGATTTTTATACATAGTCTTTTTGTATAACTGTTCTAGTCACCAAGAAGTCTAGCTGGCGATGCTCGCTCATGGCTACGTTAGTTCTACGCTCCTCAATGTTTCAACGTTTATTTTTTGCTCTCACCAATGATGCACTTACAAGGCATTGGAAGTTCTGGCGAAATTCCGTACCGAGACAAAAGTCTATAAGTTTCTCTTGTAAGCCCTCATTCCTTTACAACAATAAAGTAAAATGGCTTTGTACGAAATTATCGATCTTGTCTTAACTTGGATGGACAATCAGAACACAACGACACCATTTCTTGTTCACCGAAGTGCGAAACCACTCTACACTTCGCTACTCCGAAATGGTCTACTTCAGAGCAAAGAACTGCATCGGCGGACCCTCGAACGTCCAACTCGTCTGATCAGGAAGATATGTGCAACCACGCGAGGTAAGCATGGCGCACTACTCGAGCCTGGGTTCTAGGCTTTGGTGGTTACTTTCAGCCGTTCATAGCACTCCTGTGCCGAATTGGTGGGGGCCGCCATTCGGATTCCGAATCGACCCAGGAGTTCGGTCATCCGAAGCTATACGGCGAACGCGGCAATGGAAAGTAAGAGAAGCAGATATAATAGCATCACCGGAGACAATGATATCACCAAGAGTAAATCTATCTAGCAACCAACAATTAACTCTTCAAAGTCAAAAGTCAGCCAATCAACATGGCAGCGACTATGCTGCTATCAATCTCCTCTACCCCTTTCCCATTTCTCTTCGCGGGCCTTCTCTTCTCATGCTGGGTAGTGAGCAAGCTCGTCACTCTACACCAAGAAAAGCTGTTCAAACGGGATCATGGCTGCCAAAAGCTCCGGAAAAGACCACAGTTCGATAGATTGCTCGGCATAGATCTCTACCTGACAGTGATGGGCAAAAGAGCCAAAGGCCAATCTCTGCGTTACTTCGAGGAGATGTTCAAGAAGGTGGGGCCGACCTTTGAGATGGTAATGATGAGTAACACGATGGTCATGACCAACGAGCCGGCGAATATCCAAGCTGTTATTGCAACACAGTTCCATGATTTCGAAATTGGCGAGAGTCGTAGCAAAGGTTCGCAGCAGATGCTTGGTCACGGTATTCTCAATTCCGACGGTGAGTCCTGGGAGCGTGGAAGAGCAATGCTTCGTCCGAGTTTTGTGAAGTCACAGGTTGGAGATTTCGATCTATTTGAAAGAAACTTCCAGAGGTTGATCAATGTCCTACCGGATGATGGCTCAACAGTTGATATTCAGGAATTTCTAGCTCGTTTCGTAAGTCTCAATCCCTTCTGATACTCGAAGTTCTGTTAGCAATGAAGTACCGTGTTGATATTGGGTTACACAGACTTTGGATGTTGGCACAGAATACTTCTTGGGAGAGAACTGTAACATGCTTCAGCCGAATGCAAGCGAGCACTGCAAAGAGTTCGCATGGGCATTCAATGTGGGCCTAGAAGGAATACCAACACGCTTCAGATTGGGAAAGTTCTCCGCTCTCTATTACGACACTCGCTACAATAAAGCTTGCGATGTTGTCCATAACTACATCGCTCCCATTGTGAAGAAGGCTGTCGCACGCTCTAAGAAGTCGTTTGAAGCAAAAGGCTCTGGGGTAGAGGAAACCAACAACAAATATGTCTTCCTCGATTCAATCATACAAAAGGATTGCAATCAGATCGAAGTAAGAGACCAGGTGCTCAACGTCCGTAAGTTTTCCCTGATCTTAAAGGGGACATTACTTATGTATCCTACCTTGGAAAGTCTCGGCTGCCAGAGATACTATTTCTTCTCTTATGAGCTCGTGTCTCTTCGAATGCACTCGCCATCCAGATGTGATTGAGAAACTGAGACGCGAAATTGATGTTTTCGAGGGTCGATGTCCCACATATTCAGAGATCAAAGATATGAAGTATATGAACTACATGATCAAGGAAACTCTGCGCCTCTACCCACCCGTCCCATACAACGCACGAGTCGCAACAAAGAACACATGCCTCCCCTTGGGCGGAGGGAAAGACGGCAGGGCACCTGTGTTTATTCGAAAAGGTACTCGCGTTGTGTATCAGGTATACTCAATGCATCGCCGTCCAGACATCTGGGGCGATGATGCAGATGAGTTCAAGCCAGAACGGTGGGAGACTGTGCGGCCAAGATTTGGATATCTGCCATTCAACGGTGGCCCTCGTATTTGCCCTGGTATGTATTCCGAGGTGGATCTAAAATTGTGAATTGCTAACGACCATGTCTCCTCCCTAGGCCAGCCATTCGCGCTCGTGGAAGCTGCATATGTTTTGACTCGTCTCTTGCAGACATATGCGAAAATCGAGAGTCGTGACGCCTCACCGTATAAGGAGCAATTGGCGCTCACTTTTTCACATAAAGAAGGTGTAGTGCTGGGGTTGAGTGAGAAGGCTTAGTCAATATATAGGGATATTGGTCTAGATTGCTAGTCCTGAAATTGAATATTTCCGCTTCTCAGAAATTCGATTGAGGTACCTGCATCCATTGGCTTCCTTCTCTTGCCATTTAGTGTACTATAGTTGATGAATCCCATGTCTTGCCCGCAAAATCATGCGTAAGAATGTGGCTCTTCCTTGGGTATTGATATCTTGGGCTAACGTGTTGATGCAGTGTTGGAGATTGTGCGGGCAAGCATGAAATATGGTCAAAGACATCTGCAACGCTGCTTGACAGTGGTGAGCATGGTCAAAAGAATTGAGATATCATCAGCAATACGGATATATCACAGGTATATGATTGATTTCAGTAGGCAGTGGAACCAATGTAATTCTGAAGTCTAGATAGAGTGCGCTGGTGGGTCCGAGAGTCTTCAACGTTCAAATAGCCACGTGCCAAGACTACCCAAATTAGGATTGGAACCGGGCACCAGGGCTTCCTCCCAGAGCCCACGTTTTGACATGCATGACAACTGAAAAGATACATGATCAATGCAGTCTGTCACCACCACATTATCATTCCAGTTGTTGCGAAGTGAACTCAATCATCGAGTTCTTCAGCTCGACAACGTCGCAACATCGACATTTCAATAATAAGACCCGGCCCAACTGCAGCTGCGACGACATAGTCCTTGCCCTTACCCATCCGGCGCAGCTTGTCCAATACGATGACAGTTGTGGGACTTGACGAGTTTCCCCTCGTCTTGTAGATCTCTTTCGTCGCTCGCAGCTGCTCGTTGGACAGGTGCATCTTCTCTTGGACGCCTGCAATGATAGTTGCACCCTCGGGATGCAAAGCCCAGTCAATATCAGCAATACTAAGGCCTTTTCCAACCTTCTTCTCGAATGATGGCAGCAACTTCTCGTACATGGGCTTCATGGCGTCGTTGGTGTATGATACCACATCTCCTGTCAGGATCGTTCGGAAACCTGGGATGAGAGCGGGTTAGAGAACAAATACTCTATTCTGGGTAAATAACATAAAAGAAAATCTACGGACTTACCATTGACATCTGGAGAAAACCCCATGTACTCTGCTGTCTTGGGTATAGTGGTATTTCCCCACTCCATCAACTGGTACACTGCGCTATCTTCATTATCTTCACCATCCATACCAAGATCATTGCAGAGAACAAAGGCAGACGCTCCATCTGAGAACAGCGCGCCTGCAACGCTCACATTTGCTGGATCGGTTCTTGCAGTTTCGTCGAGAGTGCACCGAATGTTGAGAGTGCAGAGCTCACATGCAAAACACAGAATGCGCGCTGGGCGTTGGCGGGCAGCTGCACCACATGCAATCTCGGCGGCAACGCGCATGGTGGCCATTCCCCCAGCGCATCCTACCCCATTGAGGAGAATACGCTCGAGATCATCTCTCAAGCCGAGTTTCTGCATGACCAAGAGATCATACCCTGGTGTGGTTGCGTTGGTACAAGTTACACCAACGGTGTGCGTAATATCGCTATAGTCTCCTCCCCATTCTTTCAGTGCTTTTTTGCACGCTTGAACTGTCAAGTCAACACCAGCTTGCCGCCATATTCTGTCAATCTCCGTGATGGTTAGAGCTGTCTCTGACTTCCCAAATCCACTCTCATAGGATTTAACAGAGCTGCGAGTTTCGATTCCTGTGGCTTTGTTTATGTTGAGGAGCTGGTTGATCCTTTTCTGACTTAGTTTGTTTATTCTCACTAGGCATTTATCTTGTTCCACTCACCCAGGGTTTTCACTGCCATAAACCTTTCTGGCGAACTGATCAAACTTCTCGGGGCCAGAAATAAATGGGGGATATTGGGATCCTAGCCCAGTAATCCAGAGGGGTGGTACTGGTGAGAATTGGATGTCTCCTTTTCCATTTGTGTAAGACATGACTAGACAGAGTGAACTGCAAAAAAATCTTCGACGCAGAGAACTTCAAAATCTATGTCCACAGGCTAAGGTATATTCATCACAAGCAAATATCTGACTCTTACACAGGAGAAGTCGATATTCTGTGCCGTCGGAGCCAAGTGGTCAACGCTCCGGACTACCGAAATCTTACATTTCGGTCGTATACGGCTCTACATTCTTTCTGTTCTAGCCAAGGCTGATCTTTACATCATTAGTTTATCAAAGTTGTTAATAATGAAGCGATTGTAAGCTGAAAACTCACACTTTGTCTGCTAAAATAAGCTCGGTGTTCCGAGCGAACCCTTCGGATGGACCGCTCAGCCTCGTCTAAGATGTCTGAGTATGACAGCGACTCGTGTGTGCAACGCCACAATCAAGAGCAGTTATAGCAAATTCAGCACCGAATACATGCAATGGTTTCGAGGAGGATATCAAACATCGGACAATTGAACAACTGGCTTTTGGTGTTCCGAACTAAGTGCTTATTCACGCCGGTGAGCTTTCGTACTTGTATAGCATATATGAATGTGATACTTGCATCAATATCAAACCATCCCAATCCATTTTTCAACTCAAAGAGCTTGATCTATTCAACCATTTCCGAAATTAGCTCTCTGTGAAAGTCTCTGGTCCGCTGGAGCTCAAGCTCAACACCATGACGAACGCTCAGAGTAATGGTACTTCCAATGGTTATACCAACGGACATACCACGAATGGACATTCTACCAACGGGCACTCCACCAACGGGCACTCCACCAACGGGCACTCCACCAACGGGCACTCCAATAATGGGCATTCTGTAGATGGCTCAAATGGAGCCTCTCCTGCTCCTGAGCCTATCGCAATCTGTGGAATGGCCATGCGTCTCCCTGGAGGAGTTCGTGATGCGGATAGTTACTGGGACCTTCTTTACAACAAACGAAGTGGCCAATGCAAGGTACCAAAGGATCGATACAACGTTGACGCCTTCTACGGACCCGGAAAGATTGGACACGTTAACAGCATGCACGGCTATTTCTTGGAAGATTTTGACCTCGCAAACATGGATACCACGTTCTGGTCTATGTCAAAGCAAGAGATCGAGGCAATGGATCCTCAGCAGAGGGTGAATCTTGAAATTGTTTACGAGTGTCTTCAAAATGCCGGACAAAAGCCAAACGAGCTGAGAGGCCGCAAGATTGGTGTATACGTGGGCACGTTTGATGGCGACTGGCTAGAGCTTGATGCACGAGATACGCAGCACTACAATCCATACCGCTTAACAGGCTATGCGGATTATATGTCCGCCAATCGTGTTCATTACGAGTATGGATTCATGGGCCCAAGGTTAGTCACTCTGAAGTGTCCTTGTACTTTGATTGTTCTTCTGTTAGATCAAGCGACGAGTGCCAAATTTTGCACAATCTGACAATTGACCAGTGTGACCATCCGAACTGCCTGCTCATCTTCCATGACAGCTTTGTACGATGGCTGTCATGCGATTCTTTCTGGGGACTGCGAAGCTGCAGTTATTGCTACTTCCAATCTCATGTTTTCGCCCAGGACAACCTCAACGATGGCGGATCAGGGTGTTATGGTAGATGAAATTCTTCTCTTTGTCATTTTTGCATCCTTTCGAATTCCCAGGAAACAATCGCTGACTCTAAGTGTCAGTCCCCAACCGGTTCCTGCAAGACCTTCAGCGCTGATGCTGATGGATACGCTCGTGGTGAAGCAGTTTCAGCTTTGTACATCAAAAAGCTTAGTGATGCAATTCGAGATGGTGACCCAGTCCGCTCTGTGATTCGTTCATCGGTGATCAATGCAGGAGGAAGGTCTTCAACCCTTACCGCGCCGAGCAGCATTGCACACGAGCAACTGATTCGCAGAGGACATGAAGTTGCCGGTATTACGGACTTGTCCATGACCGCAATGATTGAATGTCATGGTACTGGAACTGCTGTAAGTAATCGATTCGAATTCGGTGTTATACAAGCCTTTACGCTTGGTGAATCCCGAGTTCAAGAGAACATGATTTATAATGTGCAAAAGAAAAGTTATGCTATGGACTCTGCTAACACACATGTGAACACAGGTGGGAGATCCTATTGAAGCTAATGCTGTCGCTAAGATCTTCGGAGAGCATGGAATTTACATTGGCTCGGTAAGTGAGATGAGAGACCCCTTTTAATCGAATAAGCCCTCAATCCCTTATGGCTATAGTGCTGATTTTGACAGGTCAAACCCAACATAGGCCACGGTGAGAGTGCCTCTGGCCTTTCAAGTATCATCAAAATGACTCTCGCGTTGGAGAGGAAGATAATCCCGCCGAACATCCTATTCAAGTCACCAAACCCCAAGAGTACGTCTAGAATTTGACGGTAAAACTTTTGGACCCTTTTCTGATATGACGTGTAGTTCCATTCGAAGAATGCAAGCTCGTGGTTCCGACCGAACCAATGGAGTGGCCAGCAGACCGCGCGGAACGTGTTGGAGTAAACTCCTTCGGAGTAGGTGGTTCTAACGCATTCGTAAGTCTTAGATCCAACCAACTGCTTTTAATATCGAAATTAAACCTCTATTTAGGTACTTTTGGAGTCTGCGGCCTCTTATGGACTGGGCACCAAAAACAGGACAAGCACTGAGAGCGCTTCGCTTGAACCAACCCCAAAACTTCTTGTTTTCTCAGCGAAACATCCAGAGTCCGTGAAGAGATCTGCTGCAGATCACGAGTCGTACCTGAGCTCTCACCCAGAGTCTCTCGATGATATGAGTTATACTCTTACTTCGAAACGTGAGGTTCTCCCCCAGCGAGCATTCTGCGTCACAGATGGGCAAGACTCTTTCGAACTATCTCGGGTATTCAAAACATCTTTGAAAAGCCCACCTAGCATCGTTTTCTGTTTCACCGGCCAGGGTGCTCAATGGGCGCAGATGGGCAAAGAGTTGATTCAGAATGTGCCTTCTTTCAAGGAAAGTATACGAAAACTGGACACTATTCTGGCTGATCTTCCCGATTCTCCAAAGTGGAAACTTTCAGGTATGTGATTGTGGCTACAATGTTTGGTGTTATTCGCTAACGAACTACAAGACGAGATCATGGCCCCAAAGAAGTCAAGTCGCCTCTCGAAGGCTGAACTGTCGCAGCCATGCTGCACCGCTCTTCAGATCGCCTTGGTCGACCTCCTGACATCTTGGAATATTCAGCCAGCTGCTGTTGTTGGCCATTCCAGTGGAGAGATTGTAGCAGCCTACGCATCTGGAGCTATCACTGCCCCAGATGCAATTATCAGTGCCTACTACCGTGGACAAGTTATGCTGCACCTTGACCCAAGTCTTGTTGGCGGTATGGCGGCCATTGGCCTTGGCGCCGAGGCAGTCACCAAATATCTTCAATCGGGTGTTACTGTGGGATGTGAAAACAGCCCTGAGAGCACTACTCTCACTGGAGACAAAGCTGTGCTTGAACTAGTGATGAAAAGCATCCGAGAAGAAAATCCAGAAATCTTGGTTCGAGCGCTTGTGGTTGACCGGGCGTACCACTCTGCACACATGAAGACGGTTGAAAGGGAATACATTTCTCTGCTTGGGAAACTCCACTCGCAAGCTCCCAAGGTGCCATTCCTCTCATCGGTCACCAATAAGGTCATTTCAGAGGCTGGCGAACTCGGATCCTCATATTGGGCACAAAACTTGACAAGCCCAGTCTTGTTTTCCAGTGCAGTTGGAAACGTCATTAAAACTGTTGCTGGACGAAAGATGTTCCTAGAAATTGGTCCTCATTCGGCACTTGCAGGGCCTATTCGACAGATCCTTCGCTCCCATTCGGCGACGGATGACTATCTCAGCACGCTCAAGCGTGGACAAGATGGCTATGTTGAGGTTCTGAAAACTGCCGGAGAGCTTTGGCTCAATGACCACTCTGTGGATTTTGAGGCCATCAATGGAAAGGGGGAGTTCCTGAAAGATCTGCCTCTATATCCCTGGAACTACGAGTCTCTTTGGGGTGAAAGTCGCTTGTCTAGGGATTGGCGCTTCCGCAAGTACCCCCATCATGACTTGATTGGATCCCGTGTTCTCGAGAGCACTGATCAAAATCCATCTTGGCGTAATATTGTCAGACTGGACGAGATCCGCTGGATCAAAGAGCACGAAGTCACCGGTGACATTGTTCTTCCAGGTGTCGGGTATGTCTGCATGGCCGGTGAAGCCATCAGACAGATCACGGGCATAGCGGACTATACAGTAAGAAAAGTTAACATCAAGGCAGCCTGTGTCATGCAACAGGGTCAGGATACCGAGATCATTACGCATCTGTCTCGTTCCCGTCTTACCGACGCCCTTGAATCGGCATGGTACGACTTCTCGGTGTATTCTTTGAATAAGGACACCTGGACCCAACACGCTTTTGGTCAAATTAGAGCTG
Organism: Xenosphaeropsis pyriputrescens; assembly: GCA_022609375.1. Taxonomy (NCBI): domain Eukaryota; kingdom Fungi; phylum Ascomycota; class Leotiomycetes; order Phacidiales; family Phacidiaceae; genus Xenosphaeropsis; species Xenosphaeropsis pyriputrescens. The sequence continues at coordinate 87,271 of JAGKQE010000001.1, read as the reverse complement.
GGTCTGAAATCGAAAGGAAAACAGTGGAAATTAACCCCCTACCACGTGAGATTTCCAGACGTGGTTGGTACCGGAAGATGCAACAAATGGGTCTGAATTACGGTACCAGATTCAGGGCCTTAACAAACCCGACGTCTCACCCGACCATCAAATCGGCAGTCGCTACAGTGAAGAGCGAGCTGGAGAAGGGTGAATCATACTATGCGATGCATCCCTCAGCGATGGACTCTCTTTTGCAGCTTCTCATGCTTGCCGTCAGCAATGGTCTGACGAGACGATTCAATATTCTTGCTGTTCCAACATATATTGAGGAACTTTACATTCGCCCTCCGAATGGAGAGATGACAGTCCAAGCAACTGCAGACTTCCCAGCAAAGGGTGGTGCAATGTCTGGAGATGTTATTGCTGTTGACTCTGAGGGTGTCACTGTCGTACAGCTCACAACCTTACAGACATCGCCTCTTGGAGATGGCAAGACGGATGATATCAAGGGCTTTACCGATCTTCATGCCGCTACCGAACTTGAATGGAAGCCTGACCTAACTTTCATGAATTCCTCAGACTTATTCAATATCTCAATCGAACGGGGAGAAATTCATGAAAATCTCGATAAGCTCGGCGCGCTTGCCATGCTTGAAGCTCAAGAGCGGTTAGAAGGAGTTGCACCATCCCAGGGCCATTTTGGCGTTTTCTACAGCTGGCTGAAGAAGATTAACGGTGATGCCGACAGTTCACTGGCTAATATGGATTCACCGCAAAGGGTGAAGCTTATGGACGAACTGTATACCTGGCTCCAGGGTACTACTGCGAGAGCAGGCGCAATCGCCATCCAACGGATCGTGGACCAATGCAGAGCTATCTTCGCATCAGAAGTCGATCCCCTTGATCTTTTGATGGACGACGGAGTGCTTACGCAATTGTACGATTTCATGCAAATGCAGAACTCGGAGTACACTTCCTTCCTGGATCTTTTGTCTCATAAGACACCCACTTTGAGAATCCTTGAAATTGGTGCTGGTACTGGAGGAACCACGAACACTCTCTTGCCTTTCCTAAAGTCTGCATATGGAGAGCGCACCTACTTCACTTACACTTATACTGATATCTCCTCGGGATTCTTCATTCAGGCAAGAGACCGCTTCAAAGAGTACCCAGGTATGGAGTATGCAGTGTTAGACATCTCCAAGGATCCTATTGCGCAGGGATTTACAGCCGGGTCGTATGATATGATCATTGCTACCAATGTGGGTAATTGCTAAAACAACTTTGGAAATTTACTGACTTTCTGATAGGTCCTTCACGCAACGCCAGTCATCAAGGAAACTCTTTCAAACTGTCACAAATTACTGCATCCTCGCGGTCGCTTGTTCCTCCAAGAACTTGATCCCAGTAAGCAAGCCAACCCTCTCGGAATATTCTTCTATATACTGACATGTATATTCCAGTCAGCAAATGGATCAACTTTGTAATGGGTGTGCTCTCCGGCTGGTGGCTCGGTGCAGCAGATGGAAGACACAATGAGCCTTATATTCCTGCAGAAAGATGGGACAAAGAACTCCGTGCCGCAGGATTCGATGGCATTGATACCGTACATCACGATGGCTATCTCGACAACAATATCATTGCTATGCCTACCAGGCCGGCTCCAAGTTCCAATCATATCACATTGCTATGTGTGGATGAGAAGGCAGCAAGTGTTGCAACAGTTGCCTCCGGTCTTAGGGGAAAAGGATATGAGGTTGATTATTGCACCGTTGGTCAGCTGCCTCCAGCTGAGCAGGATGTTGTATCTCTCTTGGACTTGGATCATCCTTTCCTCTATTCTGCAGACGAGGCAGAATTCGAATGGTTTGTCAAAGTTGTTGACCGCGTCAAAGGCTCTGGTGACACCGACTCTGGTATTTTCTGGGTTACCGGTGCTTGCCAAGTCAATTGCCGCGAGCCTAAATATTCACTCATCACTGGTGTTTCCCGCGTCTGTCGTACCGAACGACAAATGGACTTCGGTACTCTTGAGCTGGATAGCTTCAACGATGAGGCGTTGAACGTGGTGTCCAAGGTAACTAGCGAATTCAGCAGGAGGACTCATGAGCCAGACTTCACCCCCGATCTGGAATGGGCCTACGACAGTGGCAAGGTTCTAGTCAGTCGATACCACTTTATTGATGTTGCCGAGGGAATGAAGGCCACCAAGCCTGCGACTGCGGCTCGAAAACTCGCGATCCACAAACCCGGTGTCTTAACCACACTGTCCTGGGAGCAAATTGAGCTCCCAGCCCTAGGCCCCAACGATGTGGAATGTGATGTTAAGGCAGTGGGACTCAACTTCAAGGTCAGTACTTTTGCTTGCCAAGTATTGAAAAGTCTAACATGTATCGAAGGATGTCCTTATCGCCATGGGTATCATTACCGACCTTCCAGCAATTGGGGACGGGCTTGGCTTGGAAAGCTGCAGCGTTGTCACCAGAGTCGGATCCAATGTCTCATCAGTCAAACCTGGAGATCGTGTGATTGGCTGCCGTACTGGATGTTTCGTCACAAAGATGGTTCTTGATGAGGAGCTCTGTGTGAAAATTCCGGACGATTCAAAATTAACTCATTCTGAGGCCGCAACAATGCCTGTTGTCGTCTGCACTGCTCTCTATGCTTTGCAAGACCTCGCAAAACTTGATTCCAAAAAAGTCAGTATAGCACCTACTTTCTGTAGCCAGTTACTAATACATATACACGCAGACCATCTTGATTCAATCTGCGGCGGGAGGAGTTGGCATTGCTGCCATCCAGATTGCAAAGATGACTGGTGCTGAGGTTTGTCTTCCCACCTGCCCCTTTTCATTCGCATATTCGCAGCTACTAATAAAATTCAGATCTTCTGCACGGTCAGCACTCAAGAAAAAATCGACTTCCTCACTCAGACCTACGGTATTCAAGATGACCATATTTTCAACTCAAGAGACAGCAACTTCGTACCCGGAATTATGGAAGTGACCAAAGGCAGAGGTGTAGATGTTGTTCTGAACTCCCTCTCTGGTGAACTACTCCATGCTTCCTGGAAGTGTGTCGCAGAGTTTGGAATCATGGTAGAAATTGGCCGCAGAGACTTCATTGGACATGGACAACTTGGGATGGAAACGTTCGATGGAAATCGTACCTTTGTTGGGTTTGATCTGTCTAGCATTGCGGCTAAGAAGCAAGACATCATGATGGAGTAAGTGCTCTTGAAATTTCTATAGTCATCCTACTAACACACAGCTAGACTCATGGCCCGATGCTTGAAGTACAATTCACAGGGTGACATCAAGCCTATCACTCCTATCCACGAATTTCCAGCCTCACAAATTGGAGAAGGCATGAGATACATTCAACGAGGCCTGCACATTGGCAAAGTTGTTGTTGCCATGCCTGAAAACCCAGAACAACTACCATCGGAGAAAACTCGTGGAGAACTGAGACTCAGCCCAGAGAAGGCATATTTGTTCGTGGTAAGTACAAAAAGGGATTGCACGTTCCCATATCTTTCATCTACAAGCTGTTTGTCACAGACGCAGTGAAAGAAGTAATTGTGTTCACGATTCTTGCCGCTCTCGAAGCCATGAGAGGAAATGCACAGCTTGTATATTGTTTATTTAATTTTTTGCTTCACTTTTTCGCAGCACACTTACTGACTCGCCTATCTTGCAGGGTGGTCTAGGAGGCATTGGACGCGCCGTCGCAAATTGGCTTATCGAGCGAGGAGCGAAGAACATTGTATTCCTCTCCAGGTCTGCAGGAAGAACTTCACAAGCGCAGGCGTTCCTCCAGGAGCTCACAGCACAAGGATGTGCTGCATCTGCTATTGCCGCCGACGTTTGTAAATATGATGATATCGTAGCCGCTGTCAACTCAATCAAGGCTCCCATTGGTGGAGTTCTTCAAGCTGCCATGGCACTGGACGTAAGTCGCGAAACGCCCCCTTTCTCAAGTGTGTACAAGTACTTACTACATTTATGTAGGATGTTTCTCTTGCGGACATGACTTTCCAACAATGGCAAAATGCTATGCTACCCAAGGTAGAGGGAACATTGAATCTTCATAAAGCCCTGGAGAGCCATGAGTCATCTCTCGATATCTTCTTCACTTTCAGTTCCTCCGGTTCCACTATGGGTAACTGGGGTCAAGCAAATTACAACGCAGGAAACTGCTTCCTTGACGCATTCATCCAGTACCGCCATTCGATCGGCCTGCCAGCATCTTCTCTTGATGTTGGTGTTATCGAGGATGTCGGATATGTGGCCGAAAACCCAAGCGTGCTTGACACCCTCCGAGCTACCGGCCAATATCTTGTCCAAGAGCGCGAGCTCCTCGAGAGCATCGAGCTTTGTATGACCCGTTCTCAGCCTCCCAAGGAAGGTTCCACTGAAAACCCTTCGATACCTCGCTACGTAAATCCCAGCCAAATAGCCATTGGCTATCGTTCAGTGCTTCCTATCACTGCCTCTAACAACCGTTGCATCTGGCGTAAAGATCGCCGTATGGCGATCTACCGCAACCTTGAGCAGCAAGAAACCACGACCTCTGACACCGACAACGGCGAGCTCCAGCGCTTCATGAAGGACATCACGACCAACATGACCCTGCTTCGGGCGCCCGAGTCGGCAGGTCTGCTCGCGGCCGCCATTGGGAAGACACTGTTCGGATTCTTGATGTGTGACGAGGGTGACATTGATCTCACTGCGCCACTCACTTCTATTGGCATTGATTCACTAATCAGTATCGAGTTGCGCAACTGGATCCGAAGAAGTATTGGTGTGGAGTTCACGGTGCTGGAAATTGTAAGAGCGGACGATGTCATGAACCTGGGTACTCAGGCTCAGGAGAAGCTCATTGGGAAGTTTGAGGCTGGTGCTTAGTTGCGAGTTTAGGATTTCTGGTAGCTGGGTTCTTGTTTGGCCTTCTTTTCGTAGCTTTATCAGTTATTTTTTGCACGAACTCTCACTCATTTGTTTTCGAACACAACTCTAAGACAGACAGTACAAATTCCAAGTTATGAATAAAATACCCTATCAAATTGTAATTTCTGCTTTGCTACTACTTGCGCATACTATCCAGTAAGGTTAAAACACGTTGGAAAATACTACTGATAAATTAATATCTTGATAGCTGTTTACATATCTCGTGGGCTTATGCGAGAACCTCTTGAAATAATATAGGCGGCTAGAAAAGTCACAACATGAGTAAACAAGCTAGATAGACCGCATGCATGCTATTTTTACCTTCCACAAATATTTCTGTGCCAGAAGCGATGGGATGGTGAACAGATTCCACGCGGAATAAATACTTGGGAAACGTAACAAGTAAAAACACATTAACGGCTGTTCACATCTCTATGAATCATGTCTAAATACAAGTTGAGGTAGAAATAACTGTATTCTATAATCTGAGAATCTCACGTAGTATTGAGCATTTTGTCAATTCCCAAAGGAGTATTAAAATCGATGATAGATCAGAATTAGCCCTGCGAGATTGCAATCTCCGACCCGAAATTGGGTTCTTGACTCTACGGAAGTGCAATGCCCAAACCCGCGTCTGAAATTTTGAAGTCAGCCATCAACACTCTCACTGGCTCTTTTCTTCTGACAAAAGAGTAGAAGAGCACTTACCAACTGAGATCTGCTGTCCCGTCATGCTAGAATTTCTCGCGATATCGACATATGTCGCTGCACAATCGTCTAAGTCCGTCTGGGTGATTGAGTTAGCATTCATTCATGTGGATGAGGATAATGGTATACACTCTGGAGCATATGAAGAAACGAAGCACCAAGAGGGAGGGAATTTCTGGAACAGTCGGGCACTCACCACCTTGTTAAGTTTTGCCATCTGCTTGCCCCGTTCAATACTCGCTGGCGGATACAGGAGTCCCTAACTAATCAGCAATCGCACCTAGTATTCCCAAAATCTACTCACCCAATCAGTAAGCAGAAGTCCCGGCAGAACAGCATTCATCCTGATTTTTGGGCCCTGTGTGTTTGCTAGGCACTTCATGAGATGCAATTGTGCAGCTTTTGTGACACTGTATGGCATGCTACTGCCGCTCATCTTGGTGCCAGCCATGCTGGAGGTCATGATGAAAACGCCGCCCTCGGGATTGGTAGTGAATGTTTCAAAGGCTGCCTTCAAAAGCCAGGCTTGGGCTTTGACGTTGACGGCGAAACAAGTATCCCAGTCTTCGACTATGGGTGAGAATATGTCTTCGAATTTGGCGAAGCGAGTGTAGCCTGCGTTGGAGATAATAATGTCGAGGCCTCCAAGCTTGGAGATGGTTTCTTGGACGGTCTTCGTACAGTCGGCTTCTTTTCCCATGTCCTGTGGGGAGTTAGTAGGCAAGATTCCATACTGACTCTTGAAAATCTAGTCTCCAACTCCAGACTAAAAAAAAATGTAGGTTTTCTTCTTAGGCAATTTCATTTCTGGACCAATATTAACCCAATTTAGGGCTTGAATTTTGGTCATCGAATATAGGTACAAGGAGAATGGGGGGGGGAGGGGGGAGGGAAAAGTTCGAATATATCTTACACCATGAATAGTAATCGCCTGTACCCCATACTCTTTCTCGATTTTGGTTGCCAATATCTGCGCCTTTTCGGGATTTGACTTGTAGTTGAGAGCAACATCGCTGCCTTCTCGAGCAAAATGTTCAGCAATGACCGCTCCAAGACCCCTGTTGTTTATATCAGCTGGTTACTCCCGAATAGTGGAAACCATTCGATGTGCCACAGCTTATGAGGCATGGAACATGTATGAAACCTGCTTCATCTCGCCCAGACGGGACGCGAAAGCCTCTTCTTAATGAACCTTACGGATTCTAGATTGATCCCCAATGAAGTCATGGTTGTAAGGTATATAATGAACAAACTTGAACCAGTTCTCATGACTCGATCCAAGTTTCTGAACACAAAGGGACTATGTAGTTCTTTCCAAGTAGATGAAGACCCACCTCGAGGCTCCGGTAATTAAGACTTTTCGTCCTTTGAGTGTGTAGACCATCTTGACTCGTCATCCACTGTTGACCTTTGGAGTTCAATGAGGAGAAAAAAGGGAGGGTTTGACCGTTGGCATAAGCTTCGTCTGTTTCGGAGACAGTATATATAAGTGAGGTAGTTGGAGGAGTACAAGAATCAGCGTTCGTGCCGCTTATATATCTTGAGCTTTCAACCAGGCCCGCCAGGATATAAATCAGTAAGAAGTCATTTATGTAGTTTAACGATCATCATCAATACCTGGTCCCTTGACACCGAGTACACCACTTTTGCTTTACATACAGATGTGTATCGGATTGCTTATTGTTTTTTGGCCGAAGCGTCTAATTGCAAGGCTCAGATTCCCGCTGCACTTTTTGTTAAATCTACTCTAATATAGCCAGTACCTATAAGCTATGGCGTAGAGTAGAAGAGCATACATATTGTATTGGTGCTATAACATCAATACGGCGTGGGGACAGCTAAAAGACGTCAGTACCGAAATGATCGGACTACCGAACATCTTCGGTGTTCTGGCAAAGGCAGTGTCTGATATGCACTGGCAGCAATACCCGCCTTTAAGATACGATAGATTTAATTAGACGAGCCAATAAAAGGATCAAGGGGTATAGAACTTATCAACCCTGTACATAGTAGTTACATATAAATGGCACGGTTGGCCTTTTCTTTAAGGACACTTGATCTCCCTTTGTCTGTTTGCCTGAGGATGCTTTCTTTGATGCTTTTTGATACTCGATTGAGATTCTCGCCTTATCCTCCCCAAGACAGATTGAAACTTCTCTCCCTTTATGCAGTAAGAAACCTTGTTGGCCGCATAGCATCGGATGACCGACCGGCTACAGACGGCTGAAAGTGATCGGGACATCCTAAATCCTAAGTCCGGACTACATGCGAGGCTCACCTTTGTGCAGCTACACATGCTATATCACAAGCAATGTCTTATTGCACATATGTAATGTCAGCTCTACATGTCACACAGCAGCTAAATCCTCTGATACCTAGGTATGAGCATATATAGTCGATGCTAAAACCTCGAATCCCCTAAGTGAAGGTGTACGAAGATTCGTACACCTTCAATTCTTTTGTCAATTCATGATAACGACGGGCACTGCAATTGATACTCGTTATGTCTCAATCAGCCGAGCCTCCACTGGCCGAACCTTTAGCAGCTGAGTCTCAATCAGATGAGCCTCTCACTAAGCCATTCAAACCCTCCACAGGATTTATCCTGGCCTTCTCATCCCTCGCTATAGTGAGCTTAGCTGCCTCACTTGACGCGACATCACTTGCTGTTGCCCTACCTGTACGTTATGACAGCCTCAAAACATACATCTAATCGCATCAAGACTTCATAGACTGACACAACAATCTAGGTCATATCAGCAGCTATCCATGGATCAGCTACCGAAGCCTTTTGGGCTGGAACGTCGTTCCTCCTGGCTTCAACAGTGCTTATGCTCAACTGGGTAGCATTCAGCTCTATCTTCGGCCGTCGACCCATCATGCTCCTATCCTGTGCCGTCTTCGCTCTCGGAGCTATCCTTTGCGGAGTCAGCAAGAACTTCGCGCTGATGTTGGTCGGAAGAACGGTCCAAGGAGCAGGCGGAGGTGGCTTCGTGGCTGTAGTTCAGGTCATCATCACAGATATGGTTCCCCTGAGAGAGCGCGCCAAATATTATGCCTTGATGAGCATAGTTTATGCAGTGGGAAGCTTGGTGGGCCCTATCATCGGTGGTGGCCTCGCACAACACGGTGCTTGGCGGGTAAGTCTCTTGACTCCTAATTCAGAGCTTGACAGCTGTCTACTGTAGAACTGTGCTGACTTGATTATTTTCTCTAGTGGATTTTCTGGTATGCCCACTCAACATGTCTTCTCCTTTCCACGTACTTACTTTTGCAGGCTCAACCTACCCATCATTGGGATTGGCATGATAGGACTGATTTTGTTTCTCAAACTACAATACCGCGAACGAGCATTTCTGGCGAAACTGAGCGAGATCGACTGGATCGGCTCTTTTCTCTTTATTGCTTCGACGACTTCTTTTCTCATTCCAATCACTTGGGGTGGCGTTATGTACCCATGGTCTAGCTGGCGTACACTGGTTCCCCTCTTACTTGGTGTTGCTGGGCTCGTTGCATTTACTGTTCAGCAAATCTGGTCTCCACGCGTCACGCTCATTCCAATATCCATCTTCACAAACCGTTCGACGTCGCTTTACTACCTCTGTGCCTTCTGCCAAGGCGTGGTTCTTTGGTCGATGGTGTACTACCTGCCAGAATACTTCCAGGCTGTGAAAGGTTTCACTGCGACTGGCGCTGGTCTTGCAGCACTGCCACAAGGAATCACAATTGTGCCTTCCGCGATGTTTGTCGGTGTTGTTGTTAGCATTACAGGCAGGTATCGCTGGGCACTTTGGGCAGGATGGGCACTGTCAGCTGTTGGATATGGCGTCTTGATCCTTCTAGACGTCAACACAAAGATGGTTGCCTGGATATTCATCGAACTGACCGCTGGTGTTGGTGTCGGTATTCTCTTTCCAGCCATCGCGTTGGGCATCCAAGCCTCTGCACCTCAGACAGAAACTGCCATGGCAGCAACGTTGGGTACCTTCTTCCGATTCCTTGGCCAGACTATGGGTGTTGCTATTGGTGGAACCATCTTTCAAAATCAAATGGTTGGCCACTTGAAATCCATTCCTAGCCTGGCCGGCAATGCCAGCTACTATGCTCTCAACTCTGTGGAGTTGGTTGAGCAGTTGAGGTTGATGCCGCATGGTTCAGTCGAGAAGGTCCAGCTTCGACACGCGTTTGCAGATTCTTATAAAACAATATGGGAGGTTATGTGTGCGTTGTCTGGCTTTGCTCTGATTGTAAGTTTCTTCGTGGTAGAATATGATTTGAACCAGGAACATGTGACCGATCAGGGCTTCGTAGAGGGTGGAAACAAGGATAAGGAAGGAAAGAGTGCTGCATCTGATTCATTGGCCACGGATATACCAATAACGGAAAAAGGAGAGGAAACTCCTACTATTGACAAAGTGTCTGACAAGGTCTGAGAACGAAACTTGCAATTGGCGAGAACTGGTCAACTCACGTAGCATGTCAGCTTTGGTAGTAAACCGTTTGATATTATATGGCGCCCGCGATACTTTCAACCCTATAAATCAGTGTTCTAAATTTCAAGTGCCTTTTGAAGTCGGAAATTAATTATCCACCATCAATCTGTCAGCCCATTAAACTTTTCTTGGACAGCGTCTCAGGCAAAACTAGTGCTATAACGATGTACATCGTACTTATGTGAAGAAATCTCCACTGCTCGCAACCCTGTAAACTAGCTGCATGCAGCCGGTCCACTCACGGAGCTCACAAAGTAGGTTTCAAAATCCACGAACAGCACCTCTACCATTAAAACTATGCCTAAAGCCCTATGAGCTCAGAGTCTGTGGCTTCTTCGTGGAACCAGACAGTCTGTCCTCACCATTGAAAGATCATCTAGGGGCGATCTCTTTAAGTTGTCTGAGTCATTGACTTCTGAGCATTGTACTTGCTTCTGGAATGAATCTCAACCTGCAACCACACGAGCAATTTGCCCGAAGGAATTGTTCTCTTGGACCGTTATACTTGGCATCGACATTCCTACCAGCACATAGCGAACCTTGTGTGCTTCGGTGTGCCGAATAAGCTCGGTTGTCCGAATCATAAGGACTTCGCAGTCAGCAATGACAAGACTCGAAAGTGTCAGCAATCATTCCTCCGGGGTCTTGCGTCTTCTGTGTGGTCGAAGAATTGCTGTCAGATGGTTTTGAGTTCAATCCTTCTGCTTGGCTTAAGATGGTACTTGTAGGCAGCAATGATTTATAATGATCGAATATGCAAGTGTTCTTCTATCCAAGGATACTCGATCATCCTACGACGCTTGCTTCAAGGTTTAATCGAGAGAGGTAGAGTAAAACTTTACTAAATGACATACAGGAGAAGCATTCATTCCCCAGCCTTAGCAGTTCTGTCCCTACCGTATGTGGAGCATGAAAGCCTTTTATAGGCATGAAATGGAGGGAAACAACCGATCTAGATGTAGATGGACCCTTATTCTCACTACACTAGTCTCGCTGATCTAGTGTCAGAGGATTGGAATCCTTCCAGATAGATACCTAAGAACACTATGCTTGATCTTGAGGGTCTCTGTTCTCTGGCCATTAGGTTTGAGTATCGCCCTCGGCTGTAATTGATCTGCAGTTGCTGTGATAAGTAAGGTAACTAGGTAAGTAGGTAAGTACCTACCTAGGTACCCAAGTACTCAAGCAATAAAGAAAGGCCTTGCCGCGAGGCTGCATAAATTCCTCCAACCGTTCACTGCAGTAAGCAAAGTAAACCAAGAAAACCTCGATGAGAGGCTGCATGAGGTGGAAGCTGGGCTTCAAGACACAGGCTCCAGCTCTGACTGCGCAGTATATAGTACCTACTTGCCTACCTACCTCAGGTAGTCAAGTACCTTGCCGTGAGGCTACATAAACGCGATATGGCGCGGCATATCCTGACCACGGATAGGCGAGGACAAAGGACCTGGGTTCAGCACCTACTCTTCAGCTCCTTATTATCCTTGGATGTAAGATCTGTGGCCGAAGATTGACGTGATAGATACCTGCACAAGTCAGCCTACCTACTGTGCAACAGTAAGCGTAGATAAGATTTAGGGAGCCACACAAGATTTGTGAAGTATCACAAAGGAGAACTGTACTCTCAACCTATTACAGCTTCTTCATCAATCGAACTTGTAGCAGGGGGCAATCTGTTAAGCGCCACGGGATTACATCAAACCAGGATTTGGGACGAATCTTACACAAGCAAGGTCTCTTGCTTGAAACCCTGGTCCTGCATTCGTTCTGAACACGGTGATTCGTTTCGAGGTGGTGATATTGATATGATGTAGTGATGAGGCGCGTCAAGCCTTGACATCAGTTTGATAAGGTGAGTGAGTGAGTGAGTGAGTGTGCGATGGCGACAGAGTTGGTTTGTGGGCGCGGCCCGTAGTTGCGGCCCGTGGCTGTGGCGCTTAGGTTGGCCCCCGAGATTGATAGACTGTTAGACTACATGTACATAACTTCACTTCCCAACCCCACGCTCCACCAGTCTATGGTAGTCATTGAATTGGCCCGGCTTAGCTAGGGAATGTGAATATGTGTATCTGGTGCACGTGTTCGTTGCTTTTGGTTTTCGTCAGATAACGCTCGCTATACGATACTCGTGAGATACAGTAAGCTACGATGGCGTTGCCATAACTTACTTTTTCACGCATATATATAATACACGCACACACACACATATATATATATATATATAAATATACATACACATACATATACATACGTGTCAAGAGCGGGTACGGATATATTTCCCGCCGGTTGAGGGACTCATAAGTGTTCCACCACTGCCAAGGTCGCCGTCGTTCTTTGTTGATTGTTGATCTCTCTCGTCCTCATCCAAGCGAATATGAACGGTGGCGATATCTATAGCCATCGTGCTTGTGACAGATGCCATGCTCAGAAGCTGAGGTGTCGCCCCCTGACTGAAGGAAAATGTATACGATGTGCCAAAGCAAATATCGAATGCGTTGCACGACCCTCCTTACGCACGCGTAGGTCCGAAAACGCCCCTAAACGTCGATATGATGAGACCGCCAAAAGACGTTCGTTCGCATCTCCAAAGCTCAGTAAGCACGTTGATGGTATTGATCGCGGTGTAAAAAGTCCAGGTATATTTGCGTTTTTGATATATGCTGGAGTTGTTTGCGGGGACTAATCTGCGTTTCTACAGATGGTACAGATGGTGCAGATACATGCCCGACACCTGTCTCTCTGATGCAGTGGTCTTCTGATATTGACCTGTCAAATCTGGATTTTCTGAATATTACTGCCAACAGCAGCGACGCTAATGCAGAATTAGCTGGTAATGTCAAACCCTTCTCGGATGCGTTCGTCGAGAACAATCGTGGAGATTTCATCTTCGACTCGTTGGACTATTCTTCAATGCCGCATCTTGCAAATGATACATTCTCTGGTTCGACGTTTAGCGCTTCTCCAGTAGATGCTGTCTCGATAAGCGCCAGCAGTAAATCTCAGACCTTTTGCAAAGTGGATTGGGTTGAAGACCTCACTCGATTGAACAGCAGAGTCTCAAAACATGATGAAGTTATGACTGCGGGTATGGAGACACGAGACTCGTCCACTTCATCATCTTCCGAGCCTTCGTCGCTCTTGAGCGAGAGCCAGCACTTGATCGGCACGCAGTCCCGCTTGCTGGACAAGACTCTTGAACTCACAACCGATCTGATAAGACTACTTGGCCAGCTAGCATCATATACTGGGGAAACCACTCAGAGCGATATCCAAAGCGTTGATGGATCAATTCATCAACCTCCGTTCCAGCCAGTGTTCATCGACCATTCACTCCAGCACTTGGACTACATCACTCCAGCAGACAAAGAGAAAACAAATCAGAGTCCCATACATGGCGACCAGTTCACAATCTTGCTCCTCATGTCTTGCTACATGCGCCTACTTGGCATCTATGAACACCTCTTCACGCACATCCACAAACTGCTCGATGAGTTTAAGTTGGCCGCCGATCTATCACAGGCCCACATTCAGCTGCCTGCTGTCACCGTGGGCTCGTTCTCCTTAAATTCAAGCCCAGACATACAGACATTGCTCATCATCGAGCTGGTGACCTTCCTTGTTGGTCATATAGGACACACTATTGAGTTGACAACACCAACACCAACTGCAGCCACTTCTCGAAATGCATATCATGGATTGGAACGCTCGTCAAAATCAAGCAGTGCTATGACTGACGTTATCAGTTCAACGCACAACGCCGTGCGGGAACGAGAGAAAGAACTGGTAGAGGCCATGGGCCGTATTAGAAGGATCCTGATGCGTTCACGGCCAGGAGTAGGCATCAGGAAGGATTTGTCATGCGTATTTCTAGATTAGTGTAGGAGATAGAAGAGCTAGAATAGATTCATAGTGTACGATAACGGCCGCGAGTTTCTCGAAGATATTCAAGGCATACTTTCGAGCCAACCACCAACTTTCGATTTCTCTCCTTCGCATACTGTCTCGATTTGCTTCTTTCAGTGTTTTATGGCAGTGCTAGGAGCTGCGGAATAAATCTGTGTTCTTCGGTAGTCCAGGGGGCTCAAAATGTTGGAAACACCAACATTTGCAAGAGTTCGCGGGCCGGACCGCCTCATTGGCTTGCCGGCTGGCTGTCCTATGTCTCACCGCCGCTTAGATATGAGGCGCGATTACAGCCTATTAACCTCAACTGAGCACCTATCTACAAAACCAAAATATTAACAGAGAATCTTCCTTGGTTGCATGTTCAGCTGTGACCGGGACGATTGTGGATGGTCTTGTCTGCCTTGAAATCAATGACTTTTGCCAAGTGTTGGGTGCGACGTCCGACCCCTGTCACTTACCAACATCGCTCTGTTGTCTACATCATTCAAGCATGTGTCATACTGTAGAAATCAAAAGCAGTTATAATAAAGACATTATCTCATTTTTATGACCTTAACAGATTCAATATCAAAAATTATCAGTCGTTTACTAGACCCTATCTAGTCACTCTGCAGTGCGTACGCGATGAATATGTATAGAAGTGATGGTGGTATCAGGATTATCGAGTCAATCCTATGAATCCAGCTTCACAGCGGATGCATTAAAAGATAAATTGCACGCTTCGTCGAGATTTCCTGATTGTTGGTAGCATCTTAGAAATCAGAGTTTCTATGGTCAACTCTGCCTCATATTATAACACGGCTCTTGCCAACCATGTAACCTTGAAACCGCCCCCACGAGTGTCTAAAAGAGATTTTGGACATGATCATTGCAGGCGGTGCATGACTCCGCCAAGTTTTATCGTTTGAACTGCTCTTATACCCTGCCAGAATGTTGGTTGTGCTCTGCACGAAGTACAATCTATGGAGTCGCTACTTGCAGCCTGGCATTATGGCCATGCTTTCTTCTAACACTGCGTTGTACATCCGCAAATAAAATTCGAAGGCTTGTCTTCGTTGTTGGATGTACAGACATGGGAATGGCTTCTCCAAAAGAAGGCTGTGAAGTGGATTACAAGGGTGATCTTTATAAATCGAAGTCAATAGCCGCTCTTTCAAAAACCTCTCTTGGCATTATGTATTTGAGCATCCAATTTAGTAACTTTATCAAGAATCTATTATTAAGAACTCGCCGGTCCTATTAGTTGAAGATGATTTCGAGAGAATGGCAAACACCTAGCCTAGAGGAGCTCCTAACAGAGGAGAAAGTATCGGCTCGAAAATGTGCTTGGCACAACGCCAAGAAGGTGGAGGGCTCACTGGTCAAGTGCTCAAACCCTATCGGAAAAGACCAAGTCAAAGAAATATATGACCTTATCAAATCCTTGAAGACACTTGACAGGGCCAAACCAGATTATGCCGACACGCTTCACAGTCTCTCATCATTAATACTATGCTGCCGCAAGCATAGATCGAGCTCCAATGCTCAAGCTATTTATAGCACTTGGGCCGTAGAAAATCCTCGTCCAAAAAGGCCGGTTCCAAAGGCGGTTCCAAAGCCAGATCCCCTGCCACCGAACTTGAGTACGACATCTAAAATCTCAACATCCGACATCAAGAAGATATTGGGAATACAAGAAAAGAAAAGCATCACTTGCCATGGAATCACATCAAAGAACAATGTCTGTAGGAACTTGGTCAGCCAAAACAATTTTGATCTCATCATGGCTACTTTGAAGGAGTTGGCTTGCTCTTGGACTCTCTCTGACACTTCGAGGCTACTTTTGAAACAACTCTCTCATTCAGTCATGTGTTTAAGATACCATCAAAAACAGTCTAGAGAAAAATACGAGAGCTGGTTGGAAATCATTCGGACTGGAACGCCGCCTATCTTGGACAAGATGAGCAAGCAGAGTGTTCTGCCTCTTGGATGCACGCCTGTTCGACCTCACAGTGTCAAGAGGCGTTCAACCCCAGAGTCCATCTCTTCAACAGTCTTCACACCCTCTAATAGTTCAAACATCGAGACCCCCAGTACGAGTCCATCAACAGTCACCAGACTCAACCCGTCAAACAGCGAGTCGCCGTTAGCGAAGTTCCAGAATCGCAGCACTCAGTTTGAGAGCAACAGCACCGTCACTTACGAACCCTACTCCCCGCGGCCCCCAGAAAAAAGGCACAAAAACCTCCTCAACAAGCTCCAGAGCGCCATAACCAGCGCAGCGGAGCAGGAAAGCGGCCTCATCTATGTGTATCAGCGACCGCACAGCGGCGGCAACCCGAGCCACCTCAAGATCGGCTACACGAAAGACGTGCCCAATAGGATGCGGGATTGGAAGAAGCAATGCGGCTACACGCCGGAGGTCGTGGTGGTGGTGGCGACGGCGTGCGCCAAGAGGGTCGAGAAGCTGGTGCACCTGGAGCTGCATGACGAGCGGAGGCGCGAGGTGCTCGTGGCCGGGCGCTGTAACGGTGGCGTGGGCTGCGCGAGAAGGCATGAGGAGTGGTTCGAGGTGGGTGCTGCGCGCGCCGAGAGGGTCATCAGGGGCTGGGCCAAGTGGCTTGCGTGTCAGCCGTACGATGAGGATGGCGGGTGGAATCTGCGGAGAGATTGGGTTCTGCGTGTTGGGATGCTGAGGGGAGGGGGTGGAGATTTCGCTTCGCGGCTTTTTGCTCTGCGCCCTGATAAAATTGTAGTGAAAAAGGAGGACATAGACGCTGCGGATGAGCGGGGGGCTGTGGATTGCGGTGGGTCTTTGAAGAAGTCCTCCCTCTTGGAGTCAAAACGGGAGATCAAGCTCGAACATATTCCTCTTGGCAAAGTCGATGTTAGGCCTTCTATAGATTATGATCCGGATGATGTGTTCGCCATATAAATACTTTTCGATTTGTTATTCATAGATTTTATAAGCTTAAGGTTGATTATTTACTACCAGCCAAATTCACTATTTCGTGCTCACTTGCTGCGTGAGACTCTATTTATCTCTTGAAATGTTAATATCTGAGAACAAAGGCTGTAGCTAATCGTGCTCATAGTGAGGGTCTGAGAAGCTCCTCAATAACGCAGTTTAAATCGCCCTCAGGGGTGACCAGTTCAGTGGTCTAGTTCAACTTTTCACGTCGAAGAACATATGCTCGTCGAGGTGGATATTATATTACTCATTAACACACCGCAAAATCATACAGGCAACAGACGCATAGACGCAATAAACCCCAGTTCGCTCCTAATCATCCCAGCCATTCGATTCATCATTCAGTATTCCACGCGTAACCAGATTGCCCACAGTTAGAGTCAATCAAATAGACAGCAAGCTATAACAAAGACAGATCATACGCTTAAGCGACTTGACTAGTCTCCGTCTCGCTCGGGGCATAAGTAAAACCAGTAGCAACACTGCCATCACTTGTAAGCCTGCTCTCTCCGAACTCTTGCTCCTGAGTAGCAGGGTGGCTTCCCTCGCCATTGCCCGTCACACCCCCAACCGCACCAGCTCCAGCTCCAGCTCCTACACCACCGATACCCTCATGTTCTACGGCGTTATTAGGCGTATGTATAGCACCAACAGGCATAAGTGCAGTATCAATCTGCTCATGGGCGGAGGTGACGTCTTCCAACTCAGGCTGCCACTCGCGGAGATCGTCCTCAGCATCATTGAGCACCTGGCGGGCCTGGTTGCCGTGCTCGAAGACTGGGCGTGTATCACCTGGTACAACAGGAGTATCGTCAAGGAGGTTTAGGAGGCGGCGGCCATGGCGTGCCAGGATAATTTGCTTCTCAGCGCGCTCAATGGTCGCAGCGAACTCAGCAGCGTATGCTTCCTTGAGCTTTTGACGGGTCTGGAGAGGGTTAGTGATATGCTGGTAGAGGATATCAAGTAGAGTCAAAAGGTCTTACAATATTAGTGAGCTGGGCTTCGGCGACAAGATTCTCTGCTTCAGCGCGTACAAGCTCCTGCTCGAGAGTGACCAGTTTGGCGCTTTCGGGCTCCTTGACCTTCAGCTTGGCAATCTCATCTGCGATCTTCGCCTTGTGGTCTCTGCTAGGTTGTACACTCTTCTCGGTGTTGCGAATGGCCTTGAGAATACCGCGGGAGTCGTCTATGTTGTGGGCATACAACTCTTCTTGCTCACCAATCTCACTGAGCAGCACGCCCACCTTGTCGGATATGTCGGAGATGGCATCATCGCCAGTTTGCTCGCCCCAGTCGGAAAGTTGGCTGGCGATGGAGACGCGCTCTTTACCAGCAGCTTCGTAGGATCCGATTAGGTTGTTCTCTGATTTGATCAGCTTGTACAGCTTCTTGGAGAGCTCGGGTTGTGTGCTGCTGCGCAGGGAGCTGAAGCTGAATCCATGGCGGCTAGAGCTGGAGGTCGATTCTTTCTTATTGGAACTTTTGTTGGAACGGATGGACAATGCTCGATTCCTATTTACATACGTTAGTTCCTTCTTGAAACGGCTTGTGTTTGTTTGTTTGGCTACAGATGTCTCATAGGAGCTTCCTTCACACTATTTTTGCGACTCGGCAGGCCCATGATGAATGTTGATGATAAACAAAGTCGCACAAACGAATGATGGAGAATGAGAGCTTGCGACTTACATATTGAAGGTATCTGGTACTTGTTCGAATAAGACGAGGTGACTTCCTACGGAGTGATTTCTGTTGTTGTGATCAGCACTTTCCTTGTCTACCTGTGATATGTGCCCTTGTATGTAATCGTGGACCCTTTGACCCTTCGACCCTTCGACCCTTCGCAAGGCTAAGGAGATCAAGAAACTTGGCGGAGCAGGATAGGTAGGTAATGAGTTCAACACATACCTTGGCTATCTATTCTTGCGACTTGTCTTGTTGGAGTTGAAAGAGGTGATAATTCTAAGCTAGAGTCAAATATAAGATCCGGAGTAGAGTATTGATTTCTTTGGGTTTTGTAGGAAGTTAGGTATATGAAGGTGATTGTTTGTTGTGATGGAAAGGGAGAGATTACTCGTAAGTAGGTAGGTAGGCAGGTAGGTAGTACTGTTGTAGTGCTTCTGTCACTGCCATCACTCGTCACTATTCCCCCCACATCCCCTCTGTTTACTCACTAAATTGCCCACTCCGGGTCTCACCGGCGCCGATGATGTCAACGGCGGTTATCTTACGACGCTACTTATGGAAGACATGATTCAAGACTCGTGATCCACCACAAAGAGAGTAGTTCAGATGACAAGTAAGAGACAGTTATCTTGAAGCAAATGGTAATTGGTTCCTCTTCTCCTTATTCGTTGATGCTCTGGTCGCAAATGAAAGGAACACAATTTGGAAGGAAAAACTACATAAATGGCTCTCTGGATTGAGCGGTTAGTATCTTATCAAAAGAGACGAGAAGTAGAAGGAGAACAACGGTTGCATTTGATATGAACTATAACACAGCTCACAGCGATGTAAAAGAAGGGAATTAAGAGCTTAACAAAGCATACCATCATCATAATCGTAGTCATAATTATAATCATAACCAGGTTGTCATTATCTCATAACCATCATAAATCCAAATCCAACCCCATCAATAAATAAAATCTCCCATTGCAATTTCCTTCCAATAGCCAAAAAAGCAACCCTCTTTATCCACATCAATTCTACCCCCTCTCCAACCCCCTAAACATAAGTCCGACTCCTCCTCTCCACAACAACCGGCACCGAGCGACGGTGAGAGGTAGTGCTGACTCTGGGCGATGAGGCATAGACGTGTCTGCTGCTCTGCGGCCTGCCAGTCGTGGTCCTCGTAACAGAGGTGTATGAGGATCTGGGCTGGTGGCCACGCTGATGATGGCTGTGATGAGGGGCAGTGCGGACAGGGACGACGACTTCTTCGCGATAACGATGGCGAGATGGGGACGAGAAGAGACACATTTTGGAGATGTGAAAAGTGATCTTTGAGAAGATTGAGGTCTAACGTATCTTGTTGGTAGGAAAGATCGTGGCCGATTTTTATTGATTGGTGGGCAAGTTGAAGGCAACACGTATATCGACTTTGAGGGTCAAGACGGATTTGACATCGAGTACCTCACCTCAGCAAACCAGCCGGCGAAGCGGGCCTTTTATATTCCTCATCACCTCAGCACGAGGCTCTTCCTTGACAAGTGCCCAACTCTTGCCCATTCGCCCTTATGTCACCCATACACGGCATCGCAGCATCACAGCATTGCGGCCAGACTCATTCGCACACTTCACTGGCTCTGCAATGGAAGGATTCGACCGTGTACAAGTATACCCTGAAGCCAAGAGCCAAAGTATCTTGATCGTGGAGATACATCCTAGCTTCTCTTGCGCATCCTTGTCTATATCATGGCGAACGGGATTCTAGCCTCCACCTCCACCCCACCTCCACATTTCCACAGCAGGAATCGAAAGCAAGCAGCCTCTCCGTGCTATCAAATCCTCCCTCCGCCCGTGGCTGCGTAGCGATCCAAAGCATGAGTCGGATTCGGCGTCCTTGGATTCGCTCTCTTCGGCTCGGCGCTCTTGTGATACTGTTACATTGTGCTTCGGGGAGCCTCAAGTGTTTCAGCCTCTCAATGCATCGCTGCTCACCCAGGTACTCTCATTCGCGCAGCAGGGCGTACGGCGATTCCAGTATGCGACGGAACAACACAAACCTCGAAATCAGAAACTCATAAGAGCCCTTCCGTACTGTCTGGTATATTTCCGAGTCTGGTCATATATATGTTCAGTCCCATGTACCCAGCGAGCAGGGATATCGAAAAGAAATCATGAACGACGTCAACGTGCAGCGATTAGCGAGCTTCACAAGTGCCAGACAGTGCAAACCATGCGCTGGGTGCACGTCCTCGATACCCACACGACACGAAGACAATCCATCGAGCAGAAGAAATGTCAAGACGCCGGTGAAAAGCCTTGTCGAGTCTGATCTACATCGGTTCTATTTTGGTATTGAAGATCGGAAGGGAAGAGATACACTTATGATGAGACTACGGCCACATACATATGTATGTATATATGTACCTGCCAGTATCCAGAGTCGCATTGAGAATCAAGGGTCCAAGCGACCCAGAGTGTGGAAACGGAGTGGAGAGAGGGGAGATAGACGAGAAACAAGGTTAGAATGGACGTCAGTCTGTGAGGAAGATAGATACATAAATAGAACCCCATATTACCATCCCTGACAATCACGAATACCTAGATCTTACCCAAACTCTATCGAATAACAAACAATGCTTCCGTAAGGTTTGGCAAGAACATAATTAGTTGTGACGAAAGAGAGTGGTCGTGGTGAAGGGGGAAAAGCTACGGTCAAGTCAACTTCAATGGATCAAGCACAGTTGATGAACCAGGCACAGTTGAAAGATCGACAACGTCGAAATAATTCTGCAGAAACAAACCCATCCTCACACGCAATTTCACAAAAGAAGTAATTCATCTCAGCTCTATAGATTAAACCACGGCTTTTCGAGCAAGCTACCCCCTAGAACATCACAACAAAAGAAATCTACAGAAGAAAGAGAGAAAAATTAAATGAAGACACGCAAGTCCAAAAGGACTAAAGTAAAAATACGAAAGATGTCTCTTTCTTTCTTTTGTCCTTTTTCAAATCCATATCCCAGTCTCAGATTCGCCCATCTCAACACAATCTCGAATCTCAAATCAATCCACTAGAATACTCACTTGAAAGAAGCAAACTCACTCCACGTCCATTATCTCCCCAAATACTTCCCAAAAAATGCCAAAATATATCTACCAACCAAGTTATTAGAGTTCTCAAGCACCAGTATTATTTCCCACGGTCATGCTCGCGACATCAAGCAACACGCTCAGTGGTCCCCAAGTAGGGAAAGCATACTGCGAGTCCGATCTTGTAACGACACCCGTGACGACGGTGACTTTAAGATCAGGGACGTCTTCATTCGCAACGGGTGTCTTATCAATCTAACCCGAATTAGCACGACAACTCATTTCATGAGCACAAGAAATACTTACGAGTGTAATGCGCCAGTGCAGGTTTGCCTTCAGATAAGGCAAAACTTCATCCTGCTCCAGGGTCGCCAGACCACCTTTTTTGACAATGCCGAGCAGTGCACTGGTGAGGGGAACGGTTCCACTGACTTCGCCATCCATATTAGTTGAGTCGTCAGTGTCCTGGACAGCTTTGGCGAAGATGCAATGCGAACCAACGAGATTCGGCTGCAGACCCCATTGTGTGCTATCGTCAGATACGTCACCGAGGAAGATGTATATGCTAAAGGGACCAGAAAGGGCATATTTCTTGACGCGGAGATTGACAATGTACTCATTGTATTGGTTGCTAGAAGCGGGATCGGCTGGGAGACCGAGTGAAGAGTTTGTGGCTAGCTCGTGATCGACGAGAGCAGAGACTGAAGGCTCGATAGCTCGCTGAAGGGGCAGTGTGCGTTTTGAGACAGTGTTGGCTGGTGCAGTGCTGCCATAGAGCGTGTTGATTGCGGATATGACGGCAGCATATGTGTCGGAGGATGTGTTTGCGGTTTCCGCGTACGCATAGCCAAATGTCTCGGTGTATCGAGATGTGGTGGATGTCCAGAAGGATGTCTCGGATTGGTAAAATGGTGTGAGGGGGCTATCCGTGTCTTGAACCTCACCTTGAGAATTTGTGAATGTGTTGTGCAATGCTGCAGTAGGAACAACATAGCTATCTGGATATAAGACTTGCCACATCGCAAAACATCGATCAACCATAGCATGATGAAGGAAAAAGATAGGATCAAAAGACGAGTAATCAATATAAGTCATATGGCCACCACTTCCACTGAGACCATGCACCATATCGTGTAATGACTCAAGAGAGTCATAGTCGTTACCACTTTCATCATAGGTGATCCATGCTGCATTGCTGAATTTGCTGAAATCGGGGTAGTTAACAAAGAGATTGTAAAGGCGATCTCGGATTGTAGATGCACTGTTATCGAATTCGGCAGCCACCAAACTGTCTTGAGAAGTAGTTGGCAGTCCAGATGAGTTGGGAGGATAGCGAACAGTCGCATCCCAGTTTACTAGCTGAAGAGGTGTCAGTGAAACCTATAGGAAACTCGAAGATCGCAGGGCTAAGTGAGAGCTCTGTGGGTAAATCGACAAGAGTTCTAAGATTAAGCTCAAGTTAAAAGCTCGCATACGGCACATATATTTGAGGTATCATGCCATAACGGAGCGTAGTCTCCACAATAAAGATTTTCATGAAACAAAATCTACTTACAGGTTGCTCTGGAAGGTCAGCCTTGACGAAAGGTTTGAATACGTAATTGTAGAGAGGATTGGCGATGGTCTGTACGCCAGCCGGCCCATCCACCGCAACAGTTGATGAGCCTCCAACACTCTCTGGAAGTATACTCTGACCATCAGCTGGCTGAGCCGCCCAATCCCAGTAGGGAACTCTGAAGTCCGCAATAGCCTCAGCCAGTTCTTCTCTCTCTGTGACATTTGAGTAGTACCCAAGGATTTGTTGCATAGTGTTGTACACCACTTGCTATTAAATCTTTTTAGCTTTGGTTTCCCTAAATCTTGTGAGGGGAACTGACTTCGTAGAGAGCCATATAAGGACGATGCCAGGTTGAAAAGAGAATTGAGTTATGAGTACAGTAGCCTGAGTTTCCCTGTGCAGCTGTTGAATTCTGGACATTATTCCATGCTCGATATGGTCTACCATGAATGCCTAGTGGTAAAGGTTATCATCGCAAAAGCCTCTTGAGATGTCTTTATGAATGTTTTGACAAACAATACTTACCAGCAACCTCATACCATGACAATAGTTCCGACTGATCCGTGTATTGTAGTATATCCAAGGCCAAGAGAAAAAAGTTCCATTGCACCGTGTTCTGCTGCAAGTCCCGAACCTCCAGTCTCAGTGGCATTGATCCGTTAGCAGTCAAGTTCATCTGAACACCGGTGATGATGTATGGAGTATCACTTGATTCTCTCTTCTCTGGGAGACTGAGCTCTATTTCGCCATAGTCATAATGTGGAGGTCTTTCATCGTCGACAAAGCTGGATGTCGGAGCCGCCGTGGCAGAAGGAATGTGTAGAAAGAGACTGCATATTGGCAGCAGCGCGAAGACAATGTAGAAGTGATTAAAGGCCATTTCCTAAGTTGCTCGCTGTGGGGCAAGAGGAGTATGTTTTCACTACAGCGATTGGGTATTTTCAAGGCAAGAAGAGAGTTGCTGCAAAACGAGTGTGCGTCTCCGACGATATTTTATTCCAACGATTGTGGTGAGGTCTGGTAGATGACTTCAAGTTCAACTTGAACTACTAAACCAATATTAATTTCCGTAGAACATGAGCTCTTGATCAGGAAGCTGGTAGTACTAGTCAATCATCAATATCGAGGGGTTGGCGAGATTGGAGACTCACCACACCAAGTATTCAGCTCCAAAGAGTGGAAATCTTGAGATTCCGCATTCGAAGAGAGTACCAGCACAGTAAAGACAGACAAGATACGTAGAGAGCGAGAGTATTTCAAGATAAAAGACAGACAGAAGGCCGTTGTACAAACAAATGCAAATATGGAAGTGGGCATGAGTACCTATACATCCTTTGCATCTTGCAGCCGTTGCTGCCTCTTCACCGAGATGGAAAGTGTAAACGGCAGGAGGGAGCGAGGGAGGGAGAAGAGCATGTACGATCAGATACACAGTGCATGAATAGATGAAAGTATGAATATATATAAGTACATATGTATGTAAATCCATGCAACGGATACGGTACCTGCATACGAAGTCAAGAACCATGAAAAGAGTCCGAGATATCGAGCCCACAATGGGTAAAGCAAGATAGATATTGAGTAGAGAGTGTAGATAGATGCACAGCACGAATCCTTCTCCAGCCAACAGCTCCACAGCAGCAAAGAAAGCATCCAAGACAGCCCACGCACCCAACGACGCAAGCCTCATGAGAAGGCTGTGTCTTTCTTCGCCGTGGGACAAACGAAATATGCACTCGTATCACCTACCATAAACCGCTCGCTCGCACAACTGCTTCATGTCGGTCCAATGCATGAGAGTCGCACTCACTCACAGCAGCACCTCAACATACCTATCCCCCAAGGTGCTCGCGCGCAGCACGAAAGACCTCCTACGCGCTCTGCGCGAGGCCACGCAGCATGCCAAGCCCCCTACAGAGTTCCGCTCTCACGCCGAAACATGCGACGAGAGAGTCGGCGCCTTGCATGGGCACGCTTCCCTGCATGGGACGGGGCGAGCATGATAGATTGGGCGGAGGGCGACAACGACGACGACGACGGGGCGGCAGAGGCGGTACAGGCGAAGTGGACAGGACGGCGATGACGCGGCAGGACGGTGGGATGGCGCGAAGGCAGAGGGTGGAATTTGAAGTTGTTCGAAGCAGGAACGTCGAGCATGGAAGCGGGGCAGCAGAGCTGCGGGCTTCGCTTTGACGCGACAGATTGGGGGTGTAGGTGTGTGGGAATGTGCTTGACAGGTTGATGGGCGTGCCGTCACGTGTTGGGGGATTTGGCGGGTGCGAATGCAATACCGCGGTAAGGGAGGATGGTGACCAAGGGAAGGGTGCACTGGAGCTCGCATAAGAGAGTGCAATGAGCACGGCAAGGACACGTATGTAATCTCGAGAAAATAGTTCCGAAACTGACTGGAAAATCGGCATATTCTAAAATCAGGCGTGGAGTGTGGTGAGGTGTTTCTGAGAAGTCAAAAGTCGAAATGATGCACTAACCCAACACCTGAGCGTTCCTGAGAATGCCACGAAGTAAACACGAGAAACCAAACTTTTTCTTTCCAAAGCTGCTAAGTATGCTACTTTCTCTATGATGACCCGTACACCGAAGACCCGCCAAACGCCTGCCCAGCAACCATACATTCATGAAGCAACCCCATTCCTCTATACATCCACATTATACTTCAACTTGATACCCATAGCTGCAAGTTCAACGTCCAAGTACTTCAGCACACCTGGAACAGCGACAACGGTGGTGTCTTCACCACCAACCCATCTTTGGCCCTCTCCATCTTCCCAGATTTCGCCTTGGCCTTCCCAGCCTTCGGCACGCGTTGCACACTTTCTACATCTAACTACACCAGTGCCCTTCTTTCTAGACGCGAATGCCGAGACGGTAGGCTGAGTAGACAAAAAAGTACCACACTCCTTGCAGATCCAAGACTTGGTATAATCGGAGCAGTTGAGAAGACGATCTTGAAGGAGGAAAGCGGTTCCGTGAGCAAGCAGAGAATCACGCTCCATTTCTCCGACGCGAATACCACCTCCCTTCTTTCTTCCCTTGATGGGTTGTCCAGTCAATTGTGTGACAGGTCCAGTAGTACGTACTTGGAACTTGTCGTTAACCATGTGACGAAGACGTTGGTAGTAAACAACACCGATGAAAATATCTGCGTGCAGCTCTTCACCGGTGATACCGGAGTACATTGGCTCATTACCGTAGTAGTTATATCCAGCCTTCATTAATTGATGACCAAAGTAATCACCGGCGGTGTTTTGCTCATCGAAACGGAAAGGTGTACTATCTTGCGCAAGACCGTGGAGAGCTCCGGCCTTACCAGCCAACGACTCGACGAACATACCAATGGTCATTCGAGACGGGAAAGCGTGGGGATTGATGATCGTATCAGGTACAATGCCGGACTCTGAGAAAGGCATGTCGATCGCAGGCCATTTTTGGGAGGCCACACCCTTCTGTCCGTGACGAGAAGAGAACTTGTCTCCAATAACTGGAGATCGTGGTACACGGAACTTGATAGAGATGGACTGAGCAGGCTCGTTTCCATTCTCGTTACCAATGAGTCTAACTTCCTCAATGAACGCGAGTTCTTGCTCCTTGTATTTTTCGAAGTGGGTTTGACCATCACGGTTGACCAAGTTGCCTTGGGCATCTCTGGTAACAGTGTGATAAGCACAGATGACATCGCCCTCCTTGACCATACGGCCGATGAATGGAAGACCATCCTCGTCAACGAGTGCCTTCCACTCAGCCTTGATGAGGCCTCCTGGAGCGAAACCGAAGAGTTTGTTGATGCTTGTAGAAGAACGAGATCTTGAACCACCCTCCTCAAGATCAATCTTCTTGACCTTGTAGATTGTTCCATGTCCAAAACCACGTTCGTGAGATGATTTGTTGATTATCATGGCGTCGTCCATATCATAACCAGTGTAAGAGATGACAGCAACAATGGAGTTCATACCGTTGGGGAAGTTATCGAACCCGTAATCGTTATGAAGTGGAGCACGAACGATCGGTGTTTGTCCAGTTTGTAATCGGTAAGTCTTGTTATCAGCTCTGTACCGAGTAGCTGTTCCTGGAGTACCCATAGATTGTTTACCCATCTGACATTGGTACATGTTACGTGGAGACTGGTTGAAATCGGAGAAAGGAGTCATGTTGGCGAGAATTGAGAGAATGTTTGTTGGATCGAATTCAACGTGAGTAGATTCTCCGGAAACAACCTCAGGTTCGGTGACAGCAATGGACATGAATGGCTGTTCGAGTGGTCCTACATAGTCTTCTTTATCGAGGGGAAGGAACTTGACTGGTCTGACCATTCTTGACGCAGCTGAGGCAAGGTAGATACCTGGATATTGGCCACCATTGCTTCCTGGAACATAACCGATTTCAAGCTCCTTAGGAACGTTGTGAGTTCCGTCAACCTTCCAGAATCGAAGAGTATCAGCAATGAACTTGGATTGCTTTGGAGTACACCATCCGAGAATTCTACCATCCAGTTGAATGACGACACTCTCATCAGTAGATGAGGACCCGGTGCTAACAGCACCAAGCTCGACGACAAGCTTAGGAATAGCAGAAGCATCCACTGGATGACAGAGAATTTTGCACTTATGTGCCAAATGGTTCAAAAGACCACAGGGCGATCCATCGGGAGTGTGGACTGGACACAAGAAACCCCAACTCTCGGGCAACAACTTTCTGACTGTTGTAGTCTTCAATTGGGCAAAGAAAGCACCTCTGTGAACCATGCGGAAATGACTGATGAATCGCAAGAAGTTGATCTTTTCAGCGACGACAGTGAAACCAGAGACTTGTTGCAAATCCAATCCAGTAGGAGAAACCAAATTTCCTGTAGACATAAAGTACTCGAGAGCCCCACCAATGTTCTCATTGGTCCTTGAAAAGAGCTTTACCGGGAAATCTTTTTGGAACTCGGGTGTAGAAAAGTCCT
The DNA here is from genome assembly GCA_022609375.1 of Xenosphaeropsis pyriputrescens. Taxonomy (NCBI): domain Eukaryota; kingdom Fungi; phylum Ascomycota; class Leotiomycetes; order Phacidiales; family Phacidiaceae; genus Xenosphaeropsis; species Xenosphaeropsis pyriputrescens. The sequence continues at coordinate 59,007 of JAGKQE010000001.1, read as the reverse complement.
GCTCTGTGTTTCTTCTGAGATGATCTCTAATGGCCATTTTTAAGCTAGTTGCAAGCCAGTCATCCAGGCGCTCCTTGATGATCATACCGTATAGGAAGCCACCAAGCAAAATCTCCTGGTTTTGGACAGCATCGGGATTGTCAACAGCGCAATCTCCTGCAACCAATGCGTACAACTTTCTAACCATGAAAAGCAGCATCTTGAACTTATCCATATCCTGAGCCTCGGTAACGTCGACATTACCAAGATGGACAAGGACGATTTTGCGTAAGAATTCGGTTCCAGCATCGTAGTTTGACATGTTGTCTGAAACGCCCAGAACCACTCTAAATTTCTCTCCGAGGTATGCGCGAGTCTTCGTCTTGGTGTAGAGGCCGTATGCCTTGTATGTTCTAAGCAGGAGCTCAACACGATCAGTCAAGAACGTATTCTCAGAACCCTTGGATCCCTTCATGCCAACAAGTCCCTCGAAGATTTCGCGATCATTGGTCTCAACGAGCGCCTTCATGATCATCATGACAGGAACCAAGAATTCGTTTTTCCTCCAGGAGAATCGGAAGGTGACATTTCCATCGTCGAGGTAATGGAGAACGTTGGTCTGAGAAGTTTGGTCGGGTCTCACACATCGAATGAGTGCACCGTATTTGGTGTAGGTTGGGCCTCTGTTGACGAAAGAGGGTCGGATAATGGCCATTGGGAAATTCCTTCGGTTGACGATGAGTAAACGGATAAGCTTCTCGATTCCATTGACAACGAAGAAGCCTCCCAGCTCTTCCGCCTCTTCCTTTCGTGCAACAAGCTGGGCCGGGCTGTTGTTTTCTAAGTGGCATCGGTTGGACTGCGAAGTCAGCAATGATCCTCGGCGAGCGGGCGATTGATTGTTACCTTGAGCATGAGTGGCATTTGTCCAAGATCTCTCACAAATTCCTTGACATCGCCATTGTTGATTCTGTATTCCAATCTCGCGCTCATCTTTCCTCGGTATGTGACATGTCGCTCTCTGCACTCCGCAGGGAAAATTTCTCGATTCCTTGTTGAAAACTTATTCGACGCTGGCAAAACGGATTTTTCTACAAACACCTCTTTCACTCGAATTTGAAGCTTGTTCTTGCCAAGGGGAGGCGCTCTGTCGTCTCCATCGAGAAATGTCTTCCACCCAATGTCCTTAATTCCTTGGGCGATCAATCCATCCTTCTCAAACAAGGCATTGAATGATTCGATATGTGGTGCAATAGCGGCTTGCAGCGCAGGATATGCAGAGTGATCCTTTGGGGGATCGCGGAAAAGCTTCTCTCTTCGAATAGTATGGAACTCATGGTCCCATTTCGTGTCGGTAGAAGTCGCAGAGGGCGCCATGATGATCTGGGGAACTGTAAATCTGAAGAGCGCACTCAGTAAATGATTATGGTAGTTTTGCAGATTGCATGGCACATATGCAGGAGAATTGAACAGCACTCACAAGAAAGTCGTCCCAGTCAAAGGTCGTTGAAAGCTTCCCTCCCTCAAATCTTGATAATCAAAAAGTCCTGGCCAATTTCTCGCTTCAAAACAAAAAGATCTCGGAAGAATGGTCACGTGATCTCTTATCGACTGGTTATCGGGTGAAGGTGGACGGAATGGAGGATGGGAGATGGAGGCTGGCAAGTGAAAGTGTCGCTGTAGAGAGTCGAGGTATCTACGCAAGTTCTCAGCCGGTGTCTATTACCTCAAGAAAACATTTAGACGACACAAAGCAGAGAGTAACCCAAGCTGGTACACTACATGAACGCTTGATGTTCTCTTCGCCTCGGCTGGCCTTTCACTTGTATATCTATCGTTTTCAATACGGGCCAAGGGGATATTTCATTTCTACAGTGTATTTGTTCCCTGTCGTACTCCTTGTCCCTGTCCTTGTCCGTCCTTGTCTATCATATTCGACCATCTCGCGGCGAGCTGTGTAGAGGAAGACTTGGGACTGTGAAGAAGGCGTGAAGCAGAGAAGAGAAGAAGCAAAAGCTGAGGAAGGGCGCTTCGAGATCTTGTCCGGTCGGCTGCATGCGCTTGAAACTGCTTGCTTTGCGAGTTGAGGTCAGTTGAGATCAGTTGAGATCAGATCAGTTGAGATGAGTTGAGTTGAGTTGCATCTTGCACAATCTCGCAACTCGCACCTCGCACCTGCTCGGCAGACCAATTTACCTACTCAAACATCAACGCACACGCACTTCACTCGCATTCTCTCCCCTCACGTTCACTACCCACCATACCTACCTGCCTACTTAACCTTCCTGGCCTTACTACCTTACCTTACCAACCTAACCTATCTACCCTGAATCCCTCCCTCACGGACGCACAACACCACAAACAGCTCTCTCATAATCATCCTCGGTCTCAGACAAGAGCGACAATAGCAACAAAGTGCCTACTCTACCTACTCTACCTAATCTACGGCAGCATCTCGAGGAAAGAAAGAGAAAACTCAACTCAACTCGTTCAGCTGCATCAAAAGGAATCCCACAGCTGCATGCACTGCACATCCACCCACGTCCCCACAATCACACACATCCATCTACATACATAGGTACATTCATACATCTGCACATCTGCCAATATCGCACGCGGGGGGGGGGGGGGGGGGGGGGGGGGGGGGGGGGGGGGGGGGGGGGGGGGGGGGGGGGGGGGTGGGGGTGGGGGGGGGGGT